>JAOWBL010000014.1:13324855-13561255 GCA_028564865.1 Zenarchopterus dispar | reverse complement strand
AGAGCACTCAGCTGGGTCAGATGGAGGAGCTTCTGGTCCATTTTGACAGCTGGAGCATGTGAAAGGAGTAGATGTGACATCAGTTACACTAAACTAATACAACTCAAATATTCCACATACTTTTAAAAAACACAAGGAAGAAATGGGAACATGGTCTCACTGCGTTTGGCAATGTAGGAACGTTAGAAGATTCTGGGAAGAAATAAAATATGCAATTGAAAAAGTCATCTCACTCTCAATACATCTGGATCCAAGGTCTTTCTGAGGGGTCTACATCCAGATAACCACAGATCCAAGCCGTAGGTTGTGTATATACATAAGCCTGTTAAATGGTTTGGATAAAGTGCATAGACTAAAACATGCTGGTGCTAGTTTGTTTATTCATAAAGTGTACTATTTTCTCATTGAAGATCATCTGATGATACCATGTAAATCAGTAAACTTTTTTTTCTATCTACTTCACCTCCACCCACCACACCCTCCACTCATAATTACAGTATTTACTCATATACTCATCTATGTCTCACACCCATTAGTAGTATACAGTATATCCTGAACCATGACACACATTGTGCGATGCAAATATACCCAATAGCCTCCAACCTTGAACACTGTATTCACCTTTAACCTAAAGAGAATAGGGATCTGCTCCAGCAGATCCGTGTGACCCTGAAAAAGTAGAAGGGATGTAGATAATACTTTACTGGCCTTTTTTTTTTTTTTTTCTTCCCTGTTCTGATTCCTCCTGATGTTTGGATATGTTTGTTACAGGATACTGATGGTTTTTATGAGCTCCAAACTGTTGATTGTTATGAACTCTCAGTAAGTCCCTTCACACATAACTTCATCAGTCATAGTTTATTTTTAAACTGGCTTTTTCTTTCCTTTTCCTACTTTCATATACACAAAAATGATAAAATCCACTTCTTTTTATTTATTACTTTACATCACCAAACTTTGTTCTTAAATATTTGAAGCATTTATCCACAGTCTTTCACTTCATTAGCTGTCAATGTTCCACCAACTGAAACATTTCCAGTCTTTTGTTGTTCCTGAAATGTTTGGCTGAGTTTAAATTCAAAGTGAACTTTTTTCTTTTTTTTAAATTTGCTTCAATATGGTCTATATCTGTAAGAGTTTGTTGGGTTTTTGTAATATTACAATTATTGAAGAGGTCTTCAGGAGTCATAAATATTGAGAATTGTGACCCATCATCAGCATAACTGATAAAAGATATAAATTATAAATAAAAAGCTGAATCAGAAGCTCTGAGGGGAGCATGTACAGTTATAAAGTAAATAAAGAAGATCCCAGAACTCATCCAGTTTTAGAAGGAGAAACACAAACGGATAATTTAGTAAATAAACATACACCTTTATGATGTCAGTAAAGTATTTGAGGCAGTAACAAGAAATGCAGAGGAAACTGTCTCTGGTCGCCATGGGATCTGCAGACAATCAGGGAAAAAGTGTGACATTGATTGGGCAACTAGTCTGCTATCAACAAAGAACACTCAAAATGTCATGCAGTGGAGTAGAAATGCTGTAAATGACTGTTGCTGATTTTGCAGTAAAAACTTAATGATTCAAGGTGTCCTTATCAATTCTGTAGTCATCTTGGTGGTTTTCAACAGTTGCTCTTCCACTTCTCTGAGTTGGTGATTCCCTTCAGCTCCTCCTGCCCTGTTGTGATTGGTTTGGTAAGGTGTGTAGTGGTGGGAGTGGCTGAAATTTAGTTTAGATCAAATCTGCTTTTTACAGTAAGTGCCCAAACACAACCAACACTGCCCTAACATGAACTGCAGATGTTTTTTTTTTGTTTTGTTTTTTTGGTTTCACATTCAGCCTTGACTGACATGCTTACTCAGAGCAACCATACATGTACCACATGTGCATTTTCTTTGGTCCTTTGAAGTACACTTGACTTTCACATTACATCACAGTTGGCTTTTAACATCTTCTGACTTGCATAACACTTTCCAGAGCCATACCCGACCCAAAAGTAGACCACATTAGGCCCAAATGAGTCTACTATCTGGGAAAGGATTTTTTTTAATCGTGTGTAGATCCTCTGAGAGCCTTCTAGGATTTACAGAAGAGCAGGGTTGTGTATTATTAGTATAACATAACTGATGAAAAGTATAAAGCACTTTCAAACAGTTGAATCAGGAGCCCTGAGGGGAGGAAGTGTAAGGAAAGTTATGGTCCAAGAAAACAGCTCACTAGTCTTAGATGGAGAGAACAGATGTTGCTGCTAATTCTGACTTTTGGAGGAAGGAGTAGCAACTGATGATTTTCTACAGAAAAAGCTGTCAATTCAATGTGAAATGAATAAGTCTTAAATAGTAAGTTAGTAGAGCTTGATGATCCTTCAGGCAGTCCACATATGTGACAATTTAATTTTACTGTTTGAAAATATTGATAAGATTATACATAGTCCTAGAAATAGAATTTCATGAGTAGCTTTACTCGCTTCAGCAGACCCCTGTGATCCTGAATAAGAAGAAACTGGTGAAGATAATGGAGGAATAAATTGGCTTTTTTAAAATAATGTCTGGATGTTTTAGGTGCAGGAAGATGAATCTTCGAGTAATGAGATGGACTTTGGGTGTTTCACAACCCTGGTAAGTCTCTTTGCACACAACAGCTGCACTTGTATTTTTTCTTTCCTATTTTCTTGAAAAGCCTGCAGTATCTGGAAGTTATTTCTGCTGCATCATTGTTTTTCCCCTTTTGGAAAGACGCAGAGCAGAGTCCTTCCACTTCACCATTTTATTACATTGATCTAAGCTGTTCTCATGTCATCTAAGCACCTACAGTAATCCAGTTTTCTGTTGTCAGTTTTGTTGATTTTCTAGAGAACAAGCAGAAGCATTCTTTTTATTTTTGAATGAGTGAGCCAGCTTGGCAGACAGGACAGCAGAGCACTCAGCTGGGTCAGATGGAGGAGCTTCTGGTCCATTTTGACAGCTGGAGCATGTGAAAGGAGTAGATGTGAGACCAGTACCAATGCATGGAGCATGAGATGGACGTTAATGGAATATAGATTTAAGTAAAATGAGCAGCAAATTGATCAGATGCTACATATTCACAGAAATAGAATTTAATGAGTAGCTTTGGCCTCTCCAGCAGACACCTGTGACCCTGAAAAAGAAGAAGCTGGTGTAGATAATTGATATATGCATAGCCTTTTTCCCTTCTAATGTCTGGATGTTTTTATTTCAGATGGAGGAAGATGTGATGACGAGGAGTGTCAGAAAACGTGTAAAGAAGGTCAGTGCCTTTATTTTTAATTTCATGACTCACACTTTATATTTAAAAAACCTGTAAGAATATCTTTGTCTTTGTGCATTTTCTTTCCTTTATTACTGCCTACTCAAAAATAATGAAATCCACTTTTTTTTTTTAAATATTTATTACATTTTATTTCATATTGAGGAACTTTATTCCTATATATTTCAATTATTTATCCTTAGTCTTTCAGATGTTCAACCAACTGGAAAATGTTTCCAGTTTTTATTTATATTTTTTATTGTTCTTGAACGTTTGTTTTTTTCCTGAGATCAAGATTTAAAATGAGCAGATATTTTCAGTATTACTGAAGAGGTTTTTTAAAACTTCATAGATATTAAGAGCTCTGATTTATCATCAGCATAACTGATAAAAGAAAGTAAAAGTAAACAGCTGAACCAGGAGCACTGAGGGGCGCATGCATAGTTATAAACTAAATAAAGAAAGTCCTAGAACTTATCCAGTTTTGAAAGAAGAAACAAATAATTTAACAAATAAAAATTGAACTTTAAGAATTGAGTAACATTTTAACACCAAGAAAGCAGAAGTTGATAATTCTTTGGGTGGTGGACATATGTGAGAAGTTAATCTGTGAATATATATATAATATTCAAATCCTAGTTATTTAAAGAAATAGAATTTAATGAGTAGCTTTACTCACCTTTAACCTGAAGAGAGTTGAGATAAGCTCCAAGAGACCCATGTGACCCTGAATAAGAAAATGTGGTTATAGATGATGAATAGTTTCTGATCTGTTTCCTCCTGATGTTTGAATGTGTTCATTATAGGAAGCTGCACATGTTTTAGATATGCAAGTGATGAGGCGTAGTCTTAATGTAACTGCAGTAAGTCCTTTCACACACAACTTCATTCATTTTACTTTTGAAAAGTCTGCAGCATCTTTATCTTTGTACTTTTTCTTTTCTCTTTTTATTACCACCTACTCAAAAATGATGAATTCCACTTTTTTTTTTGTATTTAATATTTATAATTATTGATTTTATATTAAAGAACTTTGTCATGAATCAGAATCAGAATACTTTTATTATCCTGAAGGAAATTGTTTTGAAGCGTCCTTGAAAAACATTTCCAGTCTTTTGTTGTTCCTGAAATGTTTGGCTGAGTTTAAATTCAAAGTGAACAGACATTCTCCAGAAAGCACCTCACTTGTCCCTTCTCAGGTCCATCTTTTTTATGTCCTACCTTTGTGGTTTTAAGTTCCACACATCAAAGATTACTTTTTTTGCCCTTATAATGGTCCATATTTTGTTTTTGTTTTTTGTTTTTTTTGTAATGTTACAATTATTGAAGAAGTCCTTAGGAATCAGAGATATCTAGACTTGTGATCCATCGTCAGCATAACTGATGAAAGGTATAAATCACAACTACACAGCTGAATCAGGAGCATCATCAGCTGATAAAAGATTTAAATCACAATGAAACTGTTTGATCAAGAGCACGACTGATTTGTTTTGATTTTCCCCTTGATGTCTACTGTATGTTTGAGAGTGTTTATATTTTTAGTGTAATTTATTGATGAGGGCTTAACTTCTGCATATTCACAGGACTAGACTTGAATGAGTGCTTTTATTTTTTTTCCTGATCTGGATGTGTCTGTTATAGGATATCTTTGACTCTTTGGACAGTGAAATGCACGTTGACTTTGATACAGCTAAAGATGTAAGTCCTGTCACACATTATGTCACACCTTACCTTTAAACAGCCTGGAGCAACATCTTTATTTTTTTTCTTGTCTTTTTTCTTATGTATTTCCACCTACACGGATGATGAAATACACTCATGTAAAAACTGCTTTGATGCAAATATAACTTTTAGTTTTACCTTTAAATGTATCTGAAAAATTTGTGTATGTTAAACACCGGTACCGTTACAACAACTGTTGGTGCAATGAGAGGAACTTGCATGTAGCCATAAAAAATTGGAGGTCTAAACATACCGTCATAACAGTAAGGGGTTTGAGCTATGCAGGAAGACAACAAGGTCCCAAATGATAATGATAAATAAAAGTGTATGGTATCACAACGTGGACCGTTACAAAGTTGAAAGCCCATCACCATTGAGTTTGAAGCCAGCCTTGTCTGGTGCAGAGGAATGTTGCAGCTTAACAGACAGAGTTGGTACTTTTAGCAGAGATGGAGAAAAGATTTTTTTTTACTAACTAATGAGCCATCAAAGAGCGACATCCCTGGTGTCCCCCAGAGCTCCGTTTTTGGATGTGGAGGAGATGGTGGTTGCTACACATCACACGTTTTAGAGCGATGTGTCTACAGCAACAAATGCGTTTCTAAATAAAGCTTTAGTAGACGGCACAGAGTTGTGTATTCAGTGAATGTAATCAGTTGATTCTGAATTTGTCTGCGTTACAGACAGTTGAATCACTGGAATACAGTCCTGGTGGTCCCAGTTATGCACCCACAGTAAGTCTCTTCATACAATAATTAATCTGCATGACTTTTTTCTTTAACACGGTGAGCAAATGACTAAAATATTCATTTACAGATTCTTCAGTTCATGAACAAGCTCATGAAACTTGATGTAATGTACAAATGTGTGCATTTCTGTGAAATTAAAGTGTTCTGTTGAAGGTGTCCTCTTAATTTGAACTCACATTTATGCTGTTCATGTTTTATTTGTCTTTTTTAACAGAGTCCTAGCTGTGGTGCTATACTGGAACAAAGCAACAAACTTGAAGGGTTGAATGTTGACTTTGAAGAGGAAGATTTTGAATCTCTACGTGATGGTTATGAATTTGAAGAAGAAGCTGAAGTAATGACAAGGGCTACTGAAGACCCCCCTATGTCTCCTCCTGTCTTTGGCAGACGCTTTGAATCAAGGTCTCGCACCATGAAAGGGCCTCTTCCTCCTCCTGCTCCTGCATTTCTCTCCCCTGTAAAACGTTCTCTCACCACTGCGATTCAGCCCCTTACTGTCTCCTGCCCACCTCCTCCCCCGCCTGCTTTAGACCAGAGTGCATTCATCTCTGACATGTCACCATATTTGTCAGCAGATACCGTCACGTCCTCTGTACAACAGATGACTGATTCTTCTGGGAGGTCTTCATATGCGATGCTGTCAAATGCAGCTGTTGAGCTTAAGGAAAGGGCTAAAGTAAGATCTGATAAAGTCACACCACTTTCAGCAATAAACTTGTCATTTCCTCAAGTCAGAAGAATTTCTGAATTTTCATCGCAATCATGCATCTCAGCTACTAAGCAGTCATTCACAAGGTCGTCTTCTTTATTTCCGCGGCCGATGCTCTTCGGCAGCAGTGCTGCTAAAATGACGGAATTCTGTGCAGCTGGTGGTTACGGTGCTACCTCCTGTTCTGCAGTAACTAAAAATGATATTGACTTCTCCTCAGCGTTGCCATTTAGCTCTTTACAGGGCACGATTCTACCAGCTATGCCGCAAATGAACTCCTCTTGGGGAGCAGAAGCAGAGCGTCAAACCATGTTTAGCATGACTACTCCGGCAGTAGGCTTCTCTTTTGGTGCACCCCAACTTTGTCACCAATCCTTTCCAAGTCCAGCTTTTAGTGAAATTACCCTGGAGAAACATATATCTCACGAAGCACCATCTACCACTCTTCCGATGTCCAGTTTTCTGATAGAAGCAGCTCCTTTACCTTCTGAGTGAGTCCTGAAACTTGCATTGTTTTTATATAAATGTCCATGAACTTCATATCTGACACTGACGGTGCCCCTGCTGTGATGTTGTTTTAGGAGAAAGGCTGCAGATCCAGCAGAACTGGAGCTCAAGTGGACCAAGATCTTCCAGCTGCAGCACTTGGTCAGATATTTTAACTTTTTAAATGGTTTTCCTTTGACACATTACTGTACAGTACAAGGTTTAAGTGTACAGTAATACAAGCAAAAATGACTTTTTTTCACTGTGCCATAATTTAATTAGCAAAAAAATGGAGCCAAAAAGAATACATATATCCCCAATACTAAGTACCCCCTCACTGCTCCCACAAGATTTAAGAGGGGAAGTTACAGCCATCTGCTGCTAATGATCAGTTCCTGATTAACTGATCAGCAGGTGTGCAGACCTGTGGAAAAGCAGAAATTTGATCAGTTTGTTAATCTAGAGCATTCAGCTGCTTGTAAACTCAAGGCAAAGAGGGAAAGACATAAGTGACAGTCTTACAGAAGAAAGTGCAGCAGCTCACCAATCTAGAGATGGGTATAAAATCATTTCCAAACATTTAGAGTCGCAAAGTCTACATAGAGAAAGATTATCAAGTGCAGTGGTAGAAGGGTGATGATTTGAGGTTGTTTTATAGCCACAGGACCAGGAACCTCGCAGCCATTGGGTGAACCATGAACTTCTCTGTACAGGATATTCTAGAGGCACGACAGTTAAAGCTCACTCAAAATTGCTGTGCAATGCAAGAACAAAATCACAATCAGCAAAACTTCACAAGAATTATGGAAAAATATAATGATCCAGGTTTTAAAATGTCCTAGTTAAAGACCAGAGTTTACAGTAACTGATGAGACATTACCAGAGGTGGACATAAGTAAATTCCCAAAAACCTAAATGAACTGAGGCAACCTATTAAACAAAAATGGGACAACATTTATCCACAGCATTGTGAAAGACTGATAATCATGCAAAAAAGAATAGAGTAAAATACAACTACAAAAGCTGTATTAAAAGTTACTGAACTACTCTTGGTGTCAGACAAAGATTTTATTTTTGGCTTAGTTTTTCGTTCTTTGAGGTTCTGCTGTAACAGAACCATATGAAGCTGACTCACTGGTTAAATTATATATTTTCAGACCAAGTGATAGAGTTGTGTCATGTCAAAGTTTTTGAGCTGGTTTTAACTTAGAGGTGTAGTGATTTCAATACCAGTGTCAGAAATACTACTTATAATCAGGGGATCAGTATCAGGGAATATTCGCTGCTATGCACCATCCAGCCCCACGTTATAATCACAAACAATTTTCTAATTCTTCTTTGTGCTCCAAAAGTCAGCACAGGAAGTTATGCAATGACATTGCAGCTGTTATGATTCAGCAGGTGGAAATGCAACAATATGGCATCAATTCAGTGCCAAATGTATTTCTAATCAAAAGCCAAAATCTGTGAATCAAAACCCAAAAATTTGAGAATCAGAATCCAGAGTTTGAGAATCATGTTCAAAATCTGTGAATCAAAACCTAAAATCTGAGAACAATATCCCAAATCTGTGAATGAAAATTCAAAATCCGAGAACCAAGAAATCAGAATTTCTAACAGAGTTCAATCATCTTTCTGGGTTGTCCTTATCATTTCTAAAACCATCTCCATTTTCAAACCATGTTTCTCAGAAGTGTTTTTATCTTTTGTGGTTGCTTTCCTGAGGCTTGTTTCAGAATCAGTACCGCATCAGTCTACAACAGGGAGGAAAAGGCTACAGTTTCCAGAGGTGGCACGATGGGTTACTAACAATAACACAGCCAACCCATGAAAAAGCAGCTGTAGCATTAAAAAGCACAAGTTTATCAAGTCAACGTTAAAAAGCAGCGAATCACAGCAAACTCTGTAGTTTTTCATAAAAGAGATAAATTTCACCAAATGAAGGCGAAACTAGACTGATGATGGACAAAACTGAAGAATTTCTTGTTCTGGATGACCAGCCACGATTGTTTATAGATTGGATTTTGCTGCATTATTGAACATCTGGAGCTGCACCAGATTTTCCTCTGTCACGAACTGAGCTCTCAAACTGCTCTGTCCAAACAATATAAGACATCGACTGAGTGGGTTTCACTGGAATTTTCATGAGCTTTGAATTTGCATCATGAACTTTCTTGTAACTGTGATGCTGCTCTTTTCTGCAGGAAGGATACTGGGAGTTAACCGCAGAACTGGGTGAATTAATAAATCTCAATGTGGATGTCTTTGCCAACGTGTACCTGAAGAAAAAAGGCATCCGTTCTCTAGGTGAGACCTCAGAAGAAATTTGTCCTTATTACATCTGCATCTGTGTCTCTATGCAACAGGAGCACAAAATAGCACATAAGTGTTTGAACTGGAAATACTTCCACAGTGTCCGCTGGTTAAATGTTACTGCCGGACAGTTCAAGTGTCTGTCCTTGTTGCAGCTTTGAAAGACATCCTCGTGTCTGTTTGTATTACGCTTTTTCACTTCTCAAAATTTGAATGAAACATGTTGCCAAAGAATATAAAACTATTATATCCGTCTTAAATAAGTATAAGTGGTTTCAGATTTTAAACTTTAGCTTGTAGAGAACATGAGAGAAGTTTCTAGACGGTTTTGGAGCTGTGAATGTATTTTGGAAACATCGACCATTTGGAGGCGTTTTCTTTTGTATTGTTTATCTCAAAGCAGCAGTATGATGAAGCGCAACTTCACAGAACTGCTGAAGAGTTTTAACTGTGTTTTAAAACTGAGACTCTATAACTTGTGTAGGTAGGGAGAGAGGAAACGTTTAAGTTTGAACTTGACTGTTTCAAATAGCTCAGCTAGATTTCAGCTCAAGTTCTCATCACTGTTCCACTGTTGCACGGTGTGGGTTGCAGGCGTGAAGGCCCATGCAGACATCCTGAGGATGGTGGCTACTCTTCTGGTTCTGCAGCTCATGCGTCTGGAGAAGGTGGAGGAAGGAAAACTGCTGTGCAGTCTCTTTCATCTGGAAGACACTTCTCAGCTCAGGTCTGTGCAGCAACACACACTAAGAAAAAGCTAGTAACTGCTTCACTGTGAATCATCTGAGACTAAACTTACACCACACACTGCAGCCACATGAGATCTGTCATGTTGTCTCAAACCTACGAGAGATTCTTGAAGGTAGAGAAAGTTGATCCCGCTCTGATAGAATTCAGTAGCTTGTAACACCATCATGGTATCACAAATGAGAACATGATGTACTGGGACTGCCATGTAGGGATGGAGGCACCATGTGAGGTTCTTCATGAAAGGAGCTGAGATGGTTGGTGTATCTTCATTAACTGTGACTGCAAACGTGGTGATGGTGGCAGTGAGAAGACACGACTCAAACTCAAACTCAAAGGGGGCACTGAGAGGGATGAGCGTCCACTCATCCCCACGGCGTATTCAACCACCCCCCATCAGCAAGAGGGTACCTACCCAGAAGTAGAGCCTCATTTTTGCCCAGTAAAATTCTTGTTGTGGGCCAGTTCTTGGTGTTGTACTTTTGTGACACCGGTTGAGTTCCCATAAAACCTGTCCAGACTTCTGCTTAGCTGAGATGATCAGTCGTTCAGTGACAGTTGAAGCAGTCCACCAGGCCCGAATAGATGCAAAGTGAAGGGGCCCCAACATAGAGTCGGGGGGCACCTGTGAAGAAACTTGATTGGATGTATAGCACATAATATGCTTCATTACATTTTGAAAGAATTTCCAGTGATGTTCAATTCAGCCCACATGTATGCTGAAGCTGAGATGATCAGCTGTAAATGCTGTTACTGAATTTAAAGTAAGAACCTAAAGATGTTTGACATTGAAAATCCTTCAATGTTTCAATTGTTTCCTCAGTAAAGACACTGAAAACAAGTCTATGTCTTCTGTCTGTCTGATGACATCATTATTTTTTGAACCTCTGGTTTCACTCTTTTTTGGTTCTGAATGTTTGTTCCAGTTTTCTTCTGGGATTCATCAGATCAGATAGTCGGTTTGTGCTGAGCAGGTAAATGTGTTTCTTCACCAGACCTGAGCGCTGGCAGGAGGTGAAGAAGGCGGTGAACTGGGTGCGCTGGGCTGACCACCAGTATCCGTGCATCTGCAGCCGCCTGGAGTTTGGGCTGAGCTGGGACGCTTCCACCCGGCAGCTGCTGGGCTACGAAGACCTCCCACCCTTCTCCTCTCTCAGTGGTCTGGAGTTGCAGAAGAGCACAACTCCACTGCTGGTTCACTGAGCAGGTTCACATGACTCAGGTCTTATACTGCTCTACTTTTTAAAGGGGATGATGTTGGCTCTTAGATTTATATTTACTTTATAATGTGTATTTCTTTACTTCTACTATGAAACATTTTATTTGTCTTAATCGCTACGATAATGAGTACTTAAATAATCACATCTGAGAAACGGGACAAAAATTTGAGATTTAATCATTTGAACTGTGCGGTCTGCTACGTTTGCAATGCCTCTGATGACTCATGGTTTCTCTTTACCATTTTTATATTTTTAATGTTTCTCTTTGTTGATTGAGATGGGGTTTTTTTCTTTTAAATGTGCAAAACAGCTGCTTTTATTGAAAGGTCTCGGCACAAAAACAAGGAAATTTAAACATATTAGAGAAAAGCATCATTAATGTGCTGTAGCATGGAGTGCAAGATGACTTAAAGATTTAATTTTGATGGATTTGGGAATCTTAAAAAAATGAAGGGAAGACAAACCTAATCTTTGAGGAACCTTGCTAAAAGGCACTATTTCATATTTCAAACGTCATCTTCAAAAAGTGCTCTGCACAAGTCTTACAAAGGATATCCAGATTAATATTCCAGCCTCTGGATGATGCCACCACAAACTCAGAAACTGTATAGCGATACCACTTCTGACCCCACGTTAGCAGTGTATCACGACACAGTTCCTGTTAAACCCTCGACAAGACACAAAAAAAGAGGTTCTCGTGGAACAAGGTGTCGGACCGTCTCCACTCAACAGAACAGTGACGTAAGTGGTTCTTTTGTCAACAATGGAGACTTCTGTGCCCCCAACTGGTCAGAAGTGGTGTTACTACATAGAGTGGATTTAAAGCTAAATAGAATGAAATCATCAATAACATCATGTGACACATCTGTATGAGACAATCTCCCAAAAAAGATGTAAATTTGAGCTTGGTTCTGATGGAGGTCACACTGCATGTGGGATCTTCTGATGTTGGTGCCAAATGCTAAAAAAATTCCCAGTAACAACCAACTGATGAGCCAGTCTGCATTTATATTTATGTCCTAATGAAAACACCAAAAAACTAAAAAGAACTATGATAAAACAAGACTACAGGTGCCAGTACTTTACATAATGCTTTATGACCCCACCAGAAGGTGGGGATGCTTTTCATTTTTGTTTTTTTAAATGATCTATTACTTTTCTGATCAAATTGAACAGAAGCTAAACTGTTACAATCAAAATTATTCAACCAAGCAGAGACGGTGTTTATGCATCTACACTTCTTATAAATGAAAGTTGTTAAACGCCAATGAAATACTATGTGGAAATACCAGTAAAGACAAGTCGCAGTTATTACCGCCTAATAACTAACCCAGATGAAAATTAAATGAAATTCAAATTCAACCTGATTATTGGAGTTATTAAAAAAAAAAAAAAAAAACACTCCAGACTCGCAGAGGGAAGATGGGGGCAGACATTGAAGTGGGTGGGGAATGAGAGAGAAAAGAGACGACGACAAACACAACCCTGGGGTTATTCATTTATTCATAAATGCAGAACTGATCCGTCTGGATCCTTCAAAACACTGGACTGATTTCAGGAAGAATGGGATGTTCTCTCTCTGTAGAGACAATATCAGAGTGGACGCTGGAACCTCTGCAGCTAAAAATGTTTTCTATCGAGGATGAACTCAAACCACAACCAAAGAGCTGCAGCTCAGAGTTACTTCTGATCAGAAGAAATCAATCAATACGACAGGCTTTAGTAGCCCTCTAAAAAACCCTCCATGTGTTCTGCTTAAATGGCATATTTGCACTGTTCAGAACCAGACTCCAGAGATTTAATAGATTATGGTGATCACCTTTTTTGTCTCTTTGTACTTCCAACTAGAATTAAAACCATTGAACAATAATATGTGTATTTGGTTTTGTGTTGTCAATAAACCTCTGAAACTTTTGCAGTTGTCCAGAAATCAAATAATCTACTTATTAAGTTTTTTTTTTTAATTTAATTGTGAAAAACATAAGTAAGTTTGAAGAACCTGGAACGTCAAAATCTTTTCTCCTCAAGTTTATCTTTGTTTCATTTGTCCAGATGATCTGATTCCAGGAGATGTGAGACTTTTTAGATGTTTTCTGGAGAAGTATGTCTTGTCCTTGAACATCACCAGTAATTTGGACTTCATTGTAAACTCTGCATTCATGAGTGATTGGAGAAGGTTGGGTATGTCATCGTCAAAATCTTTTTTTTTTCTTTTGGTCTTCATTTGATGTAGTGAAGTGTTTTTCACAGAGGTACTTCCTCTTGGATCATCTTCACTAGTCGTCTTCCATGATCTTGCAGGCTTTCAGTTTGTTCTTTTTTAATTTTTTTTAAGAATCTACCAAATCTTTAATTTGGCCACACAAAAGGTCTCTGGACCAGATTTTAGATGTTTTTGCAGCCTAATGATGTCCTCCTTCACTTCTTCAGTGCCACAGCTGCCAAAGGCCATCTCAAACTCCTGCTGAACACCAGCCAGGTAAAGCAGGAAAAGGGAGACAGGAAAGAGAAGATGAAGATGAGAGACACAAATATATTGTCAACGGTACTTGAAGAGCAGACCAGCACAACAAAGTACAAGAATGATGGAGCAAAATGATGCTGATGAGATACTTCTAATTAGTAATTGAGCAATATCTGAAGAAAAGAAAGAGGAGAAGAGGAGAGAAAGGTGAGGGGCACCTCTCAGTGGATCATGTTGGTGTCCTTCTGCAGCATAGGTCTATAGCAGCATATCTAGGATGAAGTTATGTTTAAGACAAGTCTGCTCTAGTCTCATACTGCAGCTGCAGCTGGGACTACTGGCCCTAATACACTAAAGTTTAGACAAACTAAAGGCTTCACTAAATACAAATGTTTTAAGCTTGGGTTAAGATCACCAGCTCCACTTAAACATGTAGCACTAATGCCGCTGTCTCAGATATCCTCCTGACACCACCCCCACCTTTAGGACAGATCCTGTAGGATCTAACTGTCATGCTTGTTTTGTTTTTGTTTTCTCTGTGCATCCCAGGGTTTAGTCATAGAGCAGGTTTACCTTGAGCTACAGTTGCATTGATTTTTCTAAGATCAGTGCTTATGTCTTTTCCTTGGGGCATTTTGTTACCATTGGAGTGGTCCAGACTGAAACCACCATCTGCTTCCAAGGAAGTCTCAAAACATCAACGGCTGATGGGTATCACCTACCACCTGCTATTGACTTTTTTTCTTTTTGGTTTTATTTTGGTTTTGTTGTAATTTGTATTTGGTATATGTCGGTTACAGTAAACATTTTTAAATGTTTTTTTAAATTATTAATATGATCGGAGCCCTGAATTTGAAATTAAAATTTAAAACTTATGTGTGGCATTTGTGGTAGTTTATTGACAGTAAAATTAAAATAATCAGACAGAGGCCAATGAAGTGCTGAATCATGCTTTATTAAATCAATAATTGGAGAAAAACTCAAGGAGGCTGCGAAAATAGTCAATGCTACAAATCTAACTTCAATCCAGTCAAAGGTCAGGGCGACGCCTGAGCGTCGCGTCATTTAATCGCGGCAGCAGGAGGTGGTTTAAACTGCCGGGCGGCTGCTAGGCGCCGCCCCTCCCGACTGACAGGTGAACGTCTACAAACTAACACACAAACACACAAACACCTCCAAGAGGCAGCTCCGCTTCTGCAAACGGGCACCAGGTGGACTCTCTGCTTCACGCGATTGGCCAGGTTGATGGAACGACGGAAGAGCCCACGCTGGCGGTCGCTTGCCAGAAGCGCAGCACAAAACACTAAAAACACTCGTGCTCAGGCAGTGCAGGCCGCTCGCACCGTGAGCTCGTCATTGAAATGGCGATATGACATAATCAGTCAGAGCGCGAGGTCCAGTCGTCCTGCTTACATGAGGGTAGATGCAAACAGCACTCAGGGTCTCGCGCTCCTGTTACCATGCTAAAGCACCGCTCTGTTTTCTTTTTTTCTTACAGCAGTGCGTTCATAGTTTTGTCTCTGGTTGAGGAAACATCAACAGGGAGCCTCTCTACCTGTTGAGGCAATCTTAAGACATCAACTTATCGTTGAGGCACAGAGTTTAGTTTCTCAATTTAACAGGGTATTCGTTCCTGGCGAAACTTTCTCCTGTTAAACTACATTAAGTTTCATTTTGTTTCAGTTAAATGTCATAAATAACAATGCATACATTTCTCATAACCGGTAACTTCGGCTATATACATTATGTACATGTCACAGAAAAGAGGTTCAAACATCCTAAGTCATAGTTATCCAATATGGCACATTTTACAACTTTAGACTTTAGTCTAGTTTGGCATAAATTAATGTCAAGTTTGGTACAAAAATAGTTCATATTTACAAGAACAGAAATCCAGATCTTTATCAAGTAGATTACTTTGCTCAATTAATAAATAAAAAGGCATGGAAGAAGGGAAAAGGAGAAGATTACATTTTTTTCTTTTTTTTCTTTTTTCTTTTTACACTGATCGAATGCTGATGTGAACAGTCGCTGTGTCCGATCCAAGCTCGTTGGACAGTTTGAGAGTGTAGGCTCCAGCGTCTTCCTCCTTCACTCCGGTGATGATGAGGGTGGTCAGGTCCTCAGTGGTTTCGATGTGGAAGCGTCCACCAGTGGTCACCTCAATGGTTTTGCCACCGCGGGACCACTCGATGTGCTTGGCGTCACCAGAGAAGGCGCAGGCGACTGTCAGGACTTTACCCGGCTCGATGCTGATGTCCTCTGGGAGTGCTTCGATCCTTGGAGCAGAACCTGGAACCCACAGAAAATACTTGAGTGAACTGAGGAGACTTCTTCAAATTAAATTTCATATAAGGACATAAAGAAAATTTAGATTTTTGTTTTTTGGATCAGTGTACAAAGAAACATTTAATTTTATAAATGGGTTAAGGAGTTCTAAAGATCTAATGGCAATCTTTACTTAGATTGGTTACTTTTTTGATGACTGAAGTCAATATTTTTCCAGAAATGACTAACAATTACCGATTGCTCTCAGCGAGGATCCCTCCATGTGGGATGTCATCTCTGTGAGACTGCTGGAACTCATAGCATATGTCTCCGACGTCACGGAGGACATGCTGGACATGGACATGGTCTCAAACTTCATCTCAGCTGCCATGCCGCTGAAGGAGCTGGACTCCATCATGGATGACATCATTGCCTGTTGGGCGGAGGAAGAAAAGGAAGAAGATTCCTCCATGGTGTGGATTTCCTTTTTCGTCATCAGAGATGAGCTCATTGATGATGATGTCTCCTTCTGACTCATCATCATTGATCCTGTTGGAGGTAGACACAAACATAAAATAAGCAAATCTTCAGATTTAAAAAAAAATTAACATAAATTTGGACCATATTTTGCTGTAAACTGAAAAAAAGAATTTTCACCTTTAAGTGCAACTTGCTGCTCACGGTAGGCTGTGATCTTCTTATGGATGGACTGAAACACCTGTCCAGTGAAGGAGAAGGAGGATTTGGAGACTCCTCCATCTGAAATCATCTCACAGATGTACTCTCCTTGGTCACCCTGTTCCAGGTCGTGGATCAGAAGGCTGCAGGAGCCCTCAGAGTAGTGCATCTCAAAGCGGCTGCTTTGTGAAAGCCTCCTCCCACTTACGTACCACACTACCTCCCTGACACTGCTCTCACAGATGCAGGACATCCTGACTGAGCCCTCGCAAGCCTCAGCTGAAAGCTGACTCAGGACCTTGGGAGGTTTTGGGATTGGTGATTTTACGGTGGGAGGAGACACAACCCTTTTGGAAGGCATGGTGGGAGGAGGAGACTTCATCCTGGGAGGTGATTTGAGTCCCTCAGGTTCAGGGGACTTCAGAGCTCTTGGTGATTTGATACCTGATGGTTCTGGTGACTTAATGCCTCTTGGTGTTTTGATTCCTGTAGGTTCTGGTGACTTGAGACCCCTTGGTGTTTTGATTCCTGTAGGTTCCGGAGATTTGACACCACGAGGGGATTTTACCTCCTCAGGTTCAGGTGACTTTACGCTCCCTGGAGTCTTGGTTGGTGTTGGTGACTTGAGCTTGGGTTCGGGAGATTTTAAACCACGTGGTGACTTAATTCCCTCTGGTTCAGGAGATTTTACACCTGGAGTTGGTGATTTTAAGCCGCCTGCAGGAGAAGGTGCAGATGGCTCTGGGGATTTGACTCCCTTTGGAGATTTAACTTCTTCAGGTTCCGGAGACTTTACAGCTGGAACTGGAGATGTTACACTCGGTTCAGGGGACTTCACACTTGGTGTTGGTGTAACTGAGGGTTCAGGGGATTTGACGCTGGGTTCTGGTGACTTCACGCTGGGAACCGCAGAGGGAATAGGTTCTGGAGACTTTGCAGTTGGCTCAGGGGATTTGACAACCTTGACTTCCTCTTTGGGAGGTGGCCTGAGGATGGTCAGAGTAAAGTGAGCCTCCTGCCGACCAGCAGAGTTCTCCACCACAACCGTGTAACTGCCCTCATCAGAAGCTCTTATGGAGGAGATCTCCAAGGAGGATTTGTACTGACTTGTGGTGACCTGGATGCGATAAGATGAGACAATAGTTCTGTTCTCATACATCCAAGTTACCGTGGGTGCAGGGTCTCCATCGATGTCACAGAAGAATCTGGCTGTCTCTCCCTCGGCTACAGTCACAGACCGGGGCTTGGTTAGGATTTTGGCAGGAAGAAGAAGTTTCTCCTTCTGGACAGAAACCTCTGCAGCAATAGCAGCAGATGACTTCACTTTGGCTTCTGATTTGGTGTGCTTCTCAGTTGCAGAAAACCTTTCTGATGAGTAGGAGGAACTAGATGACAGATATTCAGTGGAGGCATACTTGATAGATGAATCATACCTCTCAGCAGAGGAATATCTCTCAGCAGAGATACCAAGTCTTTCACGTGTGACAACCTCATGGGTCTCAGTTAGCTTCGACTTGCTCTCTTCCACTTCTAGTTGGGTGTGGGAGGCATAGCCAGTTTTGAAGTGAGTGGTATGATAGTGGTCGATTCGAGTCATTTCAGGTACGTATGTTTTAGGAGCTTCCTCATCCTTGCGGCGTGAAGAGAATGTGATGTAGCCACCACCAGACACCTCCAGAGTAGCATAGTCTGATGCCTCTCCCTTAGAGTTGGAGAACACGCAGCGATATGTGCCACTGTCTTCTTCCTGACAATCCAGAATAGTGATGGACAAAACACCGCTCATGTTTGTAAAGCTGTATTTCTCACTGCTCTCAGAGATTGCATCTCCGTTATGGAACCACTGGACCTCAGCCTCTGGCTTGGCTTGGATGTTCAAGGTGAATTTGGTGTCTTGTCCTATTGGAATGCGATGAGAGCGCATCCTGACAGTTACACGAGGAGCATGATCCAGGCTGAAAGGTGTCTGACTGACAACTTGGTACTTCCTCTCAGACTTCAGAGCAGCCTTTCTGGCTTCGTAGCGGGACATGATGTCAAAGCGAGCAGAGCGCTCAAACCTGGATGAAGAGCGTGATGCCCTCTCCACTGACCTGATGGGGCTGGGTGAACGGGGACGGGTCCTCTCTGGAGTCGGGGATCTCCTCTCCATGATCTCTCCCTCTGCTTCCACAGGAGGCCTTGCACGTGGTGGTCTGATCAGCTCTGACACTGGACGCATCAGCTCAATGTATGTGGGAGACAGTGACCTTCTCCTCCTCATGAACTGAGAAATAGTGCGTTTTTTCTTGGTCTCAGTGACCTCAGCAGCCTCATGCCTAACTTCCTGCCTCCTCTCCTCATGTTCAACGGTACGCTGGCTGACACGTACAGGACTGCCAGCAGGAGATGCTGAGAAGCCCAGCTCCAGTTCATCCTCCAACATCATTTTCTCCTCTTCTCTCCTCATGGAGAGGTAATCCTCCACAGGCATCAGCATCTCCTCATCGCTCAGGTCTCCCAAAGATCTCCTCCTGGATCTGAAGGAGACCTCAGACTCAGGAGATGGCGAGCGGCGCGCAGGTCTTACAGTTTCCAGATCATCCAGTGTAAGCTTGGGAATACGCCACCTTGGCCTGTACTGGTCGGTGATTCTGGGGAGTGGCATGACATAAAACTGCTCCCATCTGGACAGACGAATACGCCTCTGCCGCTTCTGCACAATCCTCTCTGTCCTCTCTGGAACCTCATACTGATCACGAAGCTTGCGGTACCACTTCATTTCAGAAAGAGGAACAAACTGTTTTATAGCTTCATCCTCATCCAGAGCTTTGGGGTCATGTATGACAGGCTCAGGGATCTCATAGGGCAAGAAGATCCTTCTCTTCTCCTCCAGCCTCTTGGTCTCCATCTTCTCCTCTGTGATATCAAACTCACCCTCAATGTTCTTGGTGCTGACTGCAGGTTTGTATATTTCAGCAGCAAATTTGAGTGCCTCCTGTGCTGTGGGGTTGAGAGGTACTACCTCCTCTGTTGCAGCAATATGCTGAGCCATCTTGTTAGTCTTTTCTATTTGTTTCTGTACATGTCTGTATTTCTCTTCCTCGCTCTTATATTCTCTTCTGGTGTAGGTGAGGCGGTCAATCTTCAGTGTGGCCTGGCAGCTTGCCGAGCCAGCAGAGTTGGTTGCAGTAACTTTGTATACACCAGAGTCCTCAAGGAGAGTTTCTCTTATGTAAAGGACATGATGATCCATTTCTTCCTGTATCACAACAACTTTAGGACCAAACTGTAAGGGATGACCATCCTTTTCCCACTTCAGAGTAGGATTAGGCACACCTGATACTCTGAGCTCAAAGCGGACACTTTCTCCTTCCGTGCACTCAACATTGGCCAGGAGACGTTTGAACATGGGCCTCATCGTTTCCTCCATCACAGGATGAGGCACCACGGTGAGACGAGCTTTGCAGGTGTCTTCTCCAAACTTGTTGTGGGCCATCACTGTATATTCAGCATCGTCACTCTTGTCCAGATTGTGGATCATGAGCTGGTACAGGCCCTTATCACTGGTGAATGTATACTTAGTGTCATCGTCAGCCCTGATTCTTTCTCCATTCTTCAGCCATGTTACATGAGGCTCTGGGTGCACAGTTATAGTCACACCAAAGCGCACATCTTCACCAATGTATGCAGTGCGATTGTAGAGAGGCAAAGTAAACTCTGGAGGTCTCTGGAGAAGTTTAGTCTTGTCAACTCTCTTCCTTAGTTTCTTGATGGTGCGGCTTATGTAGTGCTCTCGGATGCTTCTCACGGTCTCAACAAAGAGCTCTCCATAGGCACTCTCTTCTCCATCATCACTCACCACCTTGCATCGGTAGACACCATCGTCGCTCTCTTCAATGTCCTTCACATAAATACTGGCAAAACCATTGCTGTAAGAAATCTCATACTTGGGGCTTGGGTGTAGCTGACGGTTGCCAAAGTACCATGACACCTGAGTGCTTCTGTCATAGTTGAGAATGCTACATGTGAATCTGACATGACCTCCTTCCTCAGCAGAAGCATGCATGACAGGGCCAGCACGGAGACCACGGTATTCAGTTCCAATTTTGACTTTACCCACAGCCAGTCCTCTCTGGTTCTTGAAGGCACCTCCATACGCTACGCGGGCTGCTGAGACAATAGTATCAGTCTTCTTAACTAGAGACTGATAGTACCTTCTATGCCTCAGTGTCCTGATGACCTTGTTGCTGACATGCTCGATCTTCATTTTCAGCCAGGGGTGCTCTAGAGCCTCATGAGCTGTCATACGGAGCTTTTTGTCCTTGACTAAGAGTCTGTCAATGAAGTCCATGGCCTCAAGGCTGATATCCTTAAATGCTTCACTGTCAAAGACATACTCACAGCTGGAGATGTTCTCAATCATCTTCGTTACTGACTCTGCAGCAAATGGATTAAGGCCACTGAGTAGAACATATGCCATAACACCTACAGACCACATATCAGTGGCTGTTGTAACAAAGTCGTGGCGGTGGACCTCAGGCGCGTAGTACTCAGGAGCTGAGAACAACATTCTGATATTTTCTCCTGGCACCAGAAGTCTAGACTGGCCCATCTCAATAATCTTTATGTTCGTACTTCTCCTTGTGGTGTAGACAATGTTGTCTGGACGGATATCAAAGTGGCCAAAGTTGTGGGTGTGCAGGAACTTGAGAGTGGAGCAGACTTGTCTCAAGTAGCGGACAATCTCTTGCTCTGTAAGCTCAAAGTTGCTGGTGCCAAGGCGTTCAAAGATGTCAACTCCAGAAATAAATTCAAAGATCAAGATGATTTCTTCCATGCTTTCAAAGTATTCGTGAAGGTAGATGACATTTTTGTGCCTTGCAACGTTTAGGGCCTCTATTTCCCTGAGAACTAACTCACGGTCAGTTCCTTTGACTTTAATGAACTTGGCCATGAAGGTCTTCTTTGTGGCGATCTCCACACAACGGTGGACCACTCCAAACTGGCAGCGAGCAAGCTCCTCTGAGATTATGTACTTGGAGGACAGCTCCTTTACCTTGTAGAACAGAGCTTCTTCCTTTGTGATTTCTCTGGCTTCATCAACCTCCTCGTCATAGTTCCTGATCACAGACTTGTCTTCCTTTGTGGTGATTGCTTCAGTAGGTGCAGATGGAAGGCTCAGGCCAAACTGGTTCTCTGCAATAACCCGGAACTGGTACTTCGTCTTTCCAAATACATTAATGACAGTGAAGCTGCACTCTGCTGTCTGACCGGCACGGATCCACCTGTCGGCCGTGGTGGGACACTTCTCAACAATATAACTGATGATGTTGCTTCCACCATCACTGGCAGGGGGCTCCCAGGTCAGAGTGATGGAATCCCTTGCAATGTCTGTCACCACAAGTCCTTTTGGAGCATCAGGAATATCAGTCACATTCACTTCAATCGTTTGCTTGTCTGATCCAAACCTGTTCTTTGCAGTAATGATATAATAACCAGTGTCCTTTCTCTGTACTCCTTTCAGGAACACCAAGGAGGTGAAAGATCTAGTGGTGATGACCTGGTGATAAGGAGAGTTGGAGAGGATCTCCTGACCCTTCTGCCAGGTGACTGCTGGCTCAGGCTTTCCAGAGATGGGAATCTTGATGGTGATATGATCACCACGTACAGCCTGAACTGCTCCCATTCCCTGGAGCTCTTCAGGCAGGTGTATCTTTGCAGGAACTGGAATAAAAATAAACATAAAACATTAAACTAATGTTTAAATTCTTTAACTGATATGTTTAATAAATCATACCGAGTATATCCCTTAATGAATTCTAGGAATGCATGGATGACAATGGTGGAGGTCTAAAGTAAGATTGTTACCTTCCACCTCCAGGTTGGCTGTTGTGGAAATGGATCCTGAGGGGTTGGTTGCTCTGACTTGGTAAACGGTAGCATCATTCTCATCAGCTAAAGTGATGACCAGTTGGTAGTAGCCGCCCTTGAACTCCAGGGCTTTGATCTTGGTTCCATCTGCCAGGACCTCCTTTCCACTGCGGTACCATTTCACCACAGGCTTTGGATGGCCCACCACCTATTTACAGAAAAATTAAACATGGTGAATAACCTGCTAAATAAAAAATGAAACGCATTGTTACTTCTTGTAATGTAAACAAAGCAAATACCTTTGTGACAAAAGTGGCATTTGCATGGTATTTGACAGTCATGTCTCTGATTTCCTCTCTGAAAGATGGAGCGCGAGGAGCCTGTTCAGACTTGGGGATGACGGGTTCAGAGATCTCGCTCCAGTCGCTTTCACCGCCCATGTTTGCACATTTGACACGGAACTCGTACTCAAAGCCTTCGATCAAGCCTGTGACTTCATAGTTGGTCTCGACAATATGTTTGGTTGTTACTGACATCCATTTGTTCTGCTTCTTCTCGCGTTTTTCAAGGAAGTACTTGGTGATTTTAGCTCCACCGTCACTGCTTGGAGGCTTCCAGCAGACAACACAACTGTCCTTGGTGGCACTGATGATGAAGGGCTGCTGCGGGATGCCAGGTTTTTCTGAGACACAAAGAGGAAGATGTCACTGAATTGATCACATTGTTTAAGTAAACTTCAGAACTGACACTGGAAAACAAAATATAAAATGGACTTACCGAATGGAGTCTTGATGATGACCACTGACGGGATCTCCAGAGGCTCGCTGACTCCGTACTGGTTTTGGGCAGAGACTCTGAAGTAGTAGCCAGCACTCTCTATGAGGTTGGGTACACGGCAGGTGGTGCCAGAGACGGAGGAGGACACCAGCTGCCACTGTTCACCTTCTTTGGCCTCACGTTTCTCCACAATGTAGTTGGTGATAACGGAACCGCCATCATCCTTAGGAGTCTTCCAACTGATGATAACCGAGTTCTTGAGCAGGGATTCAACAATGACAGGACCCTCAGGGATGGAAGGTTTGTCTGGAAAAACATGAGGAAAAATTCACCAACATTGCCCTTTTTTCAATATTTGTACATATTATTATATACATATTATTATATGTATATGTTATATGTATTATATATATATATATTATACATATGTATTAATACATTTGACAAAAACATGGAAAATCTTTTCTGTTATTAACTTACATATGTCTTCCCTGCAACTACTACTTTAAAGTACTACTTTGTACTATTTCATGTTTTTTGCTTTTACCTTGGATTTCAACTCGCAGCACAGTGTCGACTGTTCCAAACACATTGCTTAGCTGCACCTTGTAGCGACCAGCGTTGGTCTTTCGTTGGACATTCCTCACCACCAGGTGGGTGTAGCTCTCTGTGTTTTCAATGATCACGTTCTCAGATGAGTTTAGAGGCTTCTTGCCATAGAACCACATAATCTGGGGGATGGGACGGCCGATGTAAACCACATGAAGGCGGAGGCTGGTGCCAGCTCCAGCATAGTACTTTTCCTTCAGGGGGAATCCAGGATGGAACTGAGGTGCTGCCTGGAGTCGCAGTTTACCGCTGGTCTCGATCTCTCCAGCTTCATTGATAGCCCTGCAAGTGTAAAGGCCCTCGTCTTCCTGCTCATCTGTTAGGATGCTGAGGGAGTGGTTGCGGCCATCTGAACTCATCTTGTACTTGCGGCTCTGGATCAGTTCCTTGCCGTAGCGGTACCACTTGATCTCAGGCAAGGGTCTGCCAATGATGCCACAGGTTAGAGTGCCGGACTCGCCAAGCTTGGTGGTTACATCTTGGATCTCTTCCTTCAAAACTGGAGCTTCTCCAACTGCAGAGAAATAGCAAAGTTTGATCCAAGTCAACATCTATTAATCATTTTACATTTTTGGTTATTTAAAATTGTGTGTTTCAAATTTTTGAATCAAAGTATGTAAATATTCTCTGGGGAAATGTCATATTTGCTGCAAATGGATCATTTTGTTTTGCGCGCCAAATCTGCAGCATCTCACCACTAAGTTTGGTCTTGATGCCCATGGGAATGCGACGAGGACGGCTGAGTCCAGCCTCGTTCTCAGCAAAGATTCGGAACTCGTATTCGGTAGCTTCCATCAAGCCACCCATAGTGAACTGACGATCCTTGGAGCGCTCCTTGTTGCATTTCTTCCAGGCACTTTCGCCGGCTTGCCTAAACTCAATCCAGTAACCCAGGATCTCCTTGCCACCATCAAGTTCAGGCCTGAGCCAGTGGATGGTGATAGAGTCTTTGGTAATAGAAATAATGTCAATCTCTCCTGGTTGGCTAGGTTTGTCTATGGAAAGATAGACAGAAAGAGATTAATAATACTGAACAAAAGCACTGGAGTTGACATAAAGTTAGTTTTTGGATTAGTTCTGTACAAGTCGAATCACATTATTGTGTTAAAAAGTTCTTCCTCCTTTTAGATTTCTTTGATAAATCACTTTATTATTAGATGTTAACGCACCGAACGGATCTTTGCAGACCACAGGCTCTGAAGCAGGACCAGGTTCACTTTGGCCAATATCATTCTGAGCCACCACTCTGAACATGTACTCTGCATCAGGGATGAGACCGGTGACATTGAACATGGTTGTAGTGATGTGGGTCTTGTTGTGGCGGACCCACTTCTCTGTTGACACCTCCCTTCGTTCCACGTAGTATCCTGTGATGCGTGAACCTCCATCATCACGGGGCCGGGCCCAGGACAGAGACACTGTAGTCTTGGTGACATCCATAATCTCTGGTGGGTTGCTGGGAGGTTCAGGTGGACCTGCAGTAAAGAAAGTAGTCAATAATATCAAAATGTGTCTCTTTGCATACATTTATATCATAATTACAGATGTACAGTTGTGTCTAATATCTATTTCTATTCATAGTGCAGGATGAGAATTACTCACAAAGTGGTGTCTTTGGTGTGACAGACTCATCTGACTTGAGAGATCTGCTAATACCAAACTGGTTCTCAGCACATACTCTGAAGTGGTACTCCACATTCTCCTTCAGGCCCTTCACCACCAGAGAGTTCTCAATTACTCGAGAACCCACGGTATGCCAGGCAGCCTTTGGTACCTCCCGTCTTTCCACCAGGTAACCCAAGATGTCAGAGCCACCGTCATCTGAAGGTGGTCTCCAACTGACCCGGACTGATCTGGCCTGAATGTCATCAAATTCTAGAGGGCCCTCTGGGACATCTGGGTGACCGATCACCTTCACCTTGAGTTTGAGGACAGAATATTAAGTTTCAAACACATTTCTGATAGTCTGTCATATTTTCTTTTACTGTAGTTAAACTTGAACAAAATCTAGCAGGTGTTTCACTTACCTTGATGTACACGGCCTTTCTACCACATTTGTTCTCCAGCACCAAGTCATATGTACCAGTGTCATCTTTGTGTGCCTCTTTGATGACCAGCTCAGTGATGTCATCATGAGTGGCAATCATGGCCCGATGGGAGATGTCGCGACCGTCCTTTGTCCACTTAACTGTCGGGATGGGTTTACCCTTAATGGGTACGGACAGATGGATGACTCCACCTTGCCGCACCACGTAGCCTTCCTCATATTTACGATCAAGCTCGTAGTCGGGATAACCTGAAGAACATTATTGATTCAAGTAGAAGATTTAGATATATTTTAGACTGGTAAGATGATGACTCTCAAATGAAATCAAGTCATCAGTTTTGTTACTTAGGTAAACTTATCCTCTCACCAAGCATCTCCTGAACTTTAACCACTCCGGGAATCTCAGCAGCTTCTCCTGCACCACCAGCATTGCAGGCGATGACTCTAAACTTGTACTCTGCACCCTGGGGCATGTGGGTGAGGGTGTAATCGCACATCTTGGTGGGTGTGGTGTTGCACAGTGTCCATTCCACCTGGTCCACCTTTTGCATCTCTATCAAGTAGCCAGTAATGACAGAACCACCCTCCTCTTCAGGTGGCAGCCAGGCCAAAGAGACTGATGTCCTGGTGGTGTCTGTGACCCTAGGCATAACTGGAGGACCTGGTGGTTCTGCTCAACAACAAACAGAGACTTGGTTAAACATCTGAAATGACAATGTTTAGATTAACTCTGTTCATGTTATGAAAGCAGAAGAGCACTGATACAGCATTTTAGATCACTTACCAATGGGATCCATGGCGACAGTGATGGCAGAGTTTTCACTGGGTTTGCCAGGTCCTCTAGAGTTGATAGCAGTAATACGGAACTCGTACTCCTGGCCTTCAATCAGTCCAGAGGCGCGGTATCTGGTCATGGTCACAGGGTTCTTGTTGATCTTCAGCCATCTGTCAGAGTGACCTTCTTTGCGTTCTATGATGTAGCCAGCAATGGTGGATCCACCGTTGTCTTCAGGTGGTTGCCAGGTCAGGGTCATGCCTTCATGGGTGACATCAAGCACTTCTGGCCTGCTTGGAGGTCCAGGGATGGCTGTAAATATAAAAAAAACAAAGTTACATTACAGAGGAAACGTTCCAGGCTGTGGGACAGAAAGTAATCTTTGTCAGTACTTTTTAATTGAAGTACTAGTTCATAAATATTTTGATGAGAAGTGAACTCACTCTTGGCACTCTTGCACTCCACCACCTCAGACTGCAGGAAGCAGCCAATTCCAAAGCGATTCATGGCAGCAACGCGGAAAACGTATTCTGTTCCCTCTGAGAGTCTGGTGAACTTGAAACAAGGTCTGGTCACTGACTCTGAGATGGTGCTCCAGCCCGGCCGGTGGGCATCACGCTGCTCCACCACATAACCGCTGACATTGGCACCACCGTCCTTTTCTGGGGGTTCCCAGCTGACTGTCACTGATACACCGTCAACCTCTTCAATCTTCATAGGACCAACAGGGACACCAGGCTTGTCTGGAAATAAATGATAAAGTTCCAGCACATGACTTCATTTCACTTGTTTCCAATCCTTGTCACATTGGAAATGTGCCAATGATTAATATTCATTTTCAAGAAGGTACCCTCCCTACCAAGGATGATGACCTTGATGACTTCAGTTGCCATGCCAATGGCATTCTTCACCTCCAGCGTGTAGTCTCCTGTGTCATTGATGGTAGTCTCACGGATGACAAGGCGAGTGTATTTGCCATTGCTGTCGATCTTGATGCGGTCCAGGCTGTCCTTTAGCTTAACCCCACCAAAGTACCAGGAGCAGACTGGCTGTGGTCTGGCCTTTATGGGGATGTTGAGGTCAATAGGTTTGCCACGGTGGACATGGACAATCTTCTGAGGGATGCCAGTCATGTCAATCTTGGGCATCACTGAAGAACACAAGATATTTTTATTATACTGTCATGGTATCCATAGAATGTGATTAAGTTTTCTGTTCCATGACAACTCACCCTTGATCTCCTGGATGGTGACAGGCGTGACAATGTCCATGGGTTCACTGGCTCCCCTGCTGTTTGTGGCTCGGATCCTGAACAAATACTGGTCGTTCTCGGTCAGGGACTGGATGGTGTACTGGGACACCGAGGCCTTCACCGTGGCCACCGCATTCCACCTGTCTGAGCCCACTTTGCAGGCCTCAATGATGTAGCCTGTCAACCGGCTGCCGCCGTCGTGGAGTGGTTTCTCCCACTTCAGAGTCACTGTGGACTTGGTGACATCAGCAATATGAAGGTTAAGTGGAACTGATGGCACTTCACACACCAGCACAGCTTCTGCCGTGTCGCAGGGCTCGCCGACACCGTAGATGTTCTCAGGAAGGACTCTGAAGAAGTAGTGCACACCCTCCTCCAACCCTGTGATCCTAAACAGGGTCTTCCTGCACTCGGTAGTGACGGTCTTGTAAGACTTCATGCTGGCTTCGCGCTTCTCTACAATGTAATTGCTGACATGTGCACCGCCATCGATGCTCGGGACATCCCAGGTGATGACCACAGATTCTTTGGTGTAGTCTTTGACCTTGACTGAACCAGGAGGACCAGGAGTGTCTGATGAAGATGAGAAATGAATACAAAAAGTGAAGATTTGGCTTTGTCATCACATTGATGTCAAATGATCTTGATCTGATTTGTACTTCTGACATACCATAGACTTTAACTAGGATGGTGGCAGTCTTCTTGCCAGATGGATTTTCTGCTTCCACAACGTATTTTCCTGAATCGTAGCGGTTAACCTTCTCCACAATCAGTGAAGTGTAGCTATCAGTGGTCTCGATGTACCCACGGCTCTGCAGTTCCACACCCGTCTTCCTCCAGGCCACCACTGGTGTTGGCCGGCCAGTAACGGACACAAACAGGCGCAAAGTACCGCCAGCACGCAGACACACTGTTTTCTTCAAGTCATCGGCAAGCTCCAGGTCAGGTATTTCTGAGTGAGGGGAACACAGTGGAAGATCAGTCCAAGAATACTTACAATAGCTAAGTATGAAGCTAGAATATTGTCCTGATGAAGATATAGAAACTGTTTTTTAGAATTAATGGAAGTGAATTGTTAAAAATATTAGCAATATAATCAAGTACCGGTAACTTCTTTAAGGTCTGTGACTGAAATTATTTGCACGGACTCACCAATTCTCTCCAAAGGCTCAATTTCAGCACTCGGTTCACTGAACTCCCCAGTGCCATTGGCGTTGATGGCAGCCACCCTGAATCTGTATTTCTTATTGGCTGCGAGGCCAGCAGCCACATACTCATTGCTCTTGAGAGCCTTGGCAGTGGCCCGGTACCACTGCTCAGAGCCTTCCTCTAGGATCTCCATGACATAACCCGTGACATCCGAGCCACCATCATACATGGGTCTGGTCCAGGTCATGGTGATGCTGTGCTTGGTTGTATCAGTGATGCGAGGCGTTGATGGAGGAGCTGGGGTATCTGGAGTTGACAGACAGTTTGTACATATCATTTAAATGGCAAATATTCCTAATCTTAGCTGAAATCCAGTTCTGGTTCAGGATGAACAATAACAAAGGTTTCTTACATGTTGGGTCTTTACACAGAATGTATGGTGAGGCGTCGCTTGGCTGGCTTTCTCCAGCAGCATTGACAGCTGTCACTCTGAACTGGTACTCGCTTCCCTCTATCAGGCCGGTGATCTTCAGACGGGTGTCATAGATGGTGTAGGTCCTATTCACCCGAGTCCACCTGATATGAAAAAACAGAAATATCCTTATTTCTTTAAGTTATAGCTGCCTTGTTAATTTAAATTCTTCAGAACTTGTTCTGACCTGGTGCTGCTCTTTTCTCGTTTATCCACTAAATAGTTTCTGAGCTCACTGCCTCCATCGCTCTCGGGCTTCAGCCACTCAATGATGACATGCTCCTTACCCACCGCCATGGCCTCTGGTGTGCCTGGCTGCGATGGAATGGCTGGAGAAGACAGGCATGGCAGCTCAGAGTTACAGAAACAAATCCTGTTCTCCAATTAAAAACCCACTTTTGAAACTAGAAATACTTGCATTTAAAGTAACCCTTACAATTTAAGGTCAAAGATTCCATCTATATAGGACAACTATAAGAAAAAGGTGTCTTTTGATGAAGATATGAAGGTGTTTGAACTTACTGTAAGCATTTCTTGCGATGACAGGATCAGACTCCAGAGGAACTCCGGGTCCGAACTTGTTGACTCCTCTAACTCTGAAGATGTACTCGTTGTTCTTGATCAGTCTGCTGCTCACACAGGACAGTGTCTTGCACTCCGTTTCCATGATGACCCAGTTGAGGCGGCTGGTCTCGCGGCGCTCCACAATGTAATGGGTGACAGCATCCCCACCATCCTCCAGGGGGATCTTCCAGGATACCGTGCACTTTTCCTCAGTCACTCTGGTGATCAGAATCTTATCGGCTGGTGCTCCAGGAGTGTCTGAGATATAAAAACATAGAAACTTTAGGAGTCAGGATACAACCAAGCGACATCAGTTTTTTATCATATATGATGCAACCAAAGTTTGACGGATGTTATTTCCTAGTTACTCACCCAGAACTTTGACGGTGACAGCTGCAGTCTTGACTCCACTGGCGTTCTTAACGGTGAGGATGTATCTGCCGGTGTCATATCTATCACAGTTTTTGATGACAGCCATAGCTCTGGTGGGTGTGTAGGTCAATGAGTATTTTTCTCCCAGCTCCAAAATCTTGTCACCCTTTGACCAGTACACTGTAGGTTCTGGTTTACCACCCACAGCGGCGTCCAGGACAATGTCTGAGCCAGCAGTAACCGTAACGATCTCACCTACCAGTTTGCTGTCCAGCTCTGCTTTGGGAGGAGCTGCAACAAAGAACAAAGAATAAAGATTTTACTCTCATAGTCTGTACTGAGCAGAGCAGCTTTAAGTGGAGGGTTTTTTATTATTATATTTTTTTCATATTACAAAAACTTAAACAGGTTTCTATGATTAAAAGGACCACATTAGTCTGATTTAAGTGATGGTGTTAGAGATGGATACTTTTCACTTTTAATTAGCTTTCATTAAATAAATATGATTCATAGAAGCATAGTCATTTTTTATTGTTTTGCAGATGATACTCTACTAGTAAGATGTAATACCAGTAAATTAGCTGGACCATAAGCATTGCTTAAGTAGCCATTTCCTGTTAAAAAAAATCTTTCCTTCATTAGTTGGCTTTCTATGAATTGGCATCATGTGAAAAATAATCAATTTAAATGGAACATAAAGAACTTATTTTATTGGATGATAACTGGACTCAACTGGGCTGTATTTAACTGAACTTCCATTGAACTTTTCTCTGTTAAGTTTTTTGCAATAATTTTGTTGTAAATTAAAAGTAAATTGAATTGAATGAACTGATTTTTTTTTAACTAAATACAGAGAAACACATCATAACTTACAGTATTCATCTTTGCATGTGACTGGTCCTGTGGACTCAGAGGGCACGCTGTGAACCCCAGCTGCGTTCTTGGCGATGACACGGTATTCATAGGTCTCCCCTTCTCCCAAGTTTGTGACTGTGAAGTAGTTCTCTGTGATTGTTGTGTAGTTGCATTTGAGCCAGCGGTTGTCATCCCACTCATCAGTGCTGTAGACTTTCCTCTCCACAATGTAACCAACGATTTTGCTGCCGCCATCGTTGAAGGGAACGGTCCAGCACAGCGACACAGATGAGCGGCTGATGTCTGTCACCTCGAGTTTACCAGGAGGATCTGAGCCAGGCAGTGGAGTAGTTTATAATTTAGTCACAGCTTTTTATCTGCTTATTAGACAGTTTTAAAATGTTCTTTTTGCTCACTATATGTTTGACAAGTTCCTAAGATCTTGGTAAAACAAAGACCTTTGTGAATTAGTTATGAATGTATAAATGTTTCTCTTACCAACAGGATTGAGAGCCACTACCGGTCTGGAGGCCTCACTGGCCTTGCTGAGTCCAGCAATGTTCATGGCATACACCCTGAACTGATACTCCAAGCCCTCGATCAGGTTGGACACCTTGTAATGGGACTCCAAACAAGGAAGCTTGTTCTCGCGCACCCACAGGATCGTATTCCTTTCCTTCTTCTCAATCCAGTATCCTGTCACCTTACTACCACCATCAGCATATGGAACATCCCATTTGATATTAATGGCATTGGCTGACACAGACACTACATCTGGACGAGCTGGAGGACTTGGAGGAACTTGAAAGTGAAGAGGAAATGAGAAGAGGGCTTATGTTAACTGATGGCACACACATGTATAAAATGGTGATTTGCATTTTTTTGTCTGTTGGATAGAACTTACCAAATGGATGCTCAATAACAACAGGAGCAGACTCGATGGACTTGCTGACTCCAAACTTGTTCTCTGCACACACTCTGAACGTGTACTCCATGTATTTGGTAAGATGGGTCACTTTGATTGTGGTTCTCTTCACACTGGAGTTTACAACCTGCCAGGAAGCAGAACCAGACTCCCGTTTCTCAACAATATAGTTGGTGATCTCACTACCACCATCATCTGCAGGTTCGGACCAGGACAAACTGCAAGATTCAGATGAGACTCCAGAGATCTCCACAGGGCCTGTGGGTGGACTTGGTCTGCCAACTATGAGCACTGTCACTGTGAACGTCTTCACCCCAGCAGCATTCTCCAGTATCAGGTAGTACTTGCCGCTGTCACTTCTCTTGCTGTCTCTCACAAGGAGGGTGGTTCGTTCCTTTGTGGTCCTGATGACGATTCTGTCAGTCTCCTTCAGCTTCATCTCCTCCAGCTTCCATGTAACCTTGGGTGCAGGTCTGCCACTGATGGGAATATCGATTGTGAAGGTGTTGGAGGCCTTGCAGGTGATGAGCTGGTTGGTGATGCTGCTGAGGTCAGCAGTTGGTTCAATGCGAGGCTCCTTAATCACCACAGAGCTAAAGGTGCCCTGAGGCTCGCTGATTCCAGCATCATTCATAGCCTTGACTCTGAAGTCATACTCTGTGTTCTCAATCAGACCCTCTACCAGCATCTTTTGCAACTTTGTCTCTCCACAAACAACCCAGCGGTCAGTGCCCTTAGCTCTGGATTCAACAATGTAGCCTCTGACGCGGCTTCCTCCATCATGCTCTGGTTTCAGCCACATCAGGGAGGCTGTGGAGTTGGTGGTGTCAACAACATCCAGTCTCTTTGGTGGTGCAGGCTCTTCTGTGGCAATGATGGGCTCAGTCATCTCATGGGGTTCTCCTTGGCCATACTGGTTGACAGCAGTCACTCTAAACAAGTATGGCACGCCAATATCCAGACCAGTTACCCTGATCATCTGACGGGAGCATTTGCTGCTGACTTCCTGCCAGGCCAGGCGACTTGCTTCACGCTTGTCAACCATGTAGTGGTGGATCCGGGACCCACCATCATTGGTAGGTGCATCCCACATCAGTGTCAAGGCCCCACGGGTTACGTCTTTGAAGGTGATTGCTCCTGGTGGTCCTGGCGTGTCCAGAACTTTGACAGTGAATGTGATGGACTTGCGCCCACTGTTGTTTTCTAGGGACAGGGTGTATTTGCCCGCCTCATACCTGGTGCAGCCTTCAATAGTCAGAGTGGAGAATGAATCTGTAGTGTTGACATCGGCCATGACAGGAAGCTCGCCATCCACCTTGGACCATGTGGCAAGTGGAGCCGGCTTTCCTCGGAAAGCAATGTGGAGGGTGACGGTGCCGCCATTCTTTACAACGTGAGTTTGTTTGAAACTGGCATCAATGTCAATTTCTGGAGATGTAAGTCTATCCAGAGCCTGAACAGGGTTGGGCATCACTGAAGCTTCGCCTTGTCCTGATCCATTCACAGCACTGACCCTGAACTTGTAGAGCTCCCCGGGTACCAGGCCATTGGCAGTGTAGTGAGTGTGGATACAGATCTGGCTGTTGACTCTATGCCACTCTTCCAGGCTGGCCTTACACATGTCAATATTATAACCAATAATTTCCATGCCACCATCGAAGACAGGCTTTGTCCATTCAAGAGTAACAGAAGACTTTGTGGAGTCGATGATCTGTTGAACAAAAAAAGAGCATTGTCCAGATTATACTTTCTCTTGTGAGAGTTTTTTGTTTCTGTCCCTATATATTCTGATTTATATATTCTCGTTTTACTCTAAGGAAGGTATCTTTTGCACTAAATTTTTGCATGTTTTTTTTTTCTTTTTGAATTATTTCTTAATAACTGATGTTGACTATGTATAGTATATGTTGGTGGTTCTTCTCAGAAATCTCCTGATTTATAAATGAGAAAACATAAATAACTTTAATTATCACTAAATATCTGTGTTGTTGTAGGAGAGCAACCTAAAAATGTACTTTTGTACTACTTCAGTGCAGTGCAGTGTTTCTGGAGTCCTACCTTGATCACAGTGGGAGCACTGGGAGTGCTAGTTGGCTCTCTACATTTGAAGAGCCTGGAGGTGCTGCTTGCTGGTCCGATACCAGCACCATTTTCAGCCATGACACGGAATTCATACTCATTGCCCTCGGTGAGGTTGGTGACGCGATGTCTTAGCTCTGTAATAGGTCTCTTGGAAGAAACCTTCACCCAGCGCAAGCTCTTTTTCTCTCTCCTTTCCAGGATATAGTGTTTGATCTCATTGCCACCATCCGATCTTGGCCTGGTCCAGCACAGGGTGATGCTGTCTCCAGTCACATGGGTGGCATCTGGGGTACCAGGAGCATCAGGGACAGCTGAGGGGCAGAGCAGAAATATTTTTAAGTTGCAGAAGTCAGTTTTCTATTTTTGTTTACCAACAAAAAGATAACTCAGGGAAAGGAGAAGTTTGTAGGTTTGAAGATCACGTCAGACAGTGTTTGAAGTTACTTACTGTACTGCATCTGTGCTATGACTGGGTCAGAGTCCAGAGGTTTGCCAACTCCAAACTTGTTGACAGCAGAGATTCTGAACTGGTACTCATTGCCTTTGATGAGGTTGGTGGCATTATAAGAACAAGCTTCACACTTGGATGTAACTAAGGCCCACGAGATCCTGGAAGTCTCTCTCTTCTCCACAACATAGTGGGTGATGGCAGCACAGCCATCGTTCTCTGGTGGGTTCCACCACACGGTGCACTTCTCAGCCGTGATGCCGGTGAATCGGATGGGACCATCAACAGGTCCAGGTGTATCTGCCCAGACAGAGAGTTGAAATGTTGCTTTTGGACATGGTGGAACATTTCCAAAACGTGAATACTGTGGCATAAATCTGTAGTGGCCACAGGTGAAAATGTAAACATGAAACAGATACTGAAACTTCAGTGTCTTTGCTTACTGACCTTGCACTCTGACGTTAACATCTGCTTTTCTGGTACCAGAGCTATTTTTGGCCTCCACAGTGTAGATTCCACGGTGGTTCCTGTCAGCATCGCGGATAAACACACTGCTGGTGCCAATGCCAGTGGTAATCTCTATATCGATCATTGTCCTCTTGTCAATTTCTTTGCCGTCTTTGTACCAGACAACCTGTGGAACCGGGCGTCCAGTGACGCTGCAGCTGAGCTTCACATTCTCTCCAGCCCTCAGGGTAAGCACCTGGTCTGGAGACCACTCAATCTCAGGAGCGACTGGAGATGCAAAAAGAGTCGCATTAATTTATATTATCTATTGAAAAACTGCATTTTCTATTAATTTCTTTTGACTTCATAACACTCACTGCTCTCATCTTTGGTCATGATGTATCCAGAGGAGTTGGATGGTGGACTGACAGTGCCGACTGCATTCCTAGCAATCACTCTAAACTCAAATCTGTCTCCAGGGGAAAGACCGGTCACTGTGAACTGTGTCTCACTAACGTCAGTAAAATTGCAGCGCAGCCATTTTCCTCTGCCCTGACGCCTCTCTACGCTGTAGGCCACAATTCTGCTGCCACCATCTCGCTTGGGAATGTCCCACTGCAGGGTCACTGAGTCTCTGGTGACATCGATGCAGACAGGCATGCCAGGTGGATCTAAAGTAAATGAATAATAAAGTTGGGTTAAATATATATACCAAGCAACACAGAACAAATAACATATACAGAGTCACTCCTGGACACATGTAGATGTTGGACTTACCTACAGGGGATACAGCACGAGCATGTTTGCTCTGCTCACTAACAGGGCTGAGTCCAGCATTGTTCTCAGCATAGACTCTGAAGGAGTACTCCAGACCTTCCATAAGGCCAATGATCCTGTATTCTTTATTGGAGATTATTGTGGAGTTCACCTTCTGCCACAGGAGGCTGTTCCTATCCTTCTTCTCAACATGGTAACCCAAAATTGGGGAACCTCCATCAAAGCCTGGAGCATCCCACTTAATGGTCATACCATCACTGGTTACATTGTAGGCCACTGGCTTTCCTGGTGGGCCTGGTGGTTTGTACTGGTGCTGGGCAATAATATCTGACGAGTTGAGAGGTTCACTGACTCCATACTTGTTCTCTGCACGGACCCTGAACTGGTACTCGGTTCCTTTGACCAGGTTGGGAATCTTAAATGAGGTCCTTACGACACTAGAGCACACAATCTTCCAGTTTGCCTGAGATGTTTCACGTTTCTCCACGCTGTAGCAGCTAATCTCGCCACCTCCATCTTCCTTTGGCTCATCCCAGGAGATTATAATACTTTGAGCCTTGATCTCATCAAATCGGATGGGACCAACAGGTGGTGATGGAGGCCCAAGTGTGATCACATTGATATCAAAGTAATTCTTGACAATTCTGTTGTCCAGGACTAAAGTGTACTGGCCAGCATTCTCTTTCTTGGCTCCTCTGACTGTGACTGCGGTCTTGTTGTCTGTGGTTCTGAAACGAATCTTCTCACTCTCCTTCAATGGGAAGTTGTCCTTAAGCCAGCTAATTGTAGGTCTTGGTTTACCCTTGAACGGTAGCTCAATGTGGATGTTCTGACCAACACGAACAGCAAGCTCTCCATTGGGGTAATCACTGAGGCTGGCTTCAGGTGGAATGATGAAGTCCATTACAGTTATTGGCCCAATTTGAGAGAAGTCACTTTTACCTTTCTCATTCTTGGCAAACACTCTGAAATCCATGATAGCATTCTCCCTGAGTCCGGTCACCTCACAGCTGCAACGCTTGCATGAAGCACCTAAAGACCAGTGGACTTCCTCCTGGCTTCTCTTTTCAATGATGTACTCTGTGATGTGGCTGCCGCCATCATGGTCGGGTCTGGTCCACTGGAGGGTAACAGAATTCTTTGTAGAGTCCATCATCACCAGGTTTTTAACAGCTCCTGGAGTTTCTGTCGCTCTGACAGGCTCAGTAGTCTCACAAGGATCACCAACACCATTCTCATTTTCAGCAGACACACGGAAAAAATACGCTATGTCTTCTTCAAGGCCTGACACCTTGTAAGATGCATTGAGACATTCTGCAGTGATGACCTGGTAAGCCTTCATGGTGGAAGCCTTCTTTTCAACAATGTAATTGGTGACAGGAGAACCGCCATCAATGAGAGGAGCCTCCCAGCTTAGTGTCAGCTTTCCTCTTGTCACATTCTTGACCATCAGTCTCTGACAGCTGGATGGACTGTCCAGAACCTTGAGTGAAACTGTAATTATCTTGGGTTCTCCGACACCATTCTCGATCTCCAGTAGGTATTTTCCACAGTCATCACGGGTGACGTTGGGGATGAGGAGTGTAGTGGATCTCTCAGTACTGTTGATGGTGAAGCGGTTGTCTCCAGCCATATTGCGGTCACCACGGCGCCAGGTGACGTTGGGAACAGGACGTCCCTTCAATGGGATAAACACTTCCACATCCCGGCCGGCTTTGGCTGTGTATTGAGTTGTCATGGGAACATCCAAGTCCAAATCGGCTTCCTCTGTAGGATGGAAGAGTTCTCATTAAAAATAATGGTACAATTATAAGGGCATTTCCTTAGCATGAATTGGAATACAAATGATAAGTAGATGAATGATAAAGTGATGAAATTAAATACAAACCCAAAATATCTTTGGCTTGAATGGGCTGGTACATCTTGATGTCTTCTCCTTTTCCTTTGCAGTTGACCGCAGAGACTCTGAAGTAGTAGTAGGTTCCAGGTTTAAGGTGGGACACCACATACTCACATGCTTTGACCTCTGGGTTGGTGGTCACCCATTCTTTGTCTTCTGAATTCATCTGCTCCAGTATGTAATGAGTGATTTCACTGCCACCATCATAGACTGGCTTCTCCCAGCCAACCGTGATGGAGGTCTTTGTGGAATCAATCACACGCAACTTAGAGGGTTCACCAGGGAGGTCTGAATAAGAGAAAACAGCATGGATTTAGTCAGTATACAAGTAAAGAAATATTGGGTAGAAGTTTCTAGAACACTTTTGAATGCAAATTACATACCAATGGGATCATAGGCCCGGTAAAGGTCAGAGGCCTCAGAGTAATTTCCTGCTCCAGCCTTGTTGACAGCGCAAACTCTGAACTGGTACTCATTGTTCTCCACGAGGTTGCTGACTTTCTGTCTGGTGTCTCGGATTGTTCCCTTCACCACCTGGATGCAAGCAGTGGATATGATAATGGTTATACATGTCAAATATTAGTCTTGCTTCTTGTAACTAAAAAATCGATTGATAGCTAGAATTACTTAAGCTAACCGACCTTAAACCATTGCAGACTCTTCTTCTCCCTTTTTTCAAGGTAATAACCATCAATGTCACTTCCTCCATCCAGTGCTGGTCTTTCCCAGATCACCGTCATGGATGACTTTGTGATCATGGTAACCTTAGGCTTGGATGGCTCACTGGGAGGGACTGCACAAGATAAGAAGTATTGGGTTAGATGCAGTTTTTCTTCTGTCTAACTTTGTTTAAAAATATATATAACTTGGCTGTGGTGGTGACAAATGGTCTTGAATGTATTTACCGAATGCATTCTTGGCGATGACAGGTGCAGATTCCAGTGGGTCTCCGATGCCATATTTGTTGACTCCACGGACTCTGAAGATGTACTCGTTTCCCCGGATTAGTCTGGGCACGTTCACAATGCAGTCGACCAGTTTCTCAGAGACAATAGACCACATTACCCTGCTGGTCTCCCTCTTCTCTACAATATAATGGGTTACCATGGCACCACCCTCGTCATCAGGTGGAGACCACATGATAGTGATGTTGTCTGCCGTGATCTTCTTAAACTGAATTTCTCCACCAGGGGGACCTGGCTTGTCTGATTAGGGCAGGAAGAGATTCATGAACATCAGGTATAAGATCCATTTTTGCCTATGTTAAATCGTTTTGTCTATTAAATCATGTTAAAATACCTTGTATGAGGAGCCTGACAATGCCACAAGCAGATCCTAGAGAGTTCTTCACCTTGACCTCATAGGTCCCAGAGTTCAAGCGAGTGGTTTCTTTCAGGAAAATGCTGGTGGTCTCAAATGTGTGCTTGAAAGAGAGGTGAGCAGAGGGTTTCAGCTCTCTGCCATCCTTTAACCACTCAATAGTGGGGGCAGGTTTGGCTGTGATATTGAACTTGAGCTCCACATTAGAACCAGCCATGTACTTGACCTCGTTCAGATACTCCGAAGGTATTTCAATTTCAGGGGCACCTAAAAAAATAACCACAAAAGGGTAGGAGAGTTTATATTCTAAGGGATATGTGCATTAAAGATGATAAAACATAGAATCAGGATGTAAAAACAAATAAAGAGAAAAAAGTAGTAAAACTTCTTGACCAGTATTCATATCCAATTTTATTAAAAACATCCGGCAGAAGAAAAATAATGTAGTAAACTTAAGGGAATCTGTAAACTGGAACACAATTCTCAAAGACCCACCATAGGTGTCCACGCATGTCGCTGGTCCAGCAGTCACTGATGGATTGCTCACTGAGCCAACGGCATTTTTGGCCATGACTCTGAACTCGTATGTCTCATCCTGGGTAAGGCCAGTCACAGTGAAGCGGGTGTCTGAGATGTTGGTGAGGTTTGCTTTGGACCACTTAGAACTGATGCCCTCTTTCTTCTCAACAATGTAACCAGTGATCGGGGATCCGCCATCGTAGTTGGGCCTCTCCCAGGCCAGGCTGATGGAGTTCTTGGTGATGTCAGAGATGCGCAGGTTGATCGGTGGCTCTGGAATAAAAACAGGAACATGTTAAATGACAATTTTGCTGAATCTGACTTATATTTTTATAGAACAGTGACTTATATATCATCTTAAATCTAAATGAATCTGGACTCTATAGGAAGGAATTATATACATTAAATTATGCATTTTATTTTTTTATTTTTAACTCACCACAGGCATCAATGGCCAACACAGCATCTGAAATTTTGCTGAACGTGCTAACTCCAGCAGCATTTTCTGCTGCCACCTTGAACTCATAGATAAGTCCAGCATTTACGCTGGTGACCTTGAAGTGTGTGGCACGGATGACCGTTCTGTTAACTGTCTGCCACAAGATACTGTTTCTGTCTTTCATCTGGAGATGGTAGCCAAACACATGGCTGCCTCCATCAGACTTGGGCTCCTTCCAAGCCACAGTGATGCTCTCCCTGGTCACAGCAGTAATTTCTGGGGTTGATGGAGCGTCGGGAATAGCTGAAGAAAAGGAGGATGATGTAGTTTTTATTATTAAAAACTGAGTAACAAAGTACTGCATGTGAAAATGAAAAAAGGATGCAAAACATAAATTTCTTACTGTATGGAAGGCTAACGGTAACAACTGGTGAGTCAATGTGTTCACTAATTCCATATCTGTTCTCAGCTCTTATTCTAAACTGGTACTCCACACCAGTGGTCAGCTTCATAATCTTCATGGTGCATCGGGCCACAGCAGAGGAGACATCCATCCAGTTGGCTGTAGTTGTCTCTCTTTTCTGGATGATGTAGTTAGTGATGGGGCTGCCGCCTTCATAAGCTGGTGGAAGCCACCTCAGGCTTACGCTGTCTTCTGTGATGTCAAACAGCTCCACAGGTCCAAGCGGAGCACTTGGGCGATCCAAAACCACAATATTAATAAAGGATTTGGTGGTTCCACTGGAGTTAGAGGCAGTGATGTCATAGCGTCCTGAGTCTCCAGCAATGCTCTCGCGCAATGTGATCTTGATGCTATCAGGAGTGACTTCAGAGTTAAACCTCATTGTTGATTTGAGCTGCACATTATCCTTGGACAGAGTCACCTTAGGCAGGGGTCGGCCTGTCAGTGGGATCTCACACTTGAGAGTGGAGCCGGCTCTAACGTAGACTGTGTTGTGGGGGAAGTCCTTCATGATGATCTCAGGAGATTCTAAAAAAAAAGAATGGAATTAATAAAGGGAATGGGGTGAAACACAATTTTGACTTATACATTTTTTTCCTCATTATATGCACACTAGTAAGGGACTCTGGCTTTACTAATCACACTGGTTAATCTGAACAATCCACTTACCAAGCTGGTCTTTGACCACAACAGGGATGAGCATTTCCTTAACGTCACTGAATCCAGCGTGGTTCTCAGCTCTGACTCTGAAGAAATACTCTGCATTCTCCCTCAGACCAGACACTGTGAAGTGGATGAACTTTGTTACGCCACACTTGACCCACTTCTCCTGGCCTTTCTCTAGGGCTTCAACGAGATAGGCGGTAATTCTACTGCCTCCATCTTGTTCTGGTTTGGCCCAGGCCAATGATACACTCTCCTTGGTCACATCAGTTACTCCCAGCTTAGGTGGTGGACTTGGTTTTTCTAGAGGATGAGGACATTTTAAAAAAATTATTGAAACTAGACTAAATATTACATTGTAAAAGAAAAAATTTGTCAACTAATGACTCAATACCTGTTATCTTGGTTCCCTCTTTGGTATGAGCACCAACACCAACACCATATTCGTTCTCGCCTGTCACTCTGAAGTAGTAGACTTCTCCCTCTTTCAGGTTTGTCACCTTGTATGTCAGTCTGTGACATGTGTCAGTCAACCTGGTCCAACCTTTCTTGCTGGCCTCACGGAAATCAATAAGGTAATTCTTGACTGGTCCTCCTCCCTCATTTTCAGGAGTGTCCCAGGTGACAGTGGCGGATGTCTTTGTCACATCTTTGACCTCCACACAGGCAGGAGGTCCAGGTGAGTCTAGGACTCTGACACTAAGAGTCAATGAGGAGGTTCCAGCTACACTGGACAAGGTGACGGTGTATTTTCCTGAGTCATTACGAGTTGCTTTTTCTAATGTGATTGAGGTGTAGGTGTCTGTTGTGTCAATGACAGCACGGACTCTTAGGTCAATGTCAGGCTTAGTCCAAGCAACATTGGGGATGGGTTTTCCTCTGAAGGGCACCTTCAGGGTGAAAGAGCTTCCATCTTTAACAATAAGAGTCTTCCTCATCTCATTGCTGATTTCAAAGACTGGCTCCTCCTCTTTTTCTTTGGCAATCTGTTTGTCCGACTCGGGGCTGGGCTCACTGACTCCAATCTTGTTAATAGACTTGACAACAAATACATATTCTTCCCCAGGTGTCAATCCCACAACTGTAAACTCTGTGTTCTTGGTGTTATGGACTCCAACAATCCATTCATCATCAAATGACTTTCTGTATTCTACTCTATACCCAGTCACAGGCGCTCCGCCATCAAATAGTGGTTTATTCCATGACAGTGTGACTGTGGTTTTTGTAGAGTCAATGATTTTGGGTTTAGCAGGAGGTGAGGGCAGGAACTGTGGGTCTTCAGCCTTGGTGAGTGAGCAAGGGGTACTAGGAGCACTAAGGCCTGCAGAATTCTCTGCAAAGACTCTGTACTCATATTCACAGCCTTCACGAAGGTTTGAAGCCTTTACTCTGAGGTCATAAACAGGTTTCTTGTTGACACGGACCCATCGGAGGCCAGTCTTCTCTCGCCTTTCAATTACATAGCCTGAGATACTGCTGCCACCATCAGAAACTGGTCTTTCCCAGCAGATGGTCATTGCCTCACTAGTAACTGAGGTGACCTGGACATTGGTGGGAGCTGCAGCTACAGTGAATGGATCCAGGGCCTTTACTGGCTCACTCTCCAGAGCCTCACCATCTCCATATTTGTTGACTCCCCTCACTCTGAAAATATATTCATTTCCTTTAAGCAGCTTAGTGACTTTGCAAGTAGTTGCCTTCATGTCACCATAGACCAGAGTCCAAGCAAGGCGACTCGTCTCACGTTTCTCCACAATGTAATGCATGATTTCAGCACCACCATTTTCATGAGGAGGTCCCCATGTTAGGGTGCATTTCTCTGCTGTAAGGCCAGACACTGCCAAAGGTCCTGAGGAAGGTCCAGGTCTGTCCAGAACTTTACAGTTGACAGCCACAGACCTGGTTCCTGCAACATTGTGCAGAGTCAAGACATACTGGCCTGAATCTCTCCTGATGGCATCTCTAACAAGCAGACTGGTTGTGAAGTTGGTGGAAGTAATTTCACACCTGGCCTTTGCCTGGATCTCCTTTCCATCTTTAGACCAGGTAATGACTGGGAGTGGACGCCCTGTGATTTCAGCATCAATTTTAATGAGTTCACCAGCCTTGATGACGACCAACTGCCTGAATTTATCTTCCATAATAATAGTGGGAGGGTCTACATCATCCTTGATGGTGACAGGGCCAGTGGTTTCCGAAGGAACACTCAGCTGCTCGGCAGAATTCTTAGCAATAACGTGGAAGTCATACTGGACATCTTCTGTGAGGCCTGTTACATCAAAATAGGTGTCTTGGAGATTAGCGAAGTTGCATTTCAGCCAGCGACCGCTGGGAAGTTCTTTACACTCCACAATGTATCCAGTAATTTTTATTCCACCATCATACTCAGGGGCATCCCAGAAGAGGGAAACTGAGTTTCTAGTAATGTTTGTGACTTTAAGGTTACGTGGGGGTTCGCATGGGTCTCTTGCTGCAACTGGGTCGCTGGACTTAGTGCATGGACCAATGCCAGCAACATTCACAGCATAAACTCTGAACTGATACAACAAGGCTTCTTCAATACCTGTCATCTTAAACTGGTTTTCAGTCAGCAGACCTCTGTTGACTTTGGTCCACAAGATGCTGCTTTGCTCTTTGCATTCAATGTGATAACCAGTAACGGGACTTCCACCATCACTCCCAGGTCTGCCCCATACTACCAGCATGCTGGTTTTGGTTGCATGGGCAACATGGAGGTTGGTTGGGGGGCCAGGAGGCTCAAATGGATACTGAGCAACAACAGGGGCAGAGTCGATGGCAGGGCTTTTGCCATAACGGTTTTCAGCTGCAATACGGAACTGGTACTCTGTTCCTTGAGTAAGATGAGAAACCTTTATTGATGTCCTGGCCACTGTGGCTGAGACAATCTGCCATGTGGTAGTGGTAGTGTCCCTCTTTTCCACCACATAATTGTTAATCTGGCATCCACCATCATAGGTTGGAGGATCCCAGGACAAAGAGATGAAGTCAGCGCTCACCTCATCCACTTTAATGTTGCTGGGTGGACCGGGTTTGTCCAGGATTACAACAGAGATTTCAGCTGTCTTGGTGCCAACTGAGTTACTCAGTATGATCTCATACTTCCCAACATCGTCCTTGGTGGCATCTTTGATCACAATCTTGGATGAGGTCTTAGAATTAATAACATTCACCCTGGTTGTCTGCTTAAGTGCATGGCCATCCTTCTTCCAGGAGACCTCCGGTTGGGGTCTACCCTTGAAAGGAACATCAATCTTCAAGTCATCTCCTGCTTTTACACTGTATGTATTGAACAGCAGATTGATGATGGGCTCCATTGTCATGTCCTTCACCATCACAGGGGCAGCCAGAGGCTTGGGATCACTCTTGCCCTTATCATTCACAGCAATCACCCTGAAGGAGTATTCCTCACCAGTTGTAAGGCCATCAATAGTAACTTCCAATGCTTTAGCTTCACTGCACACTGTCCATTTGTCATCTCCTTTGGGCTGCATCTCCACAACATAGCTTGTGATTTTGCTGCCTCCATCATGATCAGGTTTCTCCCAGGAAAGGGTGACAGTATGACGAGTCACATCAAGTACAACAATCTTACCAGGAGGCAAAGGAGCCTCAGATATCTTGACTTGATCTGTGAATGCCGGGAGACCTACTCCTAGCTCATTCACAGCCAACACACGGAAATAATAACGGCCTCCCTCTTGCAGATCAGAAATAATGAAAGAGTTCCTTACACAGTTGGTGGAAACACTGGTGAAGGCCATTCTCTTCTGCTCTCTCTTTTCCACAATATAGTGGGATATCTTAGCTCCACCATCAATTAGAGGAGGCTCCCAGGAAAGAGAGACAGAACTTCTCTTCACATCCTTAACCTCCAGATTGGTTGGAGCACTAGGAGAGTCCAGGACTCTAACATTGATGAAGGCTGACTTAGAGCCGCTGAGGTTCTCAAGGGTTAGTACATATTTGCCAGTGTCAAATCTGTCAACATTCTCTATTACCAGCATTGTATAAGAGCTTGTAACCTCAATTTGAGCACGTTCATTCAGAGTGCCATCAGCCTTTGACCATCTGACTTCAGGCTCAGGCTTTCCTCTAATTGTCACAAATAGTCGTAGGGTGGCAGTGGCACGGACATTGACCATTTTCCTCAGGTCAGCGTCTAGTTCAATCTCAGGAGCTTCAAGCTTCTCTGCAGCAATCACAGACCCAGGCAGGTCCACATGATCCCCTACTCCCTCACAGTTAACAGCACAAACACGGAACTTGTACTCTGCATTCTCTTTTAGTTTCTTCACTGTGTAGTTGGTGTCTTGAACACCAGTTGGAGGCGTGCAAACAATCCATTCATCATCTCCTGCCTCTCTCATTTCAACAACATATCCAGTAACTGGTGCACCGCCATCATAGATGGGCCTGGACCAGGTCAGGGAGACTGTCGTGCTAGAATGATCAGTGACTTTGGGGTTATTTGGTGGTCCTGGTGGATAAGTAGCATCACATGCCTTTATGTACTGTGTTGGTGGGCTAGGCTTTCCAACTCCAGCAGCATTTTCAGCTGAGACCCTGAATTCATAGGAGTGTCCATCTGTGAGGCCAGTGCACCTGAATCTCAAGTCATTCAGCCTCTTCTTGTTGCACTTGGTCCATCTGATGCCATCCTTATCACGTTTTTCAAGGATATATCCTTCAATCTCAGCTCCTCCGTTGTTCTCAGGCCTCTCCCAACTAAGCACTATGGAGTCTCTAGTAATAGCACTGGCCTCTGGAGTGGAGGGGGCACTGGGAACAGTGAATGGGTTGCGAGCAATGACAGGCTCTGACTCTAAAGGCTCACCAACTCCATATTTATTCACAGCAGTGACTCGGAAGATATATTCATTGCCAGGGAGCAGTTTTGTGACTTTGTAACTGATTGCCTGGATCTTGGGCTCAACCATTGTCCATGACAAACGACTGGTCTCTCTCTTCTCAATGATGTAGTGGGAGATGCTTGCTCCACCATCATGGCTAGGGTGGTTCCAGTGAAGATAGCATTTTTCAGCTCTAACTCCTTTGACTTCCAATGGGCCATCTGGAGGACCAGGTCTATCCAGAACTTTAACATTAACTGGAATCATCTTGACTCCACCCACATTGACAAGCTTGAGGACAAAGTGGCCACCATCAACTCTGATGCAATCCTTGACTGTCAGGACAGTACGTGTAAGTGTGGTTTTGATCTCCATTCTTGGTGTGGCTTTGTCAATTTCCTTTCCATCCTTTAACCATGTGACCTCAGGCAGAGGCTTGCCAGTGTAGTCCGCATCAATGACAAAAGTCTCACCAGCACTAACAACAGTCAGATCTTTGAATTTAGAATCCATGGTGGCTTCTGGAGCCTCAATTTCATCTTTGGCTGTAATTTGTCCTGTGCTCTCAGATGGGCGACTGGAAATACCTGCCCCATTCCTAGCAACTACTCTGAACTCATAAATACAGTCCTCAGTGAGACCGGTGAGTGTGTACTGGGTATCAATGATGTTGGTGAAGCTGGCTTTCATCCAGCGGGTATCTGGGTGCTTCTTCCTTTCAATCACATACCCAGTGATTGCACTGCCTCCATCATACTGGGGCTTGGTCCACTGGAGTGTAACATGGTTTCGTGTGATTTCAATAGCCTCGGGAGTGCCTGGTGGGTCACATGGGTCTCTGGCTACTGTACTCTCTGAGAGTTTGCTAGCTGGGCTAACACCAGCAATGTTCTCAGCATAAACTCTAAATTCATATTCAATGCCTTCTTCCAGCTCTGTAGTCTTGAAACGCGGTTCTGGAATTAGAAGTTTGTTCAGTTTAGTCCACAAAAGGCTGTTCTTCTCCTTTCTCTCCAGGTGGTAACCAAGTATGGGACTGCCTCCATTGTTGGTAGGAAGTTTCCATTCAACAACCATGCTATCTTTGGTTGCAGCTGTAACCACTGGTGTTCCTGGGGCAGAAGGCTCGCTGAATGGATACTGAGCGACAACAGCAGGGGAGAGAATGGCTGAACTCTTCCCATATCTATTCTCAGCAGACACTCTGAACTGATACTCAACACCAGTTTTCAGCTTGGTGACTTTGATTGTGGTCCTGGCAATAGTAGCAGACACAATCTGCCATGCAGTAGTGGTGGTGTCTCGTTTCTCTACAATGTAGTTGTTGATCTGACAGCCTCCAGTATATTCTGGTGGCTCCCAGGAGAGAGTGACATAATTACAGCTCACCTCCTCAATCTTTACAGGTCCTGTGGGTGGTCCAGGTTTGTCAAGTATGATAACTGTAATCTCCTCTGTAACTGTTCCAATGCTGCTGGTGGCTGTGACAGTATATTTACCAGAGTCTTCTTTATTTGCATCTTTGATGACCAGCTTAGTAGATGATTGTGTGCTGGATACATTTAGTCTAGTTGTCTCCTTAAGTGCCTGTCCTTCCTTTTTCCATTCAACCTTGGGAACAGGGCGTCCAAATACTGGGATCTCAATCTTTAGATCCTCACCATGCTGTAAACTGTATGTGTTGAACCTTATCTTGAATCTGGGCTCAATAGTTACATCTTTAGCAGTGACTGGTACGGCGAGGGGTCTAGGGTCACTCTTGCCCTTGTCATTGAAAGCTGACACTCTAAACAGGTATTCATGTCCTGCACTAAGGCCTGTGACAGTGCCCTCACAGGTTTTGGTTGTGGCCGCCACTACCCATTCCTCAGAACCGACAGGTTGCATCTCAATGTAGTAGCCAATAATCCTGCTGCCTCCATCATGATCTGGCTTCTCCCAGGACAGTGAGGCAGAGGTTTTTGTCACATCTGTCAAAGTGACCTTACCTACAGACAGAGGTGGCTCAGATGTTCTAACAGATTCTTCTGTTTCAGCTGCTTGTCCTACACCAAATTCGTTCTCTGCTAAAACTCGGAAATAATAGATAGCTCCCTCAGTGAGGCCAGTAATCCGATAGCTTGTTTTTGTGCATTTGTTGTCTACATTAGAGTAAACTTTTCTGGTGGACTCTCTCTTTTCAACCAAGTAATTCTTGATTCTTGCACCACCGTCAATAATGGGAGGCTCCCATGTCAGAGTGACACTCTCCCTCTTAATGTCTTTTACTGTTAGATTCAAGGGAGCCCCTGGAGTGTCCAGAACTTTAACAGATACAAATGCAGATTTGCTGCCAGCACTATTTTCTAAGTTGAGGATGTATTTCCCTGCATCATATTTGTCACAGATGTCAATGGAAAGCTGCGTGTAATCTTCACCCGTCTCAATCTGAACTTTGCTGGGCAGCTCACCCTCCTCCTTGGCCCAGCTTACTTCGGGAATGGGACGACCCTTGAAAGGAATGCAGATTCTCATTGAGCCTCCTGCTCTTACAACTATTCCCTTCCTGAGCTCAGAATCCAGGATCACCTCTGGTGGATCAATCTTGTCTATAGGTTTTACAACTCCCAGGATTTCTGTGGGCTCGCCAAGACCCTCTTTGTTGATTGCACAGACGCGTACCTTATATTCTTGGTGTTCTATCAACCTTTTGATAGTAAACTTGGTATCATTTACACCAGTGGGTGGTGAGCATATGCTCCACTCCTCCTCATCAGCCTTAGTTATTTCAACAGCATACCCTTGAATCTCACTACCACCATCATAGATAGGTCTATGCCAAGCCACTTTGATCGAGTTCTTTGTAGTGTCAACCACATGGACATTGGTGGGAGAACCTGGTTCAAAGGTGGGATCACAGGCTTTGAGGTAGGGTGTAGCTGGACTTGGCTGGCCCACTCCAGCTGCATTCTCAGCAGATACCCTGAACTCATATTCATGGTCTTCAGTGAGTCCAGTTACTCTGAAACGCAAATCTGTAACTCTGCGTTTATTGCACTTGGTCCACCTCACTCCAGCTCTGTCTCTCTTCTCAATGATGTAACCAACAATATCAGTACCTCCTGTTGTCACAGGGCGGTTCCAACAGACAGTCATAGAATCCCTGGTGATATTTGTTATCTCAAGTTCCCGAGGTGAACCAGGAGGAACAAATGGATTTCTCATGACAACAGGTTCAGATTCAAGAGGCTCACCCACTCCATATTTATTAACAGCCAGGACTCTGAAGATGTACTCATTGCCCTTCAATAATTTGGTAACCTTGAACATTGTGGCTCCACAGTCACTGGAGACAACAGTCCATGCCAAGCGACTGGTTTCCCTCTTCTGAATGACATAATGAGAAATACTGGCCCCTCCATCATGCTTAGGTGGCAGCCATGAAAGTGAGCATTTCTCCTCAGTAACATTGCTGATTTTAAGAGGTCCCTCTGAGGGTCCCGGTCTGTCTAGAACCTTTACGCTAAATGGCACAGTCTTTGTTCCAGCCACATTGGTTAGAACCAAGGTGTACTGTCCACCATCTACTCTGATAGCATCCTTCACAACAAGTAAAGCTTTAAAGTCAGTATTTTTGATCTCAGCTCTTGCAGAGTTTTCAACTTCAACATTTCCCTTGAACCACTGAGCTGTTGGGATAGGCTTTCCTTCAACAGTGGCCTCCAGACTGAATGTCTCTCCAGCATTAATAACAATGGTCTGGTTGTACATGGGATCTGTCTCACATTTAGGTGGATCAACTTCATCTTTGGCTGTTATGGATCCTGTGGTCTCAGAAGGCTTGCTGATAGCACCAGCTGCATTCTTTGCAATCACCCTGAAGTCATACTTGCAGTCCTCTGTCAGGCCAGTAACTGTGAATTCATGTTCAATGATGTTTGCAAAGCTTGCTTTCATCCATTTTCCCTCAGGGAGGTCACGTTTCTCTACTACATAACCAGTAACAAGACTTCCACCATCGTACTGTGGTGGGGTCCATCTTAGTTTCACTGAATGCCTGGTCACAATCACAGCCTCGGGACGGCCAGGAGGATCACAAGGGTCACGGGCTACATAGACCTCAGACACTTTACTGCATTTTCCAATGCCAACAATGTTCTCAGCATATACTCTATACTCATACTCAATGCCTTCCTCAAGAGGAGTGGATTTGAATCTGCAGTCTTGGACTAACATTTTGTTGATCTTGGTCCAGAGGATACTGTTCTTCTCTTTTCTCTCCAGATGGTAGCCCAAGATAGCACTGCCTCCATCAGATGGGGGTTTATGCCATTCAACCACCATATAATCTTTTGTATATGAAGACACAAATGGTGTCCCTGGAGAACCAGGCTCCTGGAATGGATACTGTGCAACAACAGGCTCTGAATCAATTGCATAACTCTTTCCATATCTGTTCTCAGCATAGATTCTAAACTGGTATTCAGCACCAGTCTTCAGATTTGCCACTTTTAATGTGGTTCTAGCCACAGTGGCAGAAACAACAACCCAGTTGGTTGTGGTTGTGTCTCTCTTCTCCACCACATAGTTAGAGATTGGACAGCCACCTGTGTATGTGGGAGGTTCCCAGGTAAGAGTCATGCTCTCAGCACTAATATCATCAATCTTAACAGGGCCTGTGGGTGGGCCAGGTTTGTCCAGGGTGATCACTTCTATAGTTGCTTCCTTGGAACCAAGAGAGTTGGAAATACTGATAGTATACATACCTCCATCATCTTTGGTGGCATCCTTTATGGTAAGAGTGGTGTGATGTGCTGAGTCAGTGACATTTACTCTGGTGGTCTGTTTAAGGGCTGCTCCATCCTTGGTCCAAGCGATGGTTGGCTTTGGGTGACCAGCTACTGGAACTTCGATTTTGAGGTCATACCCTACCTGAACACTGTAGGAACTCACTTTAGGTCTAACAGAAGGCTCTATAACAAGGTCCTTTGCAACAACTGATTGAGCCAGCTGTCTTGGGTCACTTTTGCCTTTCTCATTTACAGCTACAACTCTGAACTGATATGCCTCTCCTTTCAGAAGGTTGGCCACAGTTGTCTCCAGAGCCTTCACACTGGTGCACACAGACCAAGTGTCACTGTCTTTAGGAGCCAATTCAACTTCATAGTGACTGATTCTACTACCACCATCATGTACAGGCTTCTCCCAGCTTAGGGAAACAGTGCTACGAGTGACGTCAACAAGGCTGACCTTACCAGGCGGCTGAGGCTTCTCAGAAATTTTAATTGGCTCTGGAGTTTTAGCTTGGAGGCCAACGCCATATTCATTCTCAGCCAAGACTCTAAAGAAAAAGATTCCACCCTCTGGAAGAGGCTCAACTTTCCATGACATCTTGTTGCATGTGGTGATGGTAGAATAAACTTTCCTGGTACTCTCACGCTTCTCAACAATGTAATGCTTAATCTTTGAGCCACCATCCAGAAGAGGAGGCTCCCATGTGAGAGTGACAGAGTTCTTGGTAATCTCTTTCACCATTAAGTTAGTGGGGGGACTAGGTGAGTCCAGGACTCTGACACTGATAAAGACAGACTTCACACCACTGGCATTCTCTGCAGTCAGGGTGTACTTGCCACTGTCAAATCTATCAACATTCTCAATGACAAGTGAAGCATAGGTCCCTGTATTGTCAATTTGGGCTGTTTCCTTAATCTCACCCTCAGCTTTGCCCCATTTCACCTCAGGAGCCGGGCGACCTCTCACAGGAACAAACAGCCTGAGGGTGCTTGCTGCTCTAATGTTGATCATTTTTCTCATATCAGCATCCAGGTCAAGATCAGGAGCTTCAAGTTTCTGCTCCAGGAGAAGTTTTCCAGGCACATCAGCATGCTCACCAACACCAACTTTGTTGACAGCACAAACTCTGAACTGGTACTCATGCTTCTCAAGCAGCTTTTTCACTATAAACTTGGTGTCAGTGATTCCAGTGGGAGGAGTGCACATAAACCATTCATCAGAAGCCCCGTTACATGCTTCAACAATGTAGGCCTGAATCTCACAACCACCATCATAGATGGGTTTTCCCCATGTTAGGGACACAGTGGTCCTAGATGTGTCTACTACTTTGGGATTATTTGGTGGACCTGGTTTGAAGATGGGATCCAGTGCTTTGTAGTACACTGTTGGTGTACTAGGTGTGCCAACTCCAGCAGCATTCTCAGCAGAAATTCTGAATTCATAGCTATGGTTTTCAAGGAGCCCAGTCACTCTGAAGCGGAGCTCACTCACATTGCGCTTGTTGCACCTGGTCCACCTCACACCGTCCTTGTCACGTTTCTCAATAACATATCCCTGGATGGGGTTACCACCATCATTAGCGGGTCTCTCCCAGGTCACTACCATAGAGTCCTTAGTAATTGTGGAGACTTCCACCTCTGTTGGTTGGCTAGGAGTCACAAATGGATTTCTGGCAATCATTGCGTCAGATTCCAGAGGCTCACCAACACCATATTTGTTAACTGGGATCACTCTGAAGATATACTCATTACCAGGGAGAAGTTTAGTAATTTTCAGATTTAATGACTGAACCTTTGGTTCAACTACAGTCCAAACCAGTCTGCTGGTCTCCCTCCTCTCAATAATGTAATGAGAAACATCACTGCCTCCATCTTGCAAAGGAGGTTTCCAGGAGATTGAGCATTTCTCACTGGTTACCCCATAGATAGAAATGGGACCCTCAGGTGGACCTGGTCTGTCCAATACTTTGACATTGATGTTAACAGATTTCTCTCCTCCAACATTCTTTACCAGCAAAGTGTACTGGCCTCCATCAACACGGATGGCTTCTTTAACAACTATACAAGCTGTAAAGTCTGTGTTTTTGATATCTGTCCGAGCTGCTTCTGTAATTTCATGGCCATCTTTCAGCCAGTGCACACTGGGCACCGGCTTACCGTAAACAGCACCTTCAAGCCTGAAAGTTTCTCCAGCATTAACTACCACAGCCTGGGAGTATTTAGCTTCCAAGTCAATTTTGGGTGGCTCCACCTTATCCTTGGCAGTGATGGCTCCAGTAGAATCGGATGGTTGGCTGAAGACACCCGCTGCATTTTTGGCAATAACACGGAACTCGTAAATATGATCTTCTGTAAGTCCAGTAACAACAAATTCTGTCTCAATGACATTGGCGAAGCTGGCCTTCATCCAGCGGCCACTTGCTTCCTTCTTCTCGACAACATAACCTGTGATTTTGATACCACCATCATACTCAGGTTTGGTCCATCTGAGTGTCACTTGGTTTCTTGTTACAATAACAGCCTCTGGTTTTCCTGGACTCTCACATGGATCTCTGGCCACTTGCATTTCACTGACCTTACTGGCTTTGCTGATGCCAACAATGTTCTCAGCATAGACTCTGAACTCATATTCGATACCCTCCTCGAGGCCAACGACCTTGAATCTGGTTTCTGGGATGAGTTGTTTGTTCTGTTTCACCCACAGTATACTATTCTTCTCTTTAAGTTCCAAGTGGTATCCCAGAATTTTGCTTCCACCATCATTGCTGGGTTTCTCCCAAACAACCACCATGGTCTCCTTGGTCGCTGACTGGACCACAACAGAACGTGGTGAACTGGGCACTTCAAATGGATATTGAGCAACTATGGTATCAGAGAGCAGGAATGAGGACTTGCCATATCTATTCTCAGCAGCAATTCTGAACTGGTACTCAGATCCAGTCTTCAGACGAGCTGCCTTGATAACAGTTCTGGCCACTGTTGCTGACACGATCTGCCAGTTGGTGGTTGATGTGTCTCTCTTCTCTACAATGTAATTGTTGATGGTACAACCACCATCATATTGTGGTGGATTCCAGGACAAGACCACACTGTCAGCAGTGACTTCATCCAATTTAATTGGGCCAGTGGGAGGACCAGGTTTATCTAGTACAACAACACTGATATCTGTAGTAGCCTCTCCAGCTGTATTAGTCAGTTTAATAGTGTATGTGCCAACATCATCTCTGCAAGCCTCTTTAATGACCAGAAGAAGGTTTTTGTCAGTGGCCTCAGCGTTAACTCTTGTTGTCTCTTTAAGAACAACTCCATCTTTCAGCCAAGTTGCTGTAGCCTTAGGATGGGCTTTATATGGTACATCTATTTTTAGGTCATCTCCTGCTAGCACACTGAATGTGCTGAAAAGCAGTTTGAAGGTTGGTGAGATAACCAAATCTTTAGCCACCACAGGCACGTTGAGAGGACGTGGGTCACTGACACCCTTTTCATTCATGGCTGAGATGCGGAACATATATTCCTCTCCTTGTGTAAGCCCAGTGACCTGAGCCTCATTGGTCTTTACTACCATGACCTGGGTCCACTTCTCACTGCCTTTACCCTGCATCTCTACAATATAGCCTGTGATCCTACTTCCACCATCATGATCTGGCTTTTCCCAAGACAGTGTGACACTGGTACCAGTAACTTCAAGGAGGGATACCTTGCCTGGTGGTAGAGGCTTTTCTGATACTTTAATTGGTTCAATAGTTTCTACTGGAAGGCCGATGCCAAATTCATTTTCAGCCAGGATTCTAAAGAAGTACAGTTTTCCTTCCTCCAGGTCTCCAACTTTCCAGCTTGATTTATGGCAACTGGCACAGACAGTTGAGTAGGCCTTCCTGGTTGATTCACGCTTTTCCACAATGTAGCTGCGGACTCTGGAGCCCCCATCAATGAGCGGTGCATCCCAAACAAGGGAAACCGAATCCTTGGTGACTTCTTTAATGTTCAGATTCTGAGGTGCACCAGGAGTATCTAGAACCCTGACATTAACAAATGCTGTCTTGCTTCCTGAAGCATTCTCTATGGTCACCAAGTATTTACCTCCATCAAACCTGTCAACATTTTCTATCTGAAGAGTAGTGAATGATGAGGTTATTTCAATATTTGCCTTGTCAAGAGATTCTCCATGCTCCCGTGACCATTTCACTTCAGGTGCTGGTCTACCCTTGATGGGGACAAAGAGTCTGAGTGTGCTGCAAGCTCTGATGCAGACAACCTTACGCAGTTCTGCTCCAAGTTCAATTTCTGGGGGAAGCAGTCTGTCTTCAGCCTTGGGGGTACCAGGAACAGCAGCAGGCTCACCCACTCCCTCACAGTTAGTGGCACAGATGTTGATTTTGTATTCTTGGTTTTCCTTTAGGTTGGTGATGGTAAAGGAAGTGGCTGTCCATCCCTTCTTAGGAGTTTGGATTGTCCATTCATCCTCCTCAGGAAGACAGGTCTCCACAATGTAACCAGTGATTTCAGAACCACCATCATAAACAGGTTTGTTCCAAGCAAGTGTGATGGAAGACTTGGTGGTATCCAGCACTCTGGGGTTACCTGGAGGTCCAGGCTGGAAAATGGTGTCTATGGCTTTGTAGAAAGGACTTGAAGGACTAGGCTGGCTTAAACCAGCATTATTTTCAGCAAGAACTCTGAACTCGTACTCATGTCCAAGTGTGAGACCTGAAACCTTGAATCGCAAGTCAGTTACTGTCCTCTTGTTGCACTTCACCCAGCGTAGACCAGTCTTATCCCTTCTCTCAATTATGTATGTGTTAATTCTACTGCCTCCATCATGTTCAGGGCGCTCCCAGCAGACAACCATAGAGTCTTTAGTGATTGTGGTGACCTCAGGCTGTGATGGTGGGTCGCTGACAACATAAGGATTGGCACATATGACTGGTTGTGACTCCAAGGGTTCACCCACACCATACTTGTTAACAGCCATGACTCTGAAAATGTACTCATTGCCCTTGAGAAGCTTAGTAACCTTGAGCCTATTTGCCTGAAGATCTGTGGCAACATTTGTCCATGCCAGCCTACTGGTCTCACGCTTCTGAATGATGAAATACTCAATCTTGGCACCTCCATCGTGTGTTGGATGCAGCCAGTTAAGAACACATTTCTCAGCAGCTACATCAGTAACAGTAAGGGAGTCTGGTGGTCCAGGCCTGTCAAGCACCTTGACATTGAATGTGAATTTAGCAAAGCCACCCGGATTGCTAGCAGTCAATGTGAAGGCACCACCGTCCCTCCTCAATGAGTCTTTGTTCGTAAGAGTTGTGTGGAAGTCAGATGTCTTTATCTCTAGCTTGCCTGTATCCTCAACCTCCTTTCCTTCCTTGGTCCATACCAGAGATGGGAGTGGCCTTCCAGTTACGCTGGCTTCAAGCTTGAACACTTCCCCTGCCATGACCACAACATTGCTGCTGTAAGATGCATCAATATCAAGCCTGGGCTCTTCAATGTCATCTCTGCAGGTGATTGCCTCTGATGATTGAGATGGAGAACTAACTGCACCAGCCGAGTTTCTAGCAAACACACGGAACTCATAGGTTGCATCTTCAGTTAGACCACTAACTGTGTAAATAGTTTCCAGAATGTTGTTAAAGTTTGCTTTGAGCCACCGTCCACTGGGCATCTTTCTCCTCTCTACAGTGTATCCAGTAATAGAAAATCCACCATCACCCTCTGGTTTGGTCCATGACAGTGTCACCTCATGTCTGGTGATATTCAGTGCCACAGGTCTGCCTGGTGGGTCGACTGGATCCAAAGCATACATAGGCTCAGAGGGTTTGCTAGGTTTGCTGAGACCAGCCATATTTTCAGCAATAACACGGTACTCATATGCAATGCCATCAACAAGGCCTGTGGATTTAAAGATGTTTCCTACAACAAGAGCTTTGCTGATTCTCTGCCAGAGAATGCTGTTTTTCTCTTTTCTGTCCACATGATAGCCCAAAATGGCACTGCCTCCATCAGTGGATGGCTCATTCCAACTAACAGTCATGGCATCTTTGTTGAAAGATGTGACTGTAGGAATGCCAGGCTGACCTGGTACATCAAATGGATAGGCAGCCACCACTGGTTCAGAGACAATACATGGCCCAATGCCATATCTGTTCTGGGCCTTGACACGGAACTGATACTGAGTTCCAGTAGTGAGTCGAGCTGCTTTGAATGTGGTGCGGATCACTGTAGCTGCCAACTCCACCCATGACGTGCCAGTAGTCTCCCGCATCTCAACAATGTAGTTGTTGATGGGAACACCTCCATCATTCTCTGGTGCCTCCCAGGACATGAGGACGTAATCACACGAGACCTCTTCCAGCTTGATGGGACCAGTAGGTGGACCTGGAATGTCGTGGACCAGGACAGTGATGGTCTCTGTCACTGTTCCCAACATATTCTTTCCAGTCATAGAATACTGTCCTCCATCTGTTCTTTTGATCTCATTGATATTGAGGATAGTTGATCTTGGTGTCGTTTCAACATTGATTCTTTGAGTCTCCTTCAACACCACATCCCCCTTTTTCCAGGAAACCACAGGTCTTGGTTTGCCCAGCACTGGAATCTCAACCTTCACACGATCCCCTGCCTTGGCAATGACAGTCTTCTGGTAGACCCCACGCAGATCAAATGAAGGAGCAGAAGTTTGCTCTTTGATGACAGCAGGCCTGCTCTCACGAGGATCACTCCTGCCTGATGCATTCACAGCCATTATACGGAAGGTGTATTCAGCACCCTCAATCAGATCTGTGACAGTGTAATCCAAGGCCTTAATGGTTGCCATATGGACCCACTGATCAGTGTCCTTTTTCTGAGCTTCAATGACATATCCAGTAATCAAGCTGCCACCATCATGGAGGGGTTTGGTCCATGCAAGGCTGGCACTGTCAGAGGTCACGTCAGTGACATACAAGTTTTCTGGTGCAGAGGGAGCCTGAGACACCCTGATGGGCTCAGGAGTTTCAGCAGGCTCACCTACGCCAAGGTCATTCTCAGCAGAGACACGGAAATAGTAGTAAGCACCCTCCTCAAGGTCTGTAAATTTAAAGGAACATTTCTGCCATGTGGTGTTAAGCACAGTGTAGGCCTTCTTGGTGGCTGCTCTCTTTTCAATAATGTAGTTTTGAATCTTAGATCCACCATCAATTATGGGTATTTCCCACTGTAGGGTTATGCTGTTCTTAGTGATTTCTCTTGGTTTAAGGTTTACTGGTGGACCTGGTGTGTCCAGAACTTTCACATTCACAAAGCCAGTCTTCTTGCCAGCAACGTTCTCCAGAGAGAGGTTATACTTCCCAGCATCATATCTGGTGCATTCAGGAATAACAAGTAGAGTGTACGACTCTGTGGTGTCAATGTGTGCGCGCATTTTCAGGTTTGTATCATCTTTACTCCAAATTACTTCAGGAACAGGGCGACCCTTGATGGGTACAAACATACGGATTGAAGCACGGCTTCTGACCACCAGAGTTCTTCTAAGTTCAGCATCCAGCTCAAAGTCTGGCAGCGATTCCTGATCCACCAGTTCAGTGACTTTCTCAACCTCTGCAGGCTCACCTACTCCCTCAGAGTTTATAGCACTGACTCTAAAGTGGTATTTGCCTCCTTTTTGAAGTTTACCAATAACATATTCAGTAGCTTTTACTGGATACTGTGTCTCTGTCTCCCAGTCATCGTGCCCATCCTTTTTGTACTCAACAATATATCCTTCCACTTCAAGACCGCCATCATAGTGGGGTCTGCCCCAGGCAAAGGTGGCTGTGGTTTTAGTAGTTTCAGTAATTCTGGGGTTGGATGGAGGACCGGGTGGATCTAAAAGGCAAAAAAATAGAGGTTTTAAAAGCAAGTTTGATCTGCACTTACTTTCCTGTAATAAAATTTGCCTATAAAATGTATTTTTGACAGTTATGTACAAAGACTGGTTTTACTTACAAACAATATCTTTGGTCATCACAGGGCGTGATGGCTCACTTGGCTCCCCAAATCCAGCTTTATTCTCAGCAGTGACTCTAAACTCATACTCTACACCTTCATTCAGGCCTTGCACCTTAAAGCGCAGGTCAGGGACTGTCCTCTTACAGGCTCTCACCCATCTCAGTCCCTTCCTCTCTTTCCTCTCGACACAATATCCTCTAATGTCGCTTCCTCCATCATTAGCTGGTCTTTTCCATGAAATGGTGACTGCATTTCTACTGACATTATCAATCTCTGGGGTTGAAGGAGGACCTGGTGGGCCTGGGAAAACAAGATCATCAATATTGTTTTTTTAGGCAAAATCTTTAAAACCTTCAAACTAAAAAAAACTACTGTATGTATACTCACCAAAGCTGTCAACCATTTTGACTGGACCAGACTGGCTTGAGTCTCCTGTGCCGTACTGGTTCACAGCAAACACTCTGAAGATGTACTCATTGCCCTTGATCAGTTTGCTGGCTACATGTCTGCAGTCCATGACATTTTCGGCTAGTTTGGTCCACTGCAGACGGCTGGTCTCTCTTTTCTCTAGGATGTATGACTTAATAGACGAGCCTCCATCCTCCTCTGGTGGAAGCCAGGTCAGAGTACACTTCTCAGATGAAATATTGCTTGCTTCGATGGGACCTGGAGGTCCAGGTACATCAAGGACTTTCACTTTAACATGTTCTTCTTTGATGCCGAATGGGTTGCTAGCAGTGATAATATACTCTCCTGTGTTCTTCCGGCTTGCGTATTTGATAGCTAGGGTGGAGGAGGTGGGGGTATTGGTGATGGTTACAATGTCAGAGTTCTTGAACTCACGGCCTCCCTTAGACCAGACGGCAGTTGGTGGAGGTTTGCCCACAATTTTGGAGGCTGAGATCACAATCGTGTCCCCTGCCTTGACAGACACGCCATCCTTCATGTCTGGGTCAATAGTGATAGATGGGGGCTCTGCAAAGAGGATGGAGTTGTAAAGTAACCATCAAAGTTCACTATGACAAGGTTTAAGGCCTGATACTTGTAAAACTAGAAACAACATTTTAAAAACTTCTAGCTGCCTAAATATTTTAAGGCTCCAAATTTAGTGCACCTTCCAACTTACCATACTCATCCTTGCAGGTCAGAAGCTCGGTTGGCTCTGATGGAATGCTGACAGCTCCAGCAGCATTCTTGGCTCTGATTCTGAACTGATACTGAGACCCTTCTGTCAGGTCAGTGACAGTAAAGGCACATCCCTGGATGTTGACATGGTTGGCCTTCATCCAAGTCTTTCCACCAGCCTCCAGTTTCTCCACCATGTAGCCAGTAAGCTTGTAGCCACCATCATATTTGGGAGCTGTCCAAAACAGAGTCACTGTGTTTCTGGTAACATTAATCACTTCAGGCTTTCCAGGAGGATCTGATAGAGCACAAAGAAAAGAAAAGTTAAGTCTTTATTAGTTCAATGAAATCCAGAGAACTTATGAATAATTTAATTCTTGAGACTAAAAAAAATAATCAAAATTCAGTGAGCCCACCAATAGGATCAAGCGCGACCACTGCCTCAGTGGCCTTGCTTGCTTTTCCAAGGCCAGCCATGTTCATGGCCATGACTCTGAACTCATACTCTAGTCCTTCAATCAAGCCAGTGACTCTGCATTCCTTCACTCTCAGAGGAGTCTTACTGGCTCGTTTCCACATCAGGCTATTCCTCTCCTTAAATTCAACGTGATACCCTAGAGAAACCACAGAATCAGATAAAACCGTTACCGTTTAAAGCTTAAATGCTTTCCTACATACTGATACCCGTCCCAGTGAGTTACCGGTAATCGGGGAGCCACCAGAGTCCTTTGGATCAGACCAAGTCAGGATGGCTGACTCATGGCGAATGCTCACAATCTCTGGAGGAGCAGGTGCCCCAGGCACATCTGGGAGACGGTGGGAGAATAAAGGTGGCAGTATTAATAAATTATAGGCATGTATTCAGGTTTTTACGTATGAAAAAACATTTCACTTCAGTTTCATATAGTTAAGTGACTCCATTGTAATTTTTATATGAGAAATATTTTAAATTCAAGACTTAATGAGATGCCAAAAACAACACTATCTACTGTTAATGTCAGAGTTTCTGTAAACAGATATTGACATCTTTTAGAAGAACAGCACATTTAATAAGGAGAGACAATACAGTGCAAACAATAAACTACTTGTGAAAAGTAACTATTATCTTAGCCAGTGTGTGGAGCAGTACTCACTGAATGGATGCTGGGCAACAACCGGGTCAGACCTCAGATACTCTCCAACCCCATACTTGTTCTCAGCAAACACTCTAAAGATGTACTCTATTCCCTCGTGGAGTCTGATCACCCTCATGGTGGTCTTCTGGATGGCTGAAGCTACAGTAGCCCACTTGTTATCTGTCGTCCTCCTCTTTTCTACGATATAATTGGACACCTCTGCACCTCCGTCATCTTTGGGCGGTGCCCACTCCAGGGTGATGCCGTCTGCAGTGATCTCGTCAAACTTGATGGGTCCAGTGCAGATTCCAGGCTTGCCGACCACTTTCAGCTGGAATTTACAGTCCTTTGAGCCAGCACTGTTTTTGGCAGTAATAGTGAAGGTGTCGGCATCTCCTCGCTGGCAATCTCTGATTAGCAGGGTGGTGACTCCCTGCGAGGCCTCAACACACATGCGTCCGGTATCGCCAAGCCCCATGTCTCCCTTCTTCCAGGTGACTGTAGGGTAGGGCACGCCGCTAATGGGAATATTGATACGTGTGGTGCAGCCCTCCTTGACTGTGTAGCAGCCATCATGCAGACAGCTCAAGTTGCAATCAGGCAGCACTGAAATCCAAAGGAATTTACTCATCAGAAAAAACAGCAAGTGCAAGTAAGACCTTGTGTCATGTCAGCTAAAGAGGCATTTTTCTTACCAAACTGGTCTTTGGCGACAACAGCAAGCTCTGTCGGCGGTCCTTCTCCAGACTCGTTGAGGGCCTTTACCTTGAAGAAATACTCCTTGCCTTCTTTCAACTCGCCAATTGTGTGTGAGGTGCTCTTCCCCTTCATGATCTGCTTCCACTTCTCCTCGCCTTCACTCTGTTCCAGGATGTAACCAGTAACATGGCTTCCACCATCACTAATGGGCTTCTTCCAGCCCAGGGTGATTGAGTCTTTGGTTGTCTTCTGGGCTTTGAAGTCCGTCACTGGACCTGGCCTCTCTGCACAACAGATGAGATGGGTTATTGAGAGATTATGGTTTGGGTGATTTCAGTCCAGCTGCTGCTACATGCAAGGACACAAAGTACTCCTTTCTTCTTATTTTAAAACTATATACTCAAATCCAAAGCCCTGCTCTCAAAACTCTTAAATCTAGACTTCTCTGACGTTTATCTTTTCCAAGCAGAGCTACCTGAAGCGCGAACGCTGCCTGCAGTCTCGCAGCCCTCTCCAATGCCATAGGCATTTTCAGCCAGCACCCTGAAGCAGTACGCCTGTCCCGGCTCCAGGTTGGTGATTCTGAAGGAGGTTTTTGGACACTCTGCTGACACACAGGTCCAGGCCTTCCTCTCAGCCAGACGTTTCTCTACAATGTAGCTCTTGACAGGGCTGCCACCATCAATCAGTGGTGCATCCCAGGTGATGCTGGCATGAGTCCTGGAGGTCTCCTTCACAATCAGATTTTCAGGTGGTCCAGGTGAATCTGAGTCGGGGAAGAAAAACACCATCTATGACTCAGAGATTTGTCAACAAAACAGATATAAATCAGGTTGGAGTACCAGAACTTTCCAAAATCAGATCCCTTGCTTCTTTTAAGCTCAGCTGAAAATCTTACCGAGGACTTTTACTACAATGGTGTAGCTCTTGGATCCGCTGCTGTTCTCCAGGGACAGCACATATTTGCCAGCGTCATATCTGTTGACATTCTCAATCATCAGGAAGGTGTCCCACTCTGTAGTCTTGATCAGCAAGCCCTGCCTCTCCTTCAGGTTCGCGTCCACCTTCGTCCATGTCACCTTGGGAGCCGGGCGTCCTCTCAATGGGACGTAGAGCCTCATGGTGACACCAGCTCGCAGAACCAAAGCCTTCCTCAGGTCAGCATCCAGCTCAGCCTCAGGAGCGACTGTAGGATAGACAGTGTATTTGTGAACTTCAATATTTGATCAGATCTTAGTGATACATGTTGTTACTCAGTCTAAGTCAGTTTCAGCAAGGGGATTGATTTCCTGATCACTGTTTGCTTCAGATTGTAACATTTGAAACATTTTTGCCTCTTTTCTTGCAGCATTTATGATGTTTCATTGTGAAACATCTTATCACTTGAAATATATGATTTACTTGAGTAAGAAATCTGCACATCGCTTATCCTGTGACGTTATAACACAAGCTTTGCATGTGCAATTTCTTTATCAAACAAAGTATTGTTATAAAAAGCTGATTAACATACTTAAGATGTCCTTGGCCATGTGGTTACCAGGAACCTCGCTGGGCTCGCTGTAGCCAATCTTGTTGACGGCAGTAACTCTGAACTGGTACTCAGTGTTGTCCATCAGGCCCGTTACCACAAATTTGGTGGCCTGGAGTTTCTTTGGGACATTGCAGTTGGTCCAGCCCTCCGCATCAGCACGCTTGCACTCCACCAGGTATCCGATGATCTCACAGCCACCATCATATGCCGGTTTGGTCCAGCTAAGACTGACAGAGCTCTTGGTAGAGTCAACCACCTTGGGGAATGCAGGTGGTCCAGGAGGATCTGAAGAATCATAAGTGAGAATTATGAATATAAAGATTTATGTTTCATTTTCAAAAAGTTTTGTAAAGTAGACACTCACAGACAGGGTCCACAGCCAGAGCAGCATTGGATGCGTCACTAGGTTTGCCCAAGCCAGCCTTGTTCAAGGCAATGACTCTGAACTCATATTCAGAACCTTCAGTCAACTGAGCAGCTTTGATGGTTCTGTCAATGACGGGCCGGCGGTTGACCTTCGCCCATGTCAGTTCAGTGGCCTCCCGTTTCTCCACCATGTAGCCCAGGATAGGAGCCTTCCCATCGTTGGCTGGGGCTTTCCAGCTGACTGTCATAGAGTCCTTGGTAATGTTGGTGATGACGGGTGGCTCGCATGGCCCGGGAACATCTGATGGAAGAGGTATCATCTTCTTTCAGCATCAGTCTTCAGCAGGTACAGGTTGCTATCTCATCAATCAAATTTACTGAAACTAGGCTCATACTCTGGCTCAGTTACATTCTCGATATCTTTTTTACTTTTCAAGGACATCTCAGTCTAACAAGTCTTTCTTACCGTACGGGTTCTTGACCATGACAGCATCAGTCGTGACAGGGTCTCCTACACCATACTGGTTCTCAGCACTGACTCTGAACTGATATTCATGGCCCTCGATGAGCTTCTCCACTGAGCAGTCTGTCAGATGTCCATGGATGTTGGACGTGACTAGAGCCCAGTTGGGTCTGCTGGTCTCACGCTTCTCAATGATGTAGTTGGTGATTTCAGATCCACCGTCTGCAAGTGGAGGCTCCCAGCGCAGCTTAACACGGTCAGCAAACACCTTAGCAGTTTTTACAGAGGCTGGAGGGCCCGGTTTGTCTGGAGATGAGTGGAGAGAAGCTTGATTTCCATGTCCAAATGCACAAAATACTTACTTTAACACTAATACTAAACAAACATTAACTTACCAAGCACTTTAACTTTTATGGTGCCATACTTAGAGCCATTGATGTTCTCAGCAGTGATGGTGTAGTCTCCAGACTCCTTCCTGGTAACAGAGTAGAGCTCCAGCAGGTGGACATGCTTCTTCTGGGTCATCTTCATTCCTTCCGCAAGGACCAGAGGAGCTCCATCTTTTTTCCAGCTCACCTTAGGCAGTGGTTTCCCAAATACCTCTGCGTCCAGGAAGACGTTCTCTCCAGCTTTCACCACTATGAGGTTCTTCATGTTGAGACCCAGTTCTACACGAGGAGGAACTGCAGAAAACAAAAAAGACAGGTCATTATTATTTTCTAGTCAACCAATTGATCTGTGATGGTTTTACGTTGCTAGGCAGAGCCGTACCGTTCTGTGCGATGACTGGAATGGGGTCAGACAGCTCGGATGGGAGGCTGATGTTGATGGCAGTTTTAGCAATGACTCTGAACTGGTACTGTTGACCCTCTTCCAGGCCGCTCACCACATAGCTCTCGGTCTGGATGTTCATGCAGTTGGCATTGCAACGAGTCCACTTGTCCTCCGGAAGCTTTGTGTATTCAACGTGATAGCCAATCAGCTTGCTGCCACCATCGTGCTCGGGACGACTCCAGACCAAGGAGACAGAGTTCTTGGTCACGTCCATGGGCTCGGGTTTACCTGGCGGGTCTGGATGGAAACAAAGGGTTGCAGTTGATTTGTATATTTGAATACGGAGGACATAACTTTGGAGTGGTGAGAAATATCAGTTTCTTACCGATGGCAGTTCTGGCAGTGATGAAGTCAGTCTGTTTGCAGGGTTTACCCTGTCCAGCCATGTTTTGTGCGGACACTCTGAAGGTGTACTCCAAGCCTTCGATGAGGCCTGTGCAAGTGTATTGTGTGGCTTTGACCACAGACTCATTAGCTTTCACCCACAGAAGGCTGTTACGCTCCTTCTTCTCAATGCAGTATCCAGTGATAGGGCTGCCGCCATCGCTACTGGGTCGCTCCCATGACAGGATGACAAAGTCCTTGTTGACCTTGTTGATCTGCAGGTTTCTGGGCTCGCTAGGAGGATCTTTTGGGGGAAAGAAAAAAATCAAATGTCATGTAATGTCATAAATGTAATGTACCACTAATTCATTTTGAAATGCATAAACTCACCAAATGGATGTCTGGCTATCATTTTTTCAGAATAGATTGGCTCAGAGATGCCCAGTCTGTTCTCAGCACGGACCCGGAAGCCATACTCTTTGCCAGGTGTCAGTTTAGTCATTCTGAAACTGGTCTTGGTGCAGGATGAGGACACAGTGATCCAGTCGCCTTGGCTGATGTCACACTTCTCCAGAATGTAGTTGGTGATATGGCTGCCACCATCTTCCTGTGGGGAGTTCCAGAGCAGTGTGCACGAGTCTATGTCCAAGTCTGTGACTTCTAAAGGAGCTTCTGGGGGTCCAGGGATGTCTGAGACACAGAATATAAATCATTATGACAAATTAATGGCAGCAGTGGAATTATACTCCTGATTGATGATCTGTTTTTCATTATTCCTGTTTTGAGTTTTATATATTGCAGTAACTGACCCATGACAATGACTCTGAGGATCTGGTTGGCCTTGGATGTACTGTTCTCAGCCGACAGGCTGTAGTAGCCACTGTCCTTTCTGGTGACATTCTTGATGATAAGTGTGCAGGTTGTTAATGTCTTTACAACTGACAGGCGGTCAGAGGTCAGGACGTCCTCGTTGCCCTGCTTCCATTTGCAGAACGGAGCGGGTTTACCTGCCACAATGGCTTCAATCACCATCTTGGATCCAGCTCTGACTGTCACAATGTCAGGCATGATGATCTTTGGAGCCACTAGAAAGATGAAAAAACAACATCACAAGTTTCTTCAGTGATTCAAATCCTCTCCAGATCTCTGTTCTCATAGATGGAGGAACTTTTACTTTTACTATGCACTACTGTGAGAATGTTCTTTTAGGCCTGCTTTACTCACTCAGCTGTTCCTTGACTTCAAACACTCCCTCCGCTTCTCGGGCCAAACTGACTCCCACAGAGTTCCTGGCTGCCACTCTAAATTTATACTTCTTCCCTTCCTTCAGACCAACCACAACGATGGTCAGGTCTTTGACCACGGAGTATGGTGTCCACTTGTCCTCGGGGGCACCTTCCTCCTGGTAGTCGACCACATAACCATTGATTTTGGCTCCTCCATCTCTGAGTGGCTTGAGCCAGCCTAGTGTAGCACTGTTCTTAGTGATCTCTAACACATCCATCTTCTTTGGAGGGTCTGGCTCACCTAGATACAACAAAAGGCAGTGGTTAATAAGAATAAACAAAATCACGGAGGGCTAAGATGTAACTGACGTGCTTGGTGTGATGCGGTAACTTACTAATGGGGTCCACGGCCAAATAAGATCTGGGAGAATCTTGAGGAACTCCAATGCCATATTTGTTACAGGCCATGACTCTGAAGTAGTACTCTATGCCAGGTGTCATGTTGGTCACCTTGAAGCTAGTCTTCTTCAGGTCTTCTGTGCATTTGGTCCAAGTCTTCCGATCCACCTCTCGTTTCTCCACTATGTAGTTAATGATGGGGCTGCCACCATCGTTCTCTGGTGGTAACCAGGAGAGCTGAGCTGTTGTTTTAGTGACATCAGTTGCGTCCAAGCCACCAACAGGACCAGGAGTGTCTGCAGAGTTATCATTCAGTTTAGATGCCAGTGAGAAACATTTTGACTTTTTAAAAAAAAAATCTGCATAATCTATTTCCTGTTTCTTACCAAGGACTTTGACACGGACAAATACAGCTTTCTCTCCAGCTGAGTTGGAGAGAGTCAGTGAATATTTCCCAGAATCCTCTCTGGTGCTCTCAGGGATAGTCAGGAAGGACATTGAGTCAACCTGATCGACATGACCCCGGCGAACCACGTTGTCCACACCCACGCGCCTCCAGGTAACCTTGGGGGCGGGCCGTCCTCGTATCACAGCAAACAGCCTGATTGGACATCCAGCTCTGACAGCCAGACCTTTCCTCAGACTGGCATCCAGCTCAATCTCTGGAGCCTCTGTTCTCATGAAGAAACAAATTATTGAGTGAGTGCTGTTAAACGTGTGCCAATCTATGTAAAAAAACATATTTATTGTTATTCTTTCTCACCCAGGATCTCTTTGGGGGACACTGCTTCCTTCAGGTATGCGTGACGTCCCCAGCCCACCTGGTTTTGGGCGGACACCTTGAATTCATACTCCTGCTTCTCATCCAGCTGGCCAATGGTGAACTCAGTGAGCACCAGCGGACCATTGGTATCAATTCTCTTCCAGCCCTCTGTTGGCTTCTCAGGGTCTGCTTCGCTCTTCAGCCTCATGTCCAGGCTGTAGCCAATGATGGGAGCGCCACCGTCATACACAGGTTTTGACCAGGAAAGGGTGATGGAGATCTTTGTGCTGTCTGAGACCTTCAGCCCTGCAGGAGGACCAGGTGGCTCTGAAAGTGGAGATGAGTTTAGGAAATATGTTTATTATAAAAAACTGAAACACCAATATAACCAGATGTAGCACAAATCACAGAAACATAACAGCAACTGTGGACTCACCGATTGGATCTTTGGCTGCAACAGGTCTGCAGGGCTTGCTAGGCTCTCCCAGGCCAACCTCATTCTCAGCTTTCACCCTGAACTGGTACTCATGGTTTGGAATCAAGTTGGTGACTTTCATCCGTCTCTCAGAAATGGGGCTCTTAGTGCAAGGCACCCAACGCACCGCCCTCTTCTCTTTCCTCTCCAAGATATAGCCAGTGATGGATTTTCCTCCATCATTCTCCGGAGGAGCCCAGACCACTGTCATCTCATCTTTACCCACCTGCATTACAAAAACATTAACAGTGTGGCAGAGGATCTTGTTTTTTCAGTTGGATAACTAGATAAGCTCGGCGTCAGGTTTAGATACCAGAACATGTAGTAATTCTAAAATTTTCTGACTTACCTTGGTAACCTCTGGGGCGTCTGGGGGCCCAGGTTTGTTGAACTGAGTCTTGACAGTTACAGGCTTGCTCTCCATGGGAGGCCCAGTTCCCATCTTGTTCTCTGCTCTCACTCTGAAGATGTATTCGTTGCCGTCCACCAGGCGAGTGACGTTGCAGTAGGGAGTAACCACAGAGGCTGAATATGTGGACCAGACCATCCTCCTGGTCTCACATTTCTCCAGGATGTAGCTGTCCACCTCACAACCACCATCATCCTCTGGAGGATCCCACACCACCCTGCACTTGTCAGCTCCGATGCCGGTAACTCTCAAATTCCTCACTGCTCCGGGAACATCCAAAACATTGATGTTGGCGTAAGCTGTGAAGGTTCCAGCCGCATTTGTGGCGGTGATGATGTACTTCCCGGTGTCTGTGCGACGGGACTTGGTCAAGAGAAACTTGGAGTAGTCTGGACCGGTTTCATAACTCATTCTGGGGTTGTCTCCCACAGCCTTATCTTTTACCCATACAACCTCGGGTTGGGGTTTTCCTCTCAGGCCAGCCTCCATCCTAACAGACTCTCCAGCTTTCACTGTCACAGTTCCAGCCACCTTCAGGTCAAGGACTGGCTTCTGGAGTTCCTCCCTCACCACGATATCAGCAAGTTTCACCCAGGCACTTTCTCCTCCTTCATTGACGGTTTGTACCCTGGATAACAAATGATCATCTAGATCAGACTCAGAAACCCTTCTTCAGAAAGTAAACAACCAGCAAAATTATCATTTAAGTTTAAGAAAGTAATGGCCTACCTGAAAGTGTATGTTTGGTTTTCCACACACTTGTCTGCCAAGAAGAAGGTGTCCGTCAGGGTGCTGGTGTTGAGCTTCACCCACTCTTCTGCGGCTTTGGCTTTGTACTCCAAATTGTAGGAGAGGTTGGGACTGCCACCATCGTAATCAGGTTTTCTCCATCTCAGATAGACATAGTTCTTACCAATGTCTGTCGCTCTGAAGTTCTCTGGCTCACCGGGTTTCTCAATGGAATCAGTGGCCAACACTGGGGTCTTGGTCTCTACACTGGGTCCTGGTCCTAGCTTGTTCTCAGCGCATACACGGAACAGATACAGGTGGCCCTCCATCAGCTTGGCTTTGATCTTCCGATTGGTGCAGGTGGAAGAGATCATAGACCACATGCTGATGCTGGGTTCACGGTACTCCACAATATAATTGGAGATCTCAGATCCACCGTTGTCCACCGGCGCATCCCAGTTGATCATGCACGAGTCCTTGGTGACATAGGTCAGGTGCAGGTTCTGGCAGTGACTGGGTCTGTCCAACACATTCACTGTGATGGTGCAGGAAGCTTCACCCCCCTCATTTGAAGCCTTCAGTGTGTATTTGCCATGGTCAGCTCTTGTGGCTTCTTTGATCCTCAAGTGGACCATGGGGAAGTTCTGAATGATAGTGACACGCTTGCTGTTCTCCAAAACGGCCTCTTCCTTTGACCAGATCACCTCAGGATCAGGACGAGCCTTGATGTAGCCAATAATGTTGATGTTGTGTCCAACACGCACTGTTACCCGCTCACGGCAGCTGGCCTCCATCTCAATCTCTGGAGGGATGAGGATATCCTTAGCAGTGATGGCTTCTGGAACTTCCCTGGCCTCTCCATCTCCTATCATGTTTGAGGCGTAAACTCTGAATGTGTAGGTCACCCCCTCTCCAAGACCTTTCACTCTGTAGGCACAAAGCTTGATGAAGTCTTCTATGTTGACTTTTTTCCACTCTTCTGTATCACCTTTCTTCATCTCCACAGTGTAGCCTAAAATAGGACTGCCACCATCTCTGCTCGGTTTAGTCCAGACCAGGTCGGCAGTGGTCTTGCTGTAGTCTTTAACCTTGGGGTTGATGGGGGCACTTGGGACTGTGATGGGTCTGCAGGGCTTGCAGGGATCAGAGATGGGAGATGGGCCACTATAGCCAGCGATGTTCTCGGCAAACACTCTGAACTCATATTCACTTCCCTCAAACAGACCCAGGACTCTGTACCGAAGATCCTTGCAGGGTATCTTGTTAACACGGATCCACTTTCCCCCTTTGTGTCTACGCTCTACAAGGTAGCCAGTGATCTGGCTGCCGCCATCAGACAGAGGCATAGTCCACCCAACTGTGACAGCATCTTCTGAGAGATCAGAGTGCTGTGGCTTGCCAGGGGGACTAGGTGGCATGAAGGTGTGCTCAGCGACAGTGGGCTTGCTCTCCAATGGGGCGCCAATGCCCATCTTGTTCTCGGCACGAATGCGAACCACATACTCCACACCCTTCTGTAGACGTGTGATCCTCAGCTGGGTGGCGAGGCTGCCTGAGCTAACACCTCCCCAAGTCTCCTTGTTGGACTCTCTCTTCTCAATAACATAGTTGGTGACCGGGCTTCCACCATCATCCTTGGGAGGACGCCATTCAATCATCATGGAGTCGGGAGTGACCTCCAGGATGTTGACAGGTCCAATGGGAGCTGCAGGAACATCCAGGACTGTCACGTTCAGTGCTACAGTCTTCGTCCCTGCTGGGTTGGACACTGTGAGCAGGTAGGTGCCGGTGTGACTCCTAGTGCATTCATTAATGCTTAGCACTGTGGAGAAATTGTCAGTGTCGATTTTGATGTTTCCTTTGCTGGTGATCTCTTCTCCTTCAATGGACCACTTGGCAGTGGGGACTGGGATTCCTCTCATTATAGCTGGGAGCCTGATGGTGGTTCCAGCTTTCACAATGATACCTTCAATGAGCTTAACATCCACTTCCACAACTGGAGGCACTGTGAGCGTACAGAAAAAAGAGATTAGTCCACACAAGCGCCTCGAGGCGACTTTTGTTGTGAATTGGCGCTATATAAATAAAATTGAATTGAATTGAATTGAACTTTAGATGCACTTGTTCATTTTCTTTGCATCAACCACTCTGCTAAATCTGCACCAAAACTGACGCTACAAATAGTGGAAAGTGACACATCTGGAAACAATACCAAAACTGTATGACTGCAAACTGCCTTTGATAAAGATAATGAACATGTTCCTCATCCTACCCAACTTCTCCTGGCAGAGGATAGGCACTGTGGTGTCTGGTCTGCTGAGGCCAATGGCGTTCTCAGCTCTCACTCTGAAGCGGTAGGTCTTTCCCTCCTCAAGGCCGGTCACATGACTCTCAGGGATGCTCACAGTCTTCCACTCGTACCAATCCTTCTCTCCCTCTTCCTGATACTCAACCAGGAAACCTGTGATCTCGCTTCCACCGTTGCGATCAGGCCAGTTCCAGACCAGCCATACTTCAGTTTTGTCCACATCTACATGGTGCAGATCTTTAGGAGGACCAGGAGGGACTGGAGGAATGGAAGTAGATTTAGCAAAAAGATACAGAAACATCAACTTTGACATTGTTTAAAAGTTTACAACATCATAAGTGCACGGCAGGAATTGAGGGGAGATCATTTATTTTGAAGCAGTCTCTTTTGTTGCTATCCCTGTTTTAAGTCAAGAGCATTAATTTCAAGTATTTTCTCGGTTCTTTATCTTAAAACGCATAAGACCTGTGCTCTCTGTCAGAAATAATACATATAAACTGAATACTGACTGTGTCGTTACTCACAGAGAGGGTTCATTGCCTTAATGGCCTTTGGTGTCTCCACATATTCACTGCGGCCACACTGGTTTTCAGCAGCCACTCTGAAGCTGTAGGATGTGCCCTCCATCAGATGCTTCAGCGTCATGCTGCGCTTCTTGGATGTGGAGCAGACAGGGACCCACTGAGTTGAAGCTGTGTCTTTCTTCTCCACCACAAAGTTGGTGATGCGAGCGCCACCATTGTCCTCTGGGTCCTTCCAGGAGAGGTAGGCTGAATCGCTCCTGACGTCCGACACTCGGAGGTGCTGAATGGGACCAGGTTTGTCTAAAGAGTATAAAGAAAAATGATTAGAGCTGGCCTCTTCATTGCTTTTTGTCCTTCTTAACCCTCATGCCCTCCTCTGGAATTTTTTTTCTTATAGGTGATCATTTTGGTTGTGTTACAGCTTGTGCTTTGAAATTTTGTCGGAAATTGTCTTTTTAGTTAAATTTATGAAATCCAGTATTTTTTTATATGCATTTATTAGCCTTTCAACACCCCACACATGGGTCTCTGGTGGTCATATGGCTCCATAATAAAACATCCAGAAACACAGGAATTTTGTTCATCAGACTAAATGAGAAACTGTTTGAATCTGACGAAATACAGTAAAAATGTCAAATATCACTACTTTTCTTCAAAATTAAATGCTGATATTAGAGAACGATTGGTTTTATACCACAGTAACAGTGAAATTAAAAAAATGTGCTTTGAATGGAAGTCAATGAGGTGTCCAGTGGTAGAATCTGGTACTACATAAAAAATACTAAAGCAATCAAATCAATTTTGTTGCTAATCTTTAACATATCTAAGCCTCTAGTCACCACTAAAGAATCATCTCCCTACAATTTATTTTAGGAAATTAGTCTTTTATAGGTTTTTTGTAATAAATAATGAATAATGCAAATGATCAAATTAGTACTTAAAGGGTTAAAATTCTGAAAATGATTGAATACTTGTTTTTTTAAGTAAGTAAGAAGTTAAGAGATTTATGGGAAAAAAAAAACGTATAATGATTTTATAACAGGTTTTGGGTGTAAACATTTTTGCCAAAAAGATGTAGAAATAGTAGTAAATTGGAGGAGGGCATAAACATTGTTTGTTCTTATGGTGATGGAAAAAAAAAAGCAAAAAGCATTTACCAAGAACCAGTACGGTGCAGGTGACCGTCTTGGATCCAGCTGGGTTCTCCACCGTGAGGGTGTAGTCTCCACAGTCGCCGCGGTTACAGAACCTCATCTCCAGCTTGGTGCCCGTCTGGTTGGTTTCAATGTCAGCTCTGGTGGGAACTTCAGCCTCATTCTTCTTCCAGGTGACGGTGGGGAATGGGATGCCTTTAATCGCGGCCATCAGAGTAATGTGCGTGCCGGCCATGGCCTTCACCTCTCGGGTCATTCCAGCATCCAGTATGAGCTCTGGAGGCTCTGCATCAGAGAAAATTAAATAACAAATGGAATTTTATGTCAGAGTTAGGATTGTGGTGTGCAACTGAAGCGATGACTCACCGAGTCTGTCCTGCACTCTGACTGGCTCCTTGACATTTGCTGGGTCAGATTCTCCAGCAGCGTTGACGGCCATGACCCTGAAGCGGTACAAAGCTCCATCTTCCAAGCTGATGACCTTAAACTTTGTCTCCTGGCAGGAGTCTGGAGTCTGGTTTACCTGATGGCAGCAGATGGAGAAAAGGTCACTTTCTTATTCTTTCACTCAAACAGTGAAACAATTTAAAACAAAAATCGAATGCATGCCACTGTAACTGTATTGCTGTCTGACCTTGTGCCATTCCTCCTCTCCAGCCTTCTGGTACTCCAGGAGGTATCCAAAGATCTTTCCTCTTCCGGTGTCGGTAGGTGGTTCCCAAGCTAGAGTCACTGACTCCTTGGTGAAATCGATGGCTCGAAGGTTCACTGGTGGGCTGGGTTTCACTGTGTGGGGAATCTTGTGGTCAGTTTATAAAGGTTGGCCAGCAACAAACGGTCCACAATTAAAGCTGAACCTACCAATAGGGTCTTTGGCGAAGACAGGTTTGGATGGTGGGCTCGGGTCGCCAGCTCCCACCACATTCTCAGCACTGACTCGGAACTCGTACTCGCAGCCCTCCAGCAGCTCCGTCACCCAGTATTCCACCTTCGGGTGGATTCTTTCTGTGTTGCAGCGCACCCATCTATGAGAAGAAGCAGAACCCAGATATCAGCCTCTGCAGATGGTTGTTCAAGCTTTCTGATGATCATACTTTATTAATCCCTGAAGGGGAATTAAATGTTGCAGCAGTGATGGTTTAAGTCTCTTCAAAGCTTCATTAAAGAGGTTAATAATAAATATAATAAACATTTCTATATCAATAAATTGCTTAGCCAATCTTATTTCTAGTTTTACTTGTACCATTATTCAGTGCTTTTCTGTTATAGGTAACATTAAAAAGAACATTATTGGGTTTCATATTTTTAATTTTCCATTAAAAGCCAGATGTTTTTCCATCCTCAAGACATTTATGTGGCCAGACAGAAAGTCAGAATGTGGAAATATTTCTTGCATCAGCAGCAATGTGAATGCTGGATGACTGCATACCTGTTAGCCTTGGTCTCCTTTCTCTCCACGATGTAGCCTGTGATTGGTTTTCCTCCATCAGCTGGAGGCTCCCAGCTGATTAGGGCAGAGTCGTGGTAAACCTCCTTCACTAAGGGCTGCTTCGGTGCATCGGGCACCTCTGTGATTTAAACAAACATGGTGGTCAGATGCTACTTTGGCTTTCATTTATTACACGTTGAATGAATGAAGAATTTTGATGAACTTACTGAAGATGTCTCTGGCTTTGGTCTCTGCTGACAGGAGAGGGTCGCTGACACCGTACATGTTCTGAGCCATGATCCTGATGATGTACTCACGGCCCTCAATCAGTTTTGGCACCTAAAGTAACAGGCAGAAGCAGGAGGGTGTCAGCATTCAAACAGTCTGCTTGGTAGATGATTTAAAAGTGGATCCATCTTAGTGTTATATTCATATTCTTCAGAGAAAATGAACAAGCAATTGTGATTTTAGAGTTTTCCCCCTCTCCCCCACCCCCATTACATTTTTTTAGTTCACTCTCTCTCGTAAAACTGGGTGCAAGTCTTGTCTGTTGTGGAAAACCCGCCCTTTTCTCCACCTCCTGCTCACCTTGCAGGTGGTCCTGGTGCAGGATGAGGTGACGGGCATCCACAGGTCCCTGTTGGTGTCTCTCTTCTCAACGATGTAGTTGGAGACAGCACTGCCGCCGTCATCCAGAGGGGGGTTCCAGGAGATTACCATGTAGTTTCTGTAGACCTCATTGAAGACGACGGGCCCCTCTGGTGGCTGAGGACGGTCTGACAGGAGGAAACATTCATACAGGTGATGCGGCAAGATCAATACAGTCAGTGCCCAACTTACAAACACAATAGGTTCCGATAGGCTGTTCGTTAGTTGACTTGTTCGTAAGTTATTATATATTAAATTTCAATCTATAATTTCCATTTACGGTCATCTAAATGTCATTACTACTGTAAATTAGTTTGTACAATTGAGTGGAGACTCGCTGTTCTTAAAGTGTGAGAGCCAGTGATGCTGCTTCAGAGCGCCGGCACGTGATTAGAGAGCAGCTCCTTCTGTAGCTCAGCACCGCCTCCCCTAAAAGCTCGTGCCTCAACGTGCACTGTTTAGTGGAGGACAATGGCATTGTTTGCGGCAGAAAAGGGAACCAGTCAGATGTGGCGTGTGGTTCAAAATACAAACTTGTAAATGCAATACGATATTTTATGAACATTATGGATATTAGTCAGTGGTTGTTTGTATCTACGAATGTTTGAAAGTTGGATGTTCGTACCTTGGGGAACTGCCGTACTTTCTTTTTTCTTCATGCTGACATATTAATTTCTTTATAAATTAAACAGTTAAATTACTTCTTAGGCATACATTTCGAAGTATAAGCTTGTCTGAAAACATTTTATAAAGAACCAGAGCATTCCTGAGATGGTGTACATCATGTTCCAGCAAAAGCTGACGTTTGAAGTTTATTTGTTGCGGCATGGATCAGACTCACAGGTAGATGAAAGAACTTTCCAGAAATAAAAAGATATGATGTGAGCGTGTGTAAGGCATTGAGACTCACCGACCACAATGATGGTGCAGGTTCCTGAGCGAGCACCAGCTGCATTCTCCACGCTGACGGTGTAGCAGCCGCTGTGCTCCCTCTTGGTCTTGCTGATGGTGAGGCTGAGGTGATGGGCAGTGCTGTGGAGGCTGATGTCTTCGTCTGCCTTCAGCTCTTCTTCGTTTTTCTTCCAAGCGATCGCCGGGGCTGGTTTTCCGCTGTAGCGTCCCGACAGCATGCAGGAGTCTCCGACCTTCACTATCATCTTGTCCCTGAAGTCCAGGTCCAGAGTGGGTGGTTCTGAAGGGGAGTTGAGAGCAAAAGGAAATCTTAAAAAAAGCATCAGGACTTTTTTACTGTGTTTCATTATGTGCTGCTGGGGTTGAAGGAACCAGATAATTTGGGACCTATTAGGACAAATTTTGAAACCTTTTTAAGATGGTTTTAGGATATTCTACCCTGTCTCTCCTCACAGAAATTGGTTAGAAGTTTTGCAAGTGGTACACAAAAGTATTCAAATTAAAATCAGCAAAGCCTCATTGGCATTGGTGGATCTCCAGAGATGTGAGGTTGCTGTTGAATTGCTCACCGAGCTCATCCTTGCACTGCACAGGTTTGGTGGCGAATGACGGTTTGCCCTGTCCCACTTCGTTGACGGCAGAGACTCTGAACTCGTGACTCGAGCCGTCTTTCAGCCCGGTCAGTGTGAACTTCCTGTCCATCAGCTTGTCCTCTCCACCTACACGTGTGAAACTGTCGCGGCCAACCATCCTTGACTCAAGGATGTATGCTGTCACCTCCGCACCACCGTCATACTTGGGCGGTCTCCAGGCAACAGAAATGGAGTCCTTGGTAACAGCGGTGACAATCAAGTCTTCTGGACGCTCCGGTACAGCTGAAAGAGACAAATAGCATGGATAAGTTAGAGGACACTTCCTGTATGATTTGAGTTACTTTTAAAATAAAATAAAAAAATGTCATTTAAATAGAGATGCATTGACTTAAAAACACAAAACAGAGCTTCAGGTCCAATAAGTTCTACATTTTATGGTCTAAATATGAGATGAATCTGTATCCTAATATGTAGTTTTCAAACAAAACATTCTTGAAATAATCATTTGGGTCTCTGATGTGGTATTCATGCTACCACTAAAAACAAAAACAAAAAACTTTTTCTACAAGTTTTTTTTTCAAATTCTACATTTCTGTGTCTGACTCACAGATGGGGTCTTTGATCAGAACCATTTTCTCGGTCTCGATGAAAGGTCCCATGCCAATGATGTTCTCGGCTGCGATCCTGAAGAAGTAGCCCTTGCCATCATTGAGTCCCTGCACCACAGCGTTGTTCCTCGTCACCGTGTAGGACACCGAGGTCCAGCCCATGCGGTCAGACTCTCGCTTCTCGATAATGTAGTTGGTGATGGCCGAGCCGCCATCGTCCTCAGGGGAATACCAGGTCAGCTTGCAGGAGTCACTGGTCAGATTTTCACCGGAGAAGGGAAGGCGGACTGGTCCGGGAACATCTGGAGGGGGAACGGAAAGTTAGACATTCAGATGAGGGAATTAAAAAGACTATTTTGCTAAGGTCTGGAAACAGTATATGAAGCACTCACCGAGGACTTCAACAATCACAGCCTTCTTCCTCTCTCCACCCTCGTTCTTGGCACTCAGTGTGTAGATTCCTTGGTGCTGTCGTTTGCAGTTCTTGATGATCAGGGAATTGGAGATGCCCGTCTCCTCCACCACAGCTTCTTTGGGGACCTCAGCGTCATCCCGGCACCAGGTGATCTTTGGAGCGGGTTTACCAGACACGTAAGCGATGATGCGGATGGTGCCACCAGCATGGACTACAATCTTCTCCTTCACTGAGGCATCCAGGTCCATCTCAGGAGGAACTAGTGGACACAGATTATTATTTTTTGTCCAAATATCAGTCCTTCATGGTATGTGAAATATGTTGTGATGTAAACTTACTTGTTCTGTCTTTGACCTCGATCAGCTCAGCCACAAGTCCCGGGTTGCCCACTCCGGCAGCGTTCACAGCTCGAACTCTGAAACTGTACAGACCACCTTCCTTCAGACCGCTCACCACAAACTTGGTCCCTCTGATCTCAGTGTCTTTGGCCTGAACAAAGACAGGGGACACAAACACCATTAGCTTCTGTTCATTTGCTCTGCCAAATCATGACCTCAAAGAAAGTCAGTGAGTCAGTAAGTGACACCAAAGAGTCGTTTATTCATTGGTGAACCATCTCGTCTACCTTCGCCCATCCCTCGTCAGTCTCGGGCTCCTTCTCTTCAGCATCACTCAGCAGCAGCCTTCTCTGAGCTTTCTTCTCCTCCTCCTTCTTGTTCACCTCCTTGAACTCCACGATGTAGCCTGTCACCTTTGACCCGCCATCTATAAGTGGAGGGATCCACTCCAACTCCACAGTTGACTTTGTCCAGTCTGTCACCTTCGGTGTGGGTGGGCCCGGAGGCTCTGCATAAGCAGGAGGGAAAATACTATTGTAGGTCTGATTCAACGTTAACTGAAAAAACTCAGAAGTATGTGAACATCTCTTTCTTACTGATGGGGTCTCTGCAGAGGATGGGGTCTGAAGGCATGCTGGGCAGACCGCAGCCAGCGGCGTTGGCCGCAATGACCCTGAACTGGTACATGGCACCCTCCAGCAGCCCGGTGACATCCCAGTTGTTGCCCAGTGGCAGCGCCCGGATTGGCTCGCGACTGACACGAGTCCAGCGCTTGGAGGTGGTCTCCTTCTTCTCGATGAAGTAGCCGGTGATGGGGGAGCCACCATCATACTTAGGCTCATCCCAGTTGACAGTCATGGACTCCAGACAGACATCAGTCACTGTTGGTTTCTCACACTGACCCGGAACGGCTGCAAGAGGACAGATAAATCATCAGTGTTCAAGAAGAAAGTGGGATGCTGCCAATATCAAAAAATAGTTTGGATTTAAGAAGGTAAGTTGGATGAAATAATCATAAAAAGTTGTGCACACAACTATAAAAGTAGATATTTTGGCAGTTTGTGGTTTGTATTAACACAGTATCAAGAGGGAATAATGAAACCAACGGTCTTCAAAAAACAGCAATAACATTTACACATGATTTTTAAAGACATAGTGACTCAGATTAAAGACCTGAGCTTTTTGAACAAATGGTAATATGATAAAATCAAACTCACTGAAAAGGTTTCTGGCCTTCTCAGGCTCGCTGACCAGGGGTGGCCCGACTCCAAACTTGTTCTGAGCCATGATTCTGAACTCGTACTCGTGGTTCTCGGTGAGGCGGGTAACCACGTAGGCGCAGTCTTTGGGGTCATTGGAGACGTGGACCCAGGACTTCCTGTTGTCTTCACGCTTCTCAATGACGTAGTTGGTGATCTTGGATCCGCCGTCGTCTGTGGGAGGGTTCCAGGCCAGGCCAATCCTGTCCGCAAACACCTCAGTGAACTTGACTGGTCCGACGGGTGGGCCTGGGGGTCCTGTAGAGGATGGGAGGGGAGTCGCTATGGATCTGCTGAGCATCGTTACATCATGACAGTTTCAACTTGTCTTTTATTTAGTCTTAGTGGAGAAATCCCCTCAACCAGTATTTGATAATAAAATTCTGTAATTAAATCTATGATGGTTGGTCAACTGATGGTCATACACAACACATTACAAAGTGCAAATAGAAAAAATGAAATTATGACCTGAGGATATTCTCAGAGGTATCTGTCTTACTTCAATTAAGATACATGTTTAACCATTTTTGTCTTTCAGCTATTTCAGATCAGTTATTTAATCCCAGTTTCTGAAACTGAACCAGTAGAAAATCATGAAGCAATATCATATCGAGTGTTGAGGCTTGTTGCTTTCTCACCCAGGACTGACAGCTTGATGGCTTTGGTGACGGTTCCCAAGCTGTTGCTGGCTGTCAGGCTGTAGAGGGCGCTGTCCTGCCTGTTGGCCTCCTGGATGAGCAGCGTGCACTTGTCCTGGGTCACCAGTTTGTTGATGTGCTGGTCATACTGGACGGGGATCTTCTCCTCAGGTTTGGCCACGCTGGCCTTGTGCCAGGTAAGTGTTGGGAATGGACAGCCGCTCACCTTGGCGACAATGCTGATGTCACAGCCCTCCTCACCTTCTAAGGCCTCCCGCAGCAGAATGGTGGGAGCACCTGGACAGTTAAGGAAGAAATTCAGAAATGTCCTCGAAATTACCAAAAGGTTTGAGTCAAATCTAGGATCCTGACAGGCTCTAAAAGTGATTTTTAGGCACCAAATTTTTATTCAAACTCAGATTTCTTTTTCTTTTAAAGCTAAAATAACTGCCGCTTACATGTCTGATCCTTGATGACCATGGGTCCGACAGTGGCGGAGGGTCGCCCAGGTCCAGCAGCATTCACTGCTTTCACTCTGAACTCATATTCTCCTCCCTGCAGATTGATGAAAGAAACCATCAAAGTGCTGGTCAGAAAAACAGTAAATCTTCTCCATATGTGAAAATATTTGCATCACTGCAAGACTGTGGCCAATAAAATCAGCTCAACTCTCTACAGGCTCAACCAGCATCCTTTAGGTAGGACAAAGTTTATGTACATCATTTACATCATTTGCCCATCATTTACATCTTTTTTTTTCTACAACCACTTACTTGTGGAGCTCCTCGGGGATGCATTTTGGCCCCATCCTTTTTTTTTAAATTTTTTAAGTGAAAATAATGAATAATACACAGTATTTAAATATGTTTATGAATAAGTGTGTTAGTAAGTCAGTTCAATTCTTAACTTTGTTTCTTCTGCATGTTTTCCTTGCATCTGCATGGATTTTCTCCAAATACCTCCAATGCATGTTAGGTTGACTGGTGATTCTAAATTGTTTTTAGGAGTGAGTGTGGATGATTGTCACTAAGTAACTCTGTGATAGAGTAACCTGTCCAGGTCCAGAAGACTTGAAGATGGAACGAGTGGGATACCACTACTCTTTACACTTAACTCTCAACCACTGACAATAAATGAGGCTGAGAAGTGGCGGACTGACCTCCTTCAGATCTTCAACCACAAAGGTGAGCTCCTCCACGTCTCTCTTGTTGCACTGCTTCCAGGTCTCCTTCTCCTTGCCAGTGGTGTCCCAACTCAAACGCTCAATGATGTAATGCTTCACTGGAGAGCCACCATTGTTTTTGGGAGGCTCCCAGGTAAGAGTGACAGTGTTCTTTGTCACAAGGTTGACTTTCAGCTTGGTGGGGGGGTCAGGTGGATCTGAAGAAGAGGAACATTAGTATTAGTACGGTCACATCTCTAGAAGGTTTTGGCAGTTAATGCTGCATGTGGCTGGGAAAGCAGGGGTGTCCTCACAGATAGGGTCTCTGGCTCGAACGGGTTCGGTTGTGACTGTGAACGGGCCAAATCCCAGTCTGTTCTCTGCTCTGACCCTGAACAGGTAATCCTGGCCCTCCAGCAGACCAGGAACCACGAAGGCCTGGCTGGCACAGGCTGCATTCACCTGGATACAAATCACACAACTCATTAGTCGATCAATAACAGGCACCACAAACTACTGTTGAATATGCAACATTCATAATACGGGAATATCCAGAGTTATTCAGCTCATTATATAGATATAAAAATGTACTGATTACTAATGAGTGACTGTAATTGGTTATTTTGAAAACCTTCTGGATGTGGATTTCTTTACATTTCAGTAGAATATTTAAAAATAATTTTTTTCAGTTTAGGTTTGTTCTGAGGAGGAAAAGTAAAATAATTTCTGCTAAATGTTTATTTAATATGTTTTAGGAGTGGCTGATTCTTTTGTCAATATTTATAGCAAAGCCTATGATAATGGTTTATGAACAAAAAGGTTAAATTAAAGTGCACTGCTCTAACAATAGAAGTTAAAAATATAAAATGGTATAAATATATTAACTTTAAGTCCAGAGGTTATGTTATGAAATGTAATTTTAAAAAAAACTGATCATTTGACATATTGACTTATTCACCTTGGTCCAGGCCTTGTCAGTGAGAGATTTCTTTTCAATAAAGTAGCTCTTGATTCTTTCCCCTCCATCAGTATCGGGAAGTTTCCAGATCAGCCTCATGGTGGAGCGAGTGATGTCAGTGACCTTAAGGTCCTTTGGAGGTCCAGGAACATCTGAGAACAAAAGTACAATTAACATCCATGAATATGGAACAGGGATGACATCTCGCCAGAACTTTATCACTAAAGATATATGTTTTCATTCAGACAAGATCAAAGATGTTTCTATGCACAAACGTCATGAACCTACCGAGGACGATGAGACGGACATTAACGTGTTTCTGTCCAGACTTGTTCTTGGCAGTGATGGTGTAACGTCCAGAGTGGCTCCGGAGGCTCACAGGGATGTTGACAACAGAGGTGGTGTCTGTAGACTCCACCTATGCAAATGAAGACCGTTAATGCTAGACCTACAACAAGAGCACACTTAATCTTTATAGAAGACACTGGTCTTCACTTCAGGAAGTATTTTGTCTTTGCTGCTTGATTTTTAAGAATTTGAAAAATCCTGATACTTTGAAAAGGAAGGTTTTAGTAGAAAATAAGTAATATGGTAGTTGAAGGTCTCACCTCAGAATCCACTGGCAGTGTGTGTAGTTTGTTCTTCTTCTGAGTCTTGGCTTTGCCTTCAAAGTCCCAGGTCACCTTGGGAACAGGACGACCCTTGATAGTGGCGGGTATCCTTACTGGATCTCCGGCACGGATGCCAACCAGGTCATCAGCCATCACATCAAGTGAGATGGAAGGAGGAACTAAGAAGAAGAGATGTCATCAAAGACACAAGTGAGGCACAAAGAAAAATACACTGGTGTGTATTTACTGTTGTGAAAATTCAAACATGGACATACGCTGGACATCCTCAATGAGGACTTCAGTGGTGCGGGGGCTGGGGTCAGACTCGCCAATGTCATTGACAGCGATGATTCTGAATCGGTAGCGTTTCAGCTCACGGAGGCTTGGCACAGTGAACTCTGTGGTGGGGTGCAAGCTGTCGTGGTCATTGATCTTCACCCACTCCGATGAGCCCTCATCCTGGATCTGGATGATGTAACCCTTAATCGGGCTTCCTCCGTCGCTCTCAGGTGGCTTCCATGACAGCGTGACGCTGTGTTTTGTCTTATCTGCAATCTCCGGAGCAGCAGGCATGCTGGGAGGAGCTGAAAGGGAAAGTGGTAGAACACGTGTTAGTGAAGTTATGTTCACCACCTTCTTAAAAAAGACCTAATTGTGTTTTACTCACTGATAGGATTGACAGCGAAGGCAGAGTCAGATGGTTGGCTGAATGGTCCAGTTCCTGCTGCATTGCAGGCAGCAACCCTGAACTCGTACTCTGTTCCTTCAAAGAGACGAGTCACCTGGTTGATACAGAAAAGGAAGAGTGGTGTTAACTGTGTCATTTACATTTAAAAAAAAAACATACTCAAAGGTCTTTAGTGACCATTTTTATTATGTGCATTGTACTCAAGAGCTTTAAAAGTGAACAATGGATGCTAAATATTTGTGAACGTCCTACTGATCACCTACTGTTTCTTGCCTTGTAGTTATCTTTTAGAATTTTTTAACTTAACTAACCTGATAATCCCAGCCTTTCATGCCCCTCTTGGTGACAGGCATCTTGTTGACTTTTGCCCAGTAGGCAGTGCCTTTCTCCCTCTTCTCAAGCCAGTAGCCAATGATCATGGAACCTCCTGTATCTCTGGGAGGTTCCCATGTCAGCGTCATGGAGGTCTTGGAGTACTCTGCAATGGTTGGCTTCTCTGGTGGACCGGGAAGGCTGAAGGGGTCTGTAATCTGGACTTCCTCTGTAGTGCAGGGATCAGATTTACCATAGCGGTTCTCGGCTTTGACCCGGAACATGTATGTCTTATTTGTATCCAGGTTCCACACCTGTGGAGGAGGAATATGGGTTACTTCGGGAATCACATTGAATATTACTTTTCTTATTTATTTTGTATTATATTTTTGTGTTACTATTACAGGCACATACCCCATATTTCTTCTCAATGATGCTGCTGGTGACCTCCTCCCACTGTGGCTCCGGAGGAGCTTCCTCTCCCTCCTCCACATCTGGCTGCTCTGTCCTCACTTCCTTCTTCTCAATAATGTAGTTGGTTAGCTCACTGCCACCGCTGTCAAGGGGCGGATCCCAGTTCAGGTAGCAAGACTCCGCTTTGATGTTGGATACGGTCAAATTCCTGGGTGGAGTTGGCCGGTCTACAGAGGAGGTTCTCAGTCAGGACACAAACGCTGCACATCCTAGTTCCTTTCATTTAGTAGTGTGTTCAGTTTTCAACTTACCCAGAACCATGACGTAGATGGTGTGCTTGGCTGAACCCATGTTGTTCGATGCAGATACGGTGTAGGTGCCACGGTCCCTCCTGTTGGCGGCTGGAATGGACAGCATGGTCTTGGCATTCAGCCTGCCGGTCACCTCCGTCTCTATGAGCAGGGTCTCAGTAGGCTTCTCGATCACCACGTCATCCTTGGTCCACTCAATCTTTGGAATGGGGAGTCCAATGATCTCAGCTGGGATCTCAATGGGCTCATTCTTCCTCACAGTGATGGTGTCAGCCTTGAACTGCTTCAGCATGTGGACCTCAGGAGCCACTGAAAGGATCAGCACAGAAACATAATTTAACACCAGCCTTTCTGGTTACTCTATTGAGCATATCCATGGATCTACTACAGTTTTTAACTCTCTTTGTCTCACCTTCATCATCTTGGATGACGACAGTCAGCGGGATGGAGGGCTCACTCTCTCCGATGAGATTGGCACACTTGATTCTGAACTCGTACATCCAGTCTTCATCCAGGCCCTCCACTGTCATCGTCATGTCGGGGCAGATCTCTGTATTACAGGGCTCAAAGGCCTGTTTGTCCTGCCTCTTTTTCTCAATGAAATAGCCGATGATTGGGCTGCCGCCATCATTGCGAGGTGGCTTCCAGGCAAATGTGATGGAGTTCTTGGTGCGTTCTGTGTAGTGGAACTTCTCGGGATACGATGGTGGACCTGGAGAACCAACAAAAAGTTTGTTTAGGAAACAAGTTCAGATTTCAAGTTTGATCTGTAGACTGTAAACCCCCTCAGCACTCACCCAGTGGATCCACGGCTTTGATGGGTCCCAGCTCCACAGGCGGGCCCATGCCATACTTGTTCTTGGCAATGACACGGAAGTAGTACTCCTGTGCCTCCACGATGCCGACACACTCGCACTTGGAGGAGGCGGTCTCCACAGGCTGTCTCCATGTGTGCATCTTGGCGTCTCTTCTCTCTACTACGAAACCAGTCAGGTCGCTGCCACCATCATCTTCAGGGTCGTCCCAGTTCAAGAAAATCATCTTACGAGTGACAACGACCGGCTTCAGGTCAGTGACGGGTCCAGGGACATCTGAGGAGAAATAAAGTATTGTCTTTTGTGTTAATCTGCTCATGAAAAAAAAATGTTAGTTTTATTCATCAAATCCAGCCCGCTTTCCCGGCCTTTCACTCACCCATCACATCCACTCGGGTCCATGCAGATTTGATGGCACTGGGATTGCAGGCAGAGATCGTGTATTTGCCGCAGTCCTTCCTCTGCACGTTCTTGATGGAGACGATGCTGTTGTTGCCTTCACTGAGAACCTCCACACGGTCTTTGTCAAGTTTGCCGTCATCTTTGGTCCAGGTGATGGAAGGATATGGTTTACCTGTGACTGTGGCAGGTATGAGGAGGTTTTCTCCAGCTCTGATGATCACACCGTTCTTGACGGAAAGATCCAGTTCAATCACTGGAATCTCTGTGGAGGTGGACAGAACAAAATTCAACACGTATTCTTATTTAACCCTCATATAGATCTGTGTTAGCAAAAATAAACACCAGTTTTAGGTTTGATATCTTGTGTCTTTGAACTGACCAGCAGGATTCCGGACAAACACAGACTCTGTAAATCCAGGTGTTCCTTCTCCGGCAGCATTGCAGGCAATAACTCGGACCAGGTATTTTGCTCCCTCGCGGACTCCATAAACAGTGAAGTTTCGGTTCTTCCAGGGACGTTCTGTAGACCTGGACCAGTCCTTGGTACCAGCAATCACCTGAAGAACCGCAGAGCAACAGAAATAATTATTGGGAACTAAAATCAAGATATTGTAAAGCAGACTTGTCATTTTCATGCTTAAGAGAGTATAAGTTTGGTCGTAACTTGAAGGCTTTGAGTAGATTAACCCTTTATGATCTGCTGGAGTGCCGGCGCTCCCATTTGCATATCAATTTTCAAAATGCCTGTAGAATTTTAACAAATTAGCATGCAAAAATGTAAAAATATGCTTGGGCGAACTTGTTCTATGGTAGGTCATAAAGGGTTAAACAGGTAAAAACCTCTAACTACAACAAAGAAGTATCCTGAATTCAAACAAGGTTGATGCTAATGAGGTATGAGGGGTAATTGATGCCGACCTTGTCCACATGGTATCCCAGGATCTCCCCTCCACCGTTATCAGCAGGTGGATCCCACTCAACTTCAATGGAGTGGTCAGTGGTCGCCACAACTCTGGCGATGGGAGGTCCAGGGGGCACTGCCAGGTCACAAAGAAATGCATTAATACTTTGTAAATACATCTCCTGTTCTGACATGCAGCTTTGGTAAAGCTGTTTGTGGCATATTTGCTCAAATATAAAAGTTTTTAACAAACATTTGGTAATGCTGGTTGTTACATTTGACTGGCAGATTTTAAAACATCGGTCCAAAACAGACTGAGCAAAGGATTGAGAGCAGTTTACGTACAGATTGGAGCCTGGGCCGTCTTGGGTTCGGAGGGAACACTGAACTTTCCTGGGCCAGCCTGGTTTTCAGCTGCCACCCTAAAGATGTACGTCATTCCTTCCAGCAGACCTTCAACATTTAGTTCGGTGTCTTTGACCAAGTTCCTGAAGATCAGGACAAAAACAGCATTAATAAGATCAATACCATCCAGTACATACTTTTTGAAAGATTTTATTCAAGTTGTAAGGGAAGGAAATTATGTCTTTCAGGTGATTCCCAACCTGTTGACTCGTGCCCAGTGAGAGCTGTTGATCTCACGGCGTTCCACCCAGTATCCCAGTATGGGGCTGCCATTGTCATTTGGTTCATTCCAGGTGACCAGCATGCTCTGGGCTGTGACGTCATCAATCTGTGGTTTATCAGGAGCTTCAGGAGGTTCTGAAGGCAAAGACAAGATGGTAAATGTACAGCATTCACATTTTTGTTACAAATGGAAGCTTACAAATGAAGAAAAAAAAAGAAAACACCTGGCTTGTGTAAAAAAGGAAATATTTCCATACCGAAAGGATTCTTGGCGATGAGTGGCTTAGAGACGCAGGGTGGACCGGAGCCAAACTTGTTCTCAGCCACCACCCTGAAGATGTACTCTTTCTTCTCGATGAGTTTGGGCACCAGGTAGCGGCACCCTCTCAATGTGGAGGTGACGCAGCTCCAGCCAAATTCCATCTTCGAGTTGTCCTTCTTCTCCAGGGTGTAGTTGAGAATCTCACTGCCACCATCATCCAGAGGAGGATCCCACTTGCAGATGACAGAGTTCTTCCTCACCTCCTCAAATTTGAAGTTCACAGGAGGACCAGGAGCATCTGTGGGCAAAGATGGTCCTCAATGAGCCTCTGAAAGATCTCTCTACTATTACTAGTAATAGATTTCGTACTTTAGACTTCTCGGTGTCCCTATGTGAATGCATAACCATGTGTTTAAAAATAGTAAGAAGATCCAGAGGAACTCTTACCAAGCACGTTGACTTCACAGGTAGCAGAAGCAACTCCGTGGTCATTTTCCACCTTAACCATGTAGACCCCGTGATCGGGGCGGACTGAGTCCCTGATGATGATGGAAGACATGCCCCTCTGGGTGTTGTTAACAGCCAGACGTTCATTTATGGTTGGATAGTCAGGTTCCTCCACCTCTGGCTCTGCGGCTGCCTCTTCCACCTTCTTCTCCTCTCCTTCCTTCACTTCTGCCTCCTTCTTCTCTGCTTCTCCCTCCTCTTTTTTCACCTCACCCTCCTTCTTCTCCTCCTCTTCCTTCTCCACCTTCTTCTTCAGGGGTTTCTCTGGCCTCTTGCGGAACGGCTCGGGCTGGATCTCCTGGTTGTTCCAGTACCACGTGATTTGAGGGTACGGTGAGCCTGAAATGTTGGCATCCAGGCAGATCTCATTGCCTCTCTTCACACTGAGACCAGACTGCAGGTTCCCACTCAGGAAAACCTTTGGAGGATCTGAGATAAAGAAATAAAGTTAAAAAAAAAATTTGAAAGTGTCAACTGCATTAGGCCTTGCTGCAAAACGGTTTGGTCTGACTCCAGGACTTTGTCCTTACCAACACTGTCCATGGCCTTCACAAACAGGGTGCCGCGTGACGGCTCGCTGACCCCTGCTGCATTTTCGGCTTTGACGCGGAAGGCGTAGTTTTTGCCCTCTGTCAGTCCTCTCACAGTGTAGGACAGGACGGGCACCAGGAAGTCGTTGCATCTCTCCCACTTGTCCTCGCCCTTCTGCTGCTTCTCCAGGATGTAGCCCATGATCTTGGAACCGCCGTCATACATGGGAGGTTTCCAGGTCAGAGTGACAGTGCTGGATGTGGGGTTGTGAGTCTCCACGTCCACCGGAGGGTCGGGAGCATCTGAAACAAGATGCAGAACTCAGGTGGATTTCTTTTGGACTCCTGGACTCCCTGGTTTTCCAAAGCACAAAACTTTTCTCCATTAACATATGAATAGCCGGAGCAAAACTTCAGTTACTTTCCAGTTTCCACAGAATAAGGAAAATTTGACTAAAAGTCCTTTACCTAAAACCATAAAATCTACTTTAAGGCATTTTATCAGAAGGACATGTTCTCTTACGTTTCTGATCCTCTGCAATGACTGGATTGCGGAGCTCGATGAACTCTCCTCCCCCAATCTTGTTGACAGCCTGGACTCTGAAGTAGTACTCTCCATTGGCAATGAGGTCTTTGACGGTCCAGCTCACCTTGTTCTCTCCGGACATCACGTTGACATATGTCCTCCTGCCAGCTTCACGACGCTGCAAGACAGCGAAATTAAAAAAAATAAATAAATAAAATAGAGAGAAACCAAAAGAAAAATGAGAGCATGTGTAACTCTGATGTCACAGTACGAGATGAGATTTAAAAGTTGAAATAAAATCTCGCTGCCATCTCAGACCTGCAGGACATAGTGAAGAATGGGGCTGCCGCCGTCATAGTCTGGGGGATCCCAGGACACTTTACAGGAGCTCTTAGTGATCTCAGAGGCCACAATCTCCTTGCAAGGACCAGGAAGACCTGAGGACAGGGAGATGTGTTAAAAAACAATCCCTAAGTAGCGGACATCAGTGACGGTGCGACAACTACATAAAAACTGGTTCCTGTCTAACACACACCGATGACTTTGACATTGATGGTGGCACTGGCACTTCCGAGCTTGTTCTCCAGAGTCACTTTGTAGACGCCAGCATCAGGATGAACGCTGCTGTCAATTTCCAGGTGACAGGACATGTAGTCCTTCCTGTTAAGTGCAAACAATCCCATCAGGCATTGCTAATCTAGAAAACTATTTAACTGGCTCCAAAGCAGACAGAAACCCATTTTCAGATGAAGGGCTATTGAAATGATTCTGAACTAAAGTTCTGATTGTGGGTAAACGAACGGTTGGTCTAACCAATTGCAATAATGCGAGAATGTGTTCTCGCCCTCATCGACATGTCTGACCTGAAGCCGACGCGCTCATCGGCCTTCAGCTCCTTGCCATCTTTGTGCCAGGTGATCTTGGGTGATGGGACAGCTCTGAAGGGAACTGGGATGTGAAGCTTCTCTGTTTCTACAACAACCAGGTCCAGAGTCTGGAACTCCAGCGTTGGGTTACCTGAAACCGCACAAATAATGATCTTACATGGGCACTGATGATTTAAACAATGTGGTTTTGTGCAGGAAACAGGCTCTTTGAGAACAAACAAGTAAGCTTTGCGCTCTTACAGTCTGAGTCTTTGGCGAAGACATTTTCGGAGATGTCAGATGGTTCGCTCTCTCCAACGGTGTTGATGGCCCTGACTCTCAGAACGTACTCCTTCTCGGGTACCACGCCCTCCTCCACGCGGAACTTCAGCTCCTTCACTGGACGGGAGTTGACCCTCATCCACTTCTCTGTTCCGGCCTCACACATCTCGATGTGGTAGCCACGGATCGGAGAGCCACCGTCTTGCTGAGGAGGTTTCCAGGCGATTGACAGGAAGTCTCGGCTGGCACCGGTTACATGCAGTTCAATGGGTGGGGATGGGATGCCTGAAGGCGACAGGACAAACATATTCTCAGTCTGTACAAAAACAGACCACCGATGTGTAAGGGATTTCTGAAATGAGCCCCGGACTGGGACTGAACCAACCTGTGGGATCTTCAATGGTGAGGATCTCAGTAGGCTCGCTTGGGTGTCCAGTTCCAGCCTCGTTCTCAGCGGACACCTGGAACTGAACCTCCGTTCCCTCAATGACGTCGGTTACCCTGTACTTGCAGTCCGGACCTGAAGTCTTTCCACATTTCACCCAGCGGGTTCCAAGCCGCTCCTTTTTCTCAATCACATACCTAGAGAAAAGTGGTAGAAGCAAAGTTTAAAAAAAAACTGTAAAAATAATACTTACATACTATTTATGTCTTGACTTGTATAGTACTTATGGTTGAGATCCAAACCTACCCTTTTATTCCTATTCATTTGAAGTGAAAACAATAAAAACATTCTGATCATGGAGGGTCTTACAACATACGATAAATGACATAACCTTTTTCACCATGCCATCATTTAATGAACTTTTTTTAACTGATGTGCAGTTAAGCAGGTGTGTACACCTTTATGAAAGCATCAGTTTGCTGCTCTGGACCATTCAGCTATGTGTTAACACAATGCCAAGAGGGAAAGACATAAGTAGTGGGGGTCTTAGAGATGCAGTTATTTTGTGTTTAGTACACAAACACAAAGAGGGAGATACGAATTTTTGCACAATGCAGCATGTATGTATTGGGAACACAAAATACTAGCACGAATGTCCTGATATCAAATAATGATTTAAAAAAAACAAATTGTGTTTCTGTAATTTTAGGTGGAAAATGTCTTGCCAGAAAAGATGAAAAAAGGAAACTTACTTAAGGATGGGTCTGCCCCCATCATTCTGAGGTGCCTCCCACTGCAGGTCCACATATCTCTTGGTCACAGCATTGACAGTAAGTGCATATGGTGGCCCAGGAGTTGCTGCAACAGGAGAAAATCATATAAGCATTAACACTAGCAGACTTTCTTGGCTCCCTACTTTCAAAACAACTGACGCAGACCTGTGTATGATTTCTTTTTTTTTGGTGTATGATTTCTATCCGACTTACTGAAAGTGTCTTTGGCCAGGACGGAGTCCTCCAGCTCACAGAATGGTCCAACACCCACAGCGTTCTCTGCAGCCACTCGGAACACATAGAGAGATCCATCGTTGAGCGGCGTCACTGTGTACTTCAGCTCTTTGACTGTGGTGTCCACGGCCTGCCAGCCTTTACGCCGGGCATCGCGCTTCTCCACCACGTAGTTGGTTATGGGTGATCCTCCGTCACGCTCAGGGACTGCCCACTTCAGGTCAGCGCTGTTCTTGCTGATGCCGGTAACCTCCAACCAGCGAGGAGCCCAAGGAGGGTCTGAGGAGGTTGAAAAGAAAATAATTCCTTATGTCGATGCTTATACAAGTGAATCACTGTTGTAATCATCGATTTAGAATAATTAGCTTGAATATTGTTTGTTTCATCAAGTCATCAAAATCAATGTCCATATTTCTCACTGAGTCTTTCTTTGCAGAGCACCGGGTCGCTGGGCTCGCTGGGTTCACTTTCACCAGCCACATTGACGGCTCGCACCCTGAATGAGTACTCCTGTTTCTCCATCAGGCCCTTCAGGAAGTACTCCAAGGCACTGATGTTCTCTGCCACACGAATCCAGTCAGTAGTTCCACTCTTCAGCATCTCAATCACATAGCTCTCGATCTTTGCTCCGCCGTCATGCTCAGGTTTAGTCCACATCAGGAAGCAGGAGGTCTTTGCGACGTCCTTCACTGTGGGTTTACCAGGAGGCCATGGAGGATCTAAAAGAAGGAGCAACCATGATGGTGTCATCATTCTGAGAGGGCTTTCAGTGCGCAAACACAACAGAAGTAAGATGAAAAACACACGATTACCAATAGGATCTTTGACAAGGATTGGATCTGTCTCCTTGCTGGGCTTTCCAGTTCCAGCCAGATTCTCTGCAAGGACTCTAAACTTGTACTTTTTTCTGGTAGGAAGACCCTTGACTCTGCAGGAAAAACATGTTTCATCAATACTTACAAATCCACCAAAGAAGCTCAGCATTGAAGTTGACTCAAGCAACAGTACTCACCTGTAATTGGTGTCTTTAATAGGCAGCTTGTTGCATCGGATCCACCTGTCGTGATCAGGTTCATATCTCTCCACCCAGTATCCTGTGATGGGACTTCCTCCGTCCTCATCTGGCTCAAACCAGTTCAAAGTCAGAGAGTCCTTGGCAATATCTGAAGGTTCCAGCTTGTAGGGGGCTCCAGGAGTGTCTGAAGACAAACAGACGGTATCAGATCAGACACAGTAGAGTCTTACAATGTGATTTTTTACCTTACAGCCTTGAAGAAAGAAATGTCTGTTCCCAAGAAAAGCTTCACAAGATTTTCCCAAACCTAAACAATGAACAACCTCCACAACGTCTCATGAGACTCAACTAACTACCTAAACTCTCTTATCTAGACTTCACATGGTCAAGTCATCATTTCATAAGTCAGGATTTCTGTCTCCAGGAAATCAAACTTTTCCTTCACAATTAAGTTTATAAACCTCAGTCTTGTGATTAGGTGACCTACCGAAGGGATATTTGGCGGTGATGGGTGGGTGTTCAGAAGGTGGACCGACACCAAACTGGTTCTCTGCAAACACTCTGAAGATGTAGTCTTTGAACTTGACCAGGCCCACAGCTTTGTATGTGGTCTGTTTCACAGTGGAGGACAATCGGTGCCAGATTTCACTGTCGGCAGCTCGGCGCTCCACAATGTAGTTGGTGACTTTGGAGCCACCGTCATCACGTGGAGGATTCCAAGCCAGGAAGCAGGTCTCGTTGGTGATCTCAGAAATGTCGAAGGCAGCAGGAGGACCAGGCTTGTCTGTTTATAAGAAAATGCATGACATTTAATTCTGAAGAAAATAATAGAGACAGTTCTTTCTCTCTGCTGTCCACTGGTCTTACCAAGGATGTTGACGTCCACAGTGGCGGTGGCACGCCCGCAGCTGTTGGTGGCCTCAATGATGTACGTGGAGGAATCATCTCTCTTGGTCTTGGTGATGGTGACAGTGGAGTGTCCTGGTTTGGTGTCGATAGACACTCTGTCATCTGGTTTGAGGACCAGGTCGGCCTTTGTCCACTTCACACGGGGCTCTGGCTTGCCCTTCACCTCTGCAGGAAGTTCAATCTTACTGCCAGCCTTAGCGGTCAGACCAGCCAGCAGCTTGGCATCCAGCTGAATCTCAGGAGGCTCTGTTAGTGCAAGATGAATAAGCAGGATGTCAGAGAATAGTCTCATAGATGATATCTTAAAATTGATGATGGATCTGAAACAGTTCTGTGTCTGTTTCTAATGTTTTCATAACTCCTGCCAACAAGTTGTGAAACAAACCCAGGACAAAAAAAAATATTTGACACCAACCAATCACGTCTCCAGTCTACCGTGTTAAGTGGCCAGTGGTTAACTTATCTACGTGGATCTCTCTTGATCAGTTAAGTGAAAGAGATTTCTGGTCATGGTGAATACCTATAGGATCAACAGCCTGGATCTCATCAGTAGCTCTGCAGGGCTGGCTGGCTCCAAGTCGGTTCAGGGCTCGGACTCTGTATGCGTACCACTGGCCCTCGGTCAGACCCGTCACCTCGCACTTCAGCTCAGGCACCATGTCTCCACAAGGTTCCCACTTATCCATTCCTCTCTGGCAGCGTTCCACGTTGTAGCCTCGGATGCCACTGCCACCGTCATACTTGGGTGGTTCCCAGGTCAGGAAGATGCCACTGGCTGACTTGTCTCTCCACTTCAGGTTCTCAGGGGGGTCTGGGACAGCTGGAGGGAAATTCAGGAAAAACAACAAAGTTATTAACTGAAAATATAAAACATGTCTCCTATTTGGAGCTCCAACAAGTAGAGGAAGACATAGTGCTGAGACTAGTTACTTTAACTCAGTCATCAAAATACATCTGGTAACAGTCCTAATAAAGACAAGCATCTTTAACAGCAACATCATCATCACTTCAAATTATTGGTATTAGAACAATAATGAAAAAATAAATAAATGAAGACAATTGAATTGCTTCTCTGACTTACTGGCAGGAGAGGAGACATTGACGGGCTCGTCAATGTATGCTGGCTCTCCTGGTCCACACTTGTTGCAGGCGATGACTCTGAACAGGTACTCCTTCCCTTCAACCACGTCAGTGATGGTGAACTCCAGATCCTGGATCCCTGTGGCCACCTGAGAGACAGTTTGATAACATCATCACAGATTTCTTAACTTCAATTGAAACTACCTCAGATGACTGGTTCCCGCTGTATTTTTATATTCATTAAAATTATCTTAATAAATAGTGACCATTACTTTAAATCATCAGTTTTACTTTTGAGAACATTTCTATGAAGATCATATTACTGGTTAATAGTTAGATGTTTGAAATGCAGATGTCATACCTTGACCCAGGTCTTGCGGGACACGTCCCGTTTCTCCACTTGGTATCCGGTCAGAGGGCTTCCTCCATCGTGCTCGGGAGCTTCCCAGGTCAGGTGGACATGCTGTCGGGTCACCTCCAGGACTTTGAAGTCCTTTGGAGCACTAGGCGCCGCTGCAGACATAAACAAAATGCAAATAGCACCAAACTTTTAACCAAAGTAAAAGCAGTTTTAAAACTGGACCAGACATCATCTTCACACAATGTCAGATTTTTATTTTCTTTTATGGCGTACCAATGACGTTGACTTCAATCTCTCCTGAGATACTTGTGACGTCATTCTCCAACTGCAGGACGTAGACCCCTTTGTCTGGGCGAACACTAGGTGTGACACTTAGCTCTGTGAATGTTGATTTGGTCATCAGGGAGACCCGCTCATCCGCGGTGGTTATCTCCTTTTCACCCAAAGTCCACTTGGCAGTGGGAGTTGGGTATCCGGAGATGGGGACTCTGATGGTCAGAGGCTGCGGGACGATCACCTCAAGGCCATCCCTGAAAGCGCTAAGGTCCAGGGTAGGGCCAACTGGAGAGGAGAAGGAAAATGAGAACTGAAACCTTGAAAGTACATTGAATCTGCATTGCAGATGTCATTTTCTTTTTAAACATTTCTTTTTAAAGTACATCTCACCATGTGGGTCATCAGCCAGCAGAGGTCCAATGATGTTCGACGGGTCAGAGATTCCAGCAGCATTCTCAGCAAACACTCTGTAGTTGTACTTAGTTCCATATTTCAAACCAGACACCTGCAGAAAAAAACAAATGTGAGAGGTTTGTATAGACAAAAGTGAAAACAAGACAACAGATTGGATTTGAGCAGTTTTCTGTACCTTGTAGTGTAGGTCAGGGCAGAGGCGAGCGTTGCAGCGGAGCCACTTGTCAGTGCCGTCCTCGCAGCGTTCAATGATGTATCCGGTGATCATACTACCTCCATTCTTGAGAGGAGTCTCCCAGCTGAGCTGCACTGAGCTCTTGTTCTGGTCCTGCCAGGACAGGTTCAGAGGTGGACTAGGACGTTCTGTAGGGGACAGAATCAAAATTACAAATGTGACAACAGCAAATACTAAGAGTAAGGTGGTTCTGTGTAGAAAAACATGACTGAATGAACTGCAGGTTTTATGCTTGATTGTTTTATTGCTGCACATACGTCAATGTGAGCTTCATTTTTAGTGAGAAATTAATTTCCCTTTAGTTAACTTGACCCTCTCAAGTTTAGTCCAAGAAAATAATTCTCATTGAGCATTTATCAATGACTAGTGGAAAATAAGTAATAAATAATTTTAAAGCACAAGAAATATTGATTCAATCACTAACCGATGGGATCCATGATTTTGACAGGCTGTGAGGCAGCACTGGGCTTTCCGACACCAGCTTTGTTCTCAGCCTTGACTCTGAAGATGTACTCTTTGTTCTCAATGACGTCGTTGATGATGGCGCTGAGCTCGTCGGGCTTAGTCACCTGGACGGGCGACCACTTCACCGACGTCCTGTCACGCAGCTCGATTATGTAAGAGGTGATTAGAGAGCCGCCGTCCGACTCGGGAGGCTCCCAGGAGACAGTGCAGCCAAACTTGTTGACATTTCCCACAATGACATTCAAAGGTGCATCGGGAACATCTAAAAAAAATTTAAATGAAAAAAACAGTGTAGTGAACTGAGCTGTTCAAACATCACTGACTTTAAATGCATGTCAAATCAAATTTGGCGTACCGCAAGGCTCTATTGTTAGACCACTCTATTCAAATCAAATCAAACTGAATCAAACTTTATTTATATAGCACTTTTCATACAATAAAATGAAACACAAAGTGCTTTAACAGTATAGACAAAATCAGTCCCACCCATCCACCCACTTCCCTCCCCACTGACCCTCATCACTATCGATGATATAGCACAATCAAAGGTTAAAATAAATAATAACATGGAAAATATTGTTGGTTGTTCCCTCTTTTTCTTAATTTTCTTTTTATCTGTAAATAAATAAAACACATCTAAATTTGAAGTATCATGAGGTTCAAGATTAATTAGTATCTTATTTAAAAAAAGAAAAAAAACCTTAATAATCTTTGTATTTAAATAATTTTAAGCTGCAGACCAGTTAAAAGTTAATAAGTACTTGCCATCTGCTGAGCTAATTTTCAGCAGGAAGTTATTCTTATGGTTACATTTAGTGATGCCTCATTGAAATCTAATAAGCATTGTAATTACTTAAAGTACAACAAAGCTGCCTTTTGACGTCGATAATAATATTGATGATGATAATACAACACAATGTATGTATTGATCAACAGATGTACTACTTTCACAGGAAATCTTACCAAACTTGTTCTTGGCTTGCACAGCTTTGTCAGTCTCAACCAGGGGTCCACTGCCAACCCGGTTTCGGGCACACACTCTGAACAGGTAAAAGGAATCCTTCTGCAGTCCGGTCACTGTGTATTCTGGACTATCTGCATGGTCGGTGACCAGTGTCCAAGTCTTTCGCTTGACATCACGTCTCTCAACCACGTAGGCAATAACTTTGCTGCCACCATCACTCTCAGGCTCCTCCCACGCCAGGCTGACTTCACCATCTGCGGTGTCGACCACCTGCAGGTTCTTCACAGGTCCAGGGACATCTGCCAAAAACAGTCATAAAGTTAACCACCAACCAACAATTAGGAGAACATGTGCAGAGATGCAGAGACAGATGGCTAATGGAGACACATGGTTTCTGGATTTTTAGATTGTAGTTCATCCACAAAGTCTTACTACAACAGACTTCTATTTAAAGCCTAAGGGTTCAAATTTAAATCCAAAGGTCTGTTTCAGTTTTTTCTGTTTGTTGCGAGATGTTTTGAATTTCCAGTCTTTGTATTACTTGCAGGACTTTTGTCCATGTCAGCTGAAACACTGAGATGTTTTCAGTCATCATGGATGTGTTGAGATCAAACGGAAGGACCAGTTTCCTGACTGTTTTCACAACTTGAAGTTTTGACCACTTAGTGCTTTGGTACTTTACTGTTTTGTGATCTTGTTCTGTGGCTTTTTAATACTCTTAAACAATTATTAAATCTTAAAGTCCAAAGTGATATCTCGTACAGTTATTGCCTTTACATGACATCTCGTCATTGGAGAGTAACTGAGATGACCATTGGTTAACCTGCCCTTTCCAACATGTAAACTCACCGATGACCTCCAGGTTGATGAAGGCTTCTCCTTCTCCATGTTTGTTCTTGATGATGATCTTGTAGCGGCCTTGGTCGGACTTCTTGGGGTCCTTCAGCCAGTACTCTGTGCGGTCAGAAGAGGTGTGGATATTGTCTTTGGGCAGACTCTGGTTGTCATACAGCCAGTCTGCCTCAGCCACTGGGTAGGCGCTGTATGGGACGACCATGGCGATGGGCTTCCCGGCATCTGTGACATAACTCTGGTCGGTGGTCTTTATCTGAGGTGCAGCTGGAGGAGGATGGGGAGGAGAGGAGACACTGTCAGACAAGCAACAGTTCTGAAAAGATCTACACAACAGCACAAAATGTCCCATCCCATGCCACGTTTTAATTTTATGTTTGTGCTGAATAAAATCTGGATGAAGAAGGTCTGGTTCTCTGATGAGCTTTTCTGTGCTCGCGAGTTTCATAGACAGAGGTAGGCATCAACTAATGATGTCTTTAAGTTTTTCTGTATGAAATACAAACAAGACCTGCAGATAAGGTAACATTTCTGGAGGGATATGAACTTCAATGTCTTTGCTTCATTTTTACTCAGACAATGAAGGCTAATTACTCTTTCTAATCAAGATCCATACCACCATCAGGGAATGTCCTCATTTGTTTATGAAAACAGGATTGCTAACAGGTGACAACTCTCCTGCTTCCTTTCTGAAGTCTCACCTGCCAGCTCCAGCTTGGCCTTGGCGTCTTTGTCTTTGACGATGACTCTGTACTCTCCCTGATCTCTAGGTCTGATCTCGCAGACCTGCAGTCTGTGAAGCTTCCCTTCGCTCATCATCTGGTATTTGTCTCCCTGGACAACTGTCATGTTGTTCCTCAGCCACTTCACCTCCTGTCGGTCCTTGTTGAGTTCCACCTCAAACACGACATCCAAGCCTGGAGGATCGAACACGTTCTGTGGTGGTCGGACAATCTCCACTGGGATTTCTGGAGGGCAAAGAAACATTCATGGGAGATGTTCATTTTGAAAACAGAACTGGACGGTGCAGGTTATAGGTTCTGAGAAATCTTCCTCACCTTCAACAAAGAGCCTGGCTCTGGATTTCTTCTCATCCACACCACAGGCGTATTCACATTCGTCATCGGGTCTGCACTCTTTGATAAGCAAAGTGCAGTTCTTCCCATCTCTCATAAACGTGTATCTGGGAGAAGAAATGGCAGGTTGTTGAATCTGTATTGTTGTGGGGGGACTGATGATACTGATTTTTATCCTGTAACAATAAGAACATTTTGCAGACTAGAACCTAAACTGACTTCATTTTGACATACCTGGGTCCTTCTCTGATCTCCCGTCCATTTCTGTACCACTTGACTTCAGCTTTCTCTTTGGTCAACTTGCACGTGAACTCTGCATCCTCAAACTCAATTATGGTCTGGTCCTTCAGGTGCACGCTGAAGTCGGTCGGCGCTTCACTGATGATCAGCTCTGCAATGGACTTGCTGTCTCCAGCCACGGCGGTGTACTCGCCCTCGTCGGCAAGCGTGCAGTCTTTGATGGTCAGCGTGTGCTTGTCTTTGTCGACTCTGTAGACGATGCGTTTGTTGAAGGTGATCTCCTCGCCAGCCTTCATCCACTTCAGCGTCGCGTTGGGCCTGTTGACCTTACAGGAGAAGCTGATGGTCCTTTTCTCCTGCGTGTCAACGTCCTCCAGAGGAACCACAATCCTCAGACTTTCCTCTGAAGAACAAAGTTAAAATTTCATTAATACAAAATATTTATTATATAAACAGCAGTGCTCTTGAGTTGCTGTGGATGTAAACAGGAAGTCACTGTGACCTGCCCACCTTTGACAGTGAGGTTGCAGGAGCTCTTGGCCTGCTCTCCTCTCTGATTGGTCAGATTGATGATGTAGTTGGCTTCGTCACCCTTCTGAGCATCTTTGATTCTAAGCGAGAAGACGTTGTCTCTCTGGACCATCACATACTTGCCGCTCTCGAACAGCGTCTCGTCATTCTTCAGCCACTTGGCCTTCGCTCCATCTGTGTTCACTTCACAGTTCAGGACAACCTCACGGCCTTCTTGACCTTCTGTGTCCTTCAGAGGAGTGATGATCTTCAGTTTCTCTGCATGAAACACACAGATGTTAATGAGTGAACCCTTTTACAGCCTTTACACAGATGTTTCAGGGCTTACAGCTTTAAGTGTTATATCCAGTACCATCTTCTTCCTCAGTCATGTCTTTATAGGACATGGCAAAAAAACAGTTATGCATTGTCTAAAAGGTGTCTGGAAAAGATGTGGTTTTGCGTAGCTCTAAATCTCAGTGTACTTCTCTGCGTCAATGCTGGAACCGCAGAAGCAGAAATTTATTTTTTTTAAGCTCAAAGTCTGGATGGGTCTTTAGTCTTTGGACCTGAACACACACAGCCCATTTCCTCCAGAAAAGATCTGCTGTTTTTATTGTATTTGACCACACATTTCCTCCTCTGAACCCAGGGATAATGTCACTGCCTATGGATGACGTTAACATAAACAATTTGGTGTTATAAAATTTAAAGTGTCATTTGTGAAAGTAGCTCTGGATTGGAGCACTCGATGAAAACGCCGTAAATTCTTTGCTGCTTTCTTTGTATCAACTATTGATGAACAATGGTTCTTGATATATCAGAGATCAGAGATGTCTACCTCAGGCTTGTGTCCTTGTCTTCTACACACTAAAACCGCTCCAGAGTCTTTGAATGGTTTAATAATGTTAGATAATATAGAATTTGTAATTTGGAAGACTGAATTTAAAATGTCCACAATAAAATAAAAGTAAATGCTCTTTTTTCTTTCCATGTTGTCACAGTTTTTTTCTGATTTCAAATATTAATACAAAAATGTAAATGGAAAACTGTGTTTTTGCATCAGGATTTATAACATTTCTTTTAGAAGCTTAGCTGTTAAAAATCAAACGAAGCCTACCAAGCACAGTGAGGTCAGCGCTGGCTCTGGTTGTCCCGATCACCACCACGTATCCACCCTCGTCTTTGGGCACGCAATCCTTGATGACCAGACTTCGCCTCTTGCCGTCACTAACCATCTGGTATTTGTCTCCTGCCTGCAGCTCCACGTTGTCCTTCATCCATTTGACTTCAAAGGTTTCCTTGGAGACGGTGCAGGTGAACTCTGCCTTCTGGCCCTCCACCACCTCCTGGTTTTGAGGTCTGGAGATGAATTCGGCAGCCAGTTCTGTAGTCAGATATCAGAGAGTCAGGCTTTCATGTGCTTATCCGTGTGACAGAATCAGGTAAAACACTAGAACATTCACATAAAAATGCTGGTTTAATCAAATCAAATATGTATTCAATTATTCAAATGTTTCTACACAAATAAATAAATACAAATTGCCACTGTGTTTTTAGAGAATACATCATGACATATTTACAATAAGTTAAACACAATGGTATATTATATCTTAACAGCCTCCAGCTCTGAGCATCTGCAGAAACAAGAACAAATACTTAAATCTGCTTTTATTCAGTGTTACGAGGTTTTATTTCTTGTTAAGTACATTCCTTTTTTAAAGTAAACATACACACACACATGGGAAACCTGTATATTTTGATCCATACCATTGATTTTCAGATTTCCGGAGGTCTTGTTGCTGGGACTCAACCTGCAGTAGTACTCTCCAGCGTCACTCATTTTCAGGTCCTTGATGAGGAGGATCCTCTTCTTACCATCAACAATCTGTTCATAGCGGCCGCCCTCTGGCAGCTCCTCGTCTCCTTTGTACCATGTGACGTCAACACTGGGTTTGGAGACCTCGCAGATCAGCCTCACGCTGTCTGTCTCTGTTCCCTCCACATTGGACAGGTTCTTGGTGAACCTCGCCTCCTCCTCTGCAAAGAACCCAAGCAGACAAAGCCAGTCAGATATCTGTAATTGTGATGGATCCACAGAGGTTGACTGACTCTGGTCAATGACACTGGCACACATACTTTAGTATACACTTGTCAAACACTTTATTAAAGTTCTTATAGCCACCCTATGAAGAAATACCACTTATGATCAGATGGTGGCAGAGATCTGCTGTGTGGACATAAGAGCCACTCATAACACTGCGTTAATGAATGGGGATGGGTCTCCATGTCCCGTAGTACCACTTTTTTCCACTAGAGGTGCAATAAATCATGTCTCATGCCAAGGACTGGTACATTTGCTGTTTTGTAACATGCATAGTTTTATTTCAACATAGGGTGACTTTAAACTGTAATAAGCCAAAACTGTAAGTAGGAATTTATCAGACGCTAAAAACATTTTTATAAAAAAAATTATATACAGACTGAGCCTAAAAATAAAACCTTGTAGAATATTTTTATCCTCAAATGTTTTTTTTCCTTCGTCAATTCAGACAGCGATAATCTAAGGAGGAACAGTTTTGGAGAAGATTTACACCTGACAACAAAAACATCAAAATGGTGTGGATTTAACATTCTTATTTAAGTGAAAGCTTAATAAAAATGATGAAAGATTCCTTCAAATGAAACTGTAACTGATCATTTATGAGGAAAATACATGTTTGTGTCACTTTATTCTGTTGTTTATCATGGTAATGCAGCAGAATACCCCAACTTAAAGCCCATAAGCAACTTTTGGATCTCTAACACAGAAAAATCAGACGTTTGTCTTGTTCCTACAGCTGAAGCGCTACGGCAGCTCTGATATAAAATGCTGCAATGTTTCTTCACTTCAATGTGAACGTCAGCTGCTCACTGCTGGACTTAAGTTTAAAGTTTGAGTGGCTGATTCTTACCGACGACAGTAAGCATGCCGGAGGATTTGGAGGTCTTTGCGTCACATTCATATTCAGCCTCATCGTCAAACACAGACTTGTGAATGATGAGGATGTGCTGGCGGCCTTGGGCGATAATTTCGTATTTCTTCCCCTTTCTGATTTCATTTCCGTCCTTAAACCAGCGGACCTGAAAATGATGAGAAAGAAGGGGTCTTAAAGTCTAGAACTGAGAAAATACCCAGAATGCTGCTTCATTGAGGGCTTTTGTGGACCATGAGTCACAGAGAAGAGCTTACTTTGACGTCCTCTCTGGAGACTTCACATTCAAACCTGGCGGATTCCTTTTCTTTGACCTCAACGTCATGGAGTGGCTTTGAGAACTCAACATGTGGAGCTGGAAACACAAAGAAGTTTGCTTAAAACACACAAAGATTTATAGTCATATACTGGCTTAGAATCAGAGTGTCTGTGCTACTTGGTTTCTGGGGTTGTTTCTAATCGTTCCGGGTCTGTGGAAATGAACTCAAGAGCTTATGATCCGGATCTCAGAACCTTTCTACTCACAAAGATCTGAACGCTACAAGGAGCTCTCCACATTCACTTGTTATGAAAGGCTTCCTCACCTTACTAGTCTTTAATCTTTATGATTGCTTAACAACAAGTAAAAGAGTTCCTTAATCAAAACATTTACTCCCTGAACCTTCAGGTGATTGTTTGGTGTTTGAAGAACCTCTAAAAGTCCTTGAGATGCTCTAAAATAACTCCCATGAGCCTCTTAAAACGTCATAAACGTCTCATTTCTGCCTCACAGCCACACTCACGTTCAACATTGAGGAAACAGGAAGTTTTGAAGTCTTTGGCGTCACAAGTGTAAGTCCTCGAGTCGTCCAGGGTGCACTCGTGGATAAGCAGCGCTCTTTTGCGGCCATCAACGATCATCTCGTACTTCTTGGTTTTGCGGATTTCCTGTCCATCCCTGAACCATCGTACGTCTGCATTCTCTCTGGAAACTTCACACTCGAGGGTTGCGGTGGATTCCTCCTCCACCGTTTGGTCCTCCAGAGGCTTTGTGAATTCTACCGGTGGCTCTGAACAAACAAACAAATGGCAGTTTAGTTTCTGCGATGTTCCCCAAGTCACCCTCTGACTATTGTCGTATTTAAAACAAGTCATTATCTGACTTCCACAACAGCTGAATAAACCCATTAACCATGAACTGAAAAAATTATAATAATTTTGACTTGTTTAACATTTAGAAGTGCCAATGTTCTGGCTACGTTGGGGAGAAGTTGGCCGAATTCTCCCTTATTTAAAAAGAATCAGCATCTTACCTCCAACGATGAGCCTGGCGTTGGTTTGGAAGTCTTTGGCAGTCAGTTTGACTTGTCCTGCGTCATTCAGCTGGACGTTTCGTAAGGTTACGCTGTGGACTTTACCATCTCCCTTCAACACCACCTGCAAGGTCAACAGAGCCGGTCACCATCAGATTCACCACTTAAAAGTGCAGTTTGTCACATTTAGTGTCACCTCAAAATCTACATGATTTTAGTCAAATTAAAGTTCAGGTGTCAGTGGGGGCGAGCAGGTTTTTGTTTCTCTTTTCAAGCCCAGTATTAGAATAAATGTTATTAGTTTCTTAAATCCTGCCTGGTCAAGTTAAAACAATAGAAATGTGTGCTTTTGAACACAATCAGTCCTGGCAATATTTTTATTCTCCTTTGAGAAAAATGCAGGATTTTATTGTGAATGAAAAGAATCTTTTCTTCTCATCAAAACACAGCATAAACATTATTTCAATGTAAACACAATGACGTATTTTCATCCCCTGAATGTTTCTAGCCTGATCAGAATTAGTCAAATTGGTAATTTCGTCATTAAAAAACATGTAAAGTTGCTGCGAGCGGCTTTGCTCAGAGTTTACGTAAATTTGTAACAACATCTGATGGATCCCAGCCTGGAGGCCGAGACCTGCATGGAACAAGATCACGCAGAAATGAAGATTTGTAATTGTCTACAACTTACACACTCACTGTTTACCTAACTTTTACAATAAGAAAAGGCCAAATACAACAAAACATCTGGTCTCAAAGTGGGTCAGATTTAGAACTTCATCAGCTCCAGAGAGTTAGGTGTGGACCTGCCAGCTAAACAGAACATAAACACACACACACACACACACACACACACACACATACGCTTTGTCAGCTGAGCTCTGACAGCTAAAACGAACTCAGACAGCTGCTTCACTTCCCCAAATTTAAACTGCAGGACCTCTGACCCCACTGGGCTGGTTTACCGCTCGGCTGTGCCTGTATATGACTCTGAGCTGTCACAGCTCATGGCCACATAACTTACAAGAACAAACTCAACAAGTACAACATTATTTTATAACTATTTTTACATTCTGAACAATTAAAATCACTCCTGCTTAACGTGTCATCAGACAATCAGGACAATCAGTTAAAAGTTGAACTTTTACAGCAGCTTTATGGATGAAAACATCAGCTGTGGTTGACAGGAAGGACAATCTCATCCAATCAGTAAGTGAGCTCCCTGTTTTTCGAGATTACTTAACAGTTTTTTAAAACTATTTAAAGTTCTGCCCCTGAGCTCAGAGAAATTTTTCAATGACATGCAAGTTTTTGTGTTAAAATAAATTTCATTTTTTTAAAGCTATACATGTTTATTTTTCTAGATCTGTCTGTAGTTGATTCAAAAGCTTTAAACTCCACTTTAAAATTTTGAACTATCTCGAGATAATAAAGTAACTGTTATTCTGTTTTGATAAAAAGTTAATCAACATTTGAAATTTCACTGTTGTTGAGTATGTAAGGTGAAGTGGCACTTGCACAACCAGCAGAGGGATCGTGTTTCCTCGGAGGCCTCTGAGCTCTCATATTACCTCTGATAATCAGACTAACGCAGCGTTATGACTGGACATCGTTTGAGGGCCGGACGCGTGTCTCGGCTCCAATTTCATAGTAAAAACAACAGTTACACTGGCACAAGAGCAAACATTAACCAAACTTCCAGCAGTTTGGGAGCTGAGGCCGACATACGCCTTCTGTTGCCACCTGCCCTCCGGCAGCTGTTAAAAATAACTCCACAAAAACGCTTGCCGGGCAGAAAAGCCTCCGTGCTTGCGTTATCTCAAAACCAGGATCAAATGCTCAGCTGGAATCCTGAACCTCCACCAGCAGGACCTTATATGAAGACAGGCTACAGCAGCGTGGAACGCTGTGTACAGATAGAGGAGGGAAACATGGAACAGAACCACCAGGCCTGGACTTGTGGAAGCGTCAAATAATGTCAGCAGGACTTGTGTTTCAGGAAGTGGACCTGTCAGTGAGTGTGTCTGTGGTAAAGAAATGTTGTGAGGACTCGGGCTGGTGTGTTGGGACTTACTCTGTCGCTTGGTTCCAGCTTAGTACCCTCCAGGAACCACTCGACAGCGATGCCTTCATATGACAGCTCGCACTCGAAGGTGGCGGTCTCCCCAGCGGTGACGATGACATCCTTCAGAGGCCTCGTCAGGCCGATGACTCGAGCTTTGGATTGGGGAGAAGACATGGTTAGTCCCTTCCCAGACACAAGTCAATGGATCCAAAAAAATCCCCAGCGAGACACACGGCAGAATCCTCAGCGGCCGGTCCTCATGGTGTGGTTGAGGCAACGGCAGGCTACTGGAAGCCCTGAGGACAAGTGAAGACAGCCGCCTTGCAACTTGGCATTGGGAGGCCACGCTCATTAGCATACAAGCTGCCGTCAGATGAATACGGCTGGGAGAAACCAGTAAGACGTGGGGTCACGGACTCCCCCCTGCCAATCATCGAGGGCCCACTCTCAATAAGGCATGCAGATTCTAAAATAACTGAGGAGCGCGATTGGCCAACAGCCCACATCTGCCAAAACCATCAGCAGGAGTCGGTCTGCTCCTGTCAATCTTCCGCCGGCAATTTCCTTGGAAAAGAGGAATATGGGCTTCTGGCAGCAGTTACCCAATGCTTCACTGCAGAAAATGCACGCTGACAGGCTCACATGTTCCCATGTTCCCAAAGTTTGGGTAAGGTACACCCAGTAGAGGTCCATTCTAGATCAACGACAGATATTTACAACAGCCTTCTTCACATGCCTGAATTAAAGCCACTTAGCCGCCGCACGACAGTGATCTTTAACACCATCCCTCTGAGGAATTTATCATCTACATCTGATGGATGCTGCAGGAAACCTCAATCTGAACAACTCATCTCTACTGTTCATGTCTTCTCTTCTGCTTCTGTCCCAAATATCCTGCAAAACTGCTTTCAATAAAGCTACTAGAGCCACAAAACCCTAAAATAAACAAAAGTGCTACAGTCTTTACAAATAATAGTAATTTACTCATTGTTCGTGCTCACCTCTGTCTGTACCAGGGTTGCATCTAAATTTGTAGGAATCTGGATATTTATATTTAAGATGGATTTATTCTATTTTTATTATTATTGTTTTTGCTTCCTCAAACAGACAAAACTCAGCGTCGTCGTTTATCGCAGGCATTAATGCTTTGGTTCATTTTAGCCGTTAAATTGTTAACGGCATGAAGAAGACCATCTACCACACTTCATTCCTCCGTCTCATACACCAGGAACTGGTTTGCTCTCATGCACCCCTCGCATTTCGTCTTGTGTGTTTAGGCTGCACGTGCACACTTGTTTGGTGGGTCACAAAAAGCTATTCGGACCAGCTCTAGTCTGCAAACTATTATTTAAGTAAGTAAGCAAGTACATATATTTTATTTGTATGGCACCTTTCACAGACACGATCCACAAAGGGCCTCACAAGCAGATTTATTATGATTGTGATTAAAAAAAAATTTTTGCTAATGGATTTATCAGTTTCTCAAAGCTTTATCTGACATGAATCTACCACTGCTCATGAACTACGCACAGGCAGATATTTTTATTTTTTGTTAACAAACGACAAACAACTGAATTAGATCATATTTATCACTAGCTGATAGAACAGAATTCGAAAAACACCAAATAACAACTATAAATAACAACTATAAACAATTATTAATTTTTTGTGTACTAATAAAGTTGTGTCATGTTTGCAGACAGAGTCAAGCCTGAGCTGAGATTTGTGAGAAAGCAAATTATTATTTCTTGCTCTGATTGGCATATTTTGTGCTTTGGAAAAAAAACAAAAACCATCTGAATATAATGTAAGTGCCTGGAAAATACATTTTTCTGTGCTTGGAAAGTTTTGCCTCTTGCTCAGGATTTGGATGCAGGGGTTTTTCTTGTTTTTAAGCATCACTTTGAACCAGAACTCCAACATGGTGCTGGAAGTGTTTTGATTGGTTTCCATGATTGCAGAGTTGGGTTTACTGGTTCCAGAACGAGTGCCGTCTATCTGTCAACAGAACCAAGCATCTGCCGTTGTTTTTATCACCTTTGACTCTGAGCTGAGCTGTAGATTTGGCGTTCGCTGCCGAGAAGTCAACGCTTCCAGCCATGTTCATTTTGCAGTTGAAGAGCGTTAACGAATGTCGGGCTCCATCCTCCTTGATATCCACATCCTGTCAACAAACACTGCACTTTAATCCACATCCAAACACAAAAGTCCCAAATAATGATGAAATAAAACATCTAAACTATTTCTGATTTAACTAAACAGTAATGCAGACTGAAGAGCACACATGGAGCACTTTTTTTTTTGTCTTATTTTGTGTTGACTCTCACAGCAGATGAGTGGAGTGTCTCTCCCTTCAGTTTCCAGATGGCATGAAGATCGTCTTCAGAGATCTCTGTCTCAAACGTGGCCGTCTCGGTCTCTGTGACTTCAACACTGTACAGCGGGCGAACAACCTTAATGTCGCGCTCTGTGGAGGTTCAAATGGACGTTAGAAAAAGAACAAAACCCAATGGAAATGACATATAGTGGACAAAGAAACCATGTCTGGAGACCAATGAAGGACAGACAGTGGACATGAAGACATGCTACAGTTTGGCAAGTGGCTGACGCTCTTATTCAGAGCATCTTACAGTTTGTGCAAAAGCAGACGACACTGAATAATGCTTAAAAACAACCAACCCAGCAGAATATTTACAGTTACGGTCAGCAGAAATGCCTTTACATAAATTTCAGGCCATTTAAGAAAAAAAAAAAAAAAAGCAATCTGTTAAATTACTTTTGTAAAGGTTCCAGAGATTTGGCTTCTAATACTACGACTTGTACGTGAACATTTATGAGAACATCTGACAGGAATGACCCAGGTGCTCAGGGTTGGATTATCGTTACAATGCGTTACAATGAACAATCAGAGACAGAATGATGGAGTGGAGATGAACAGCTGTGGCGTCAGAGGCGGTGGTGGGGAGCATGTGGTGGGCGGAGCCTGATTCTGCAGCAGAGGTGGGGTCTGGGGGCGGGTCCAGTTTGCTGCTGGTATTACCTTCAATGTTCAGGTCTGCGGTGGTTTTGTCGGTGCCGCAGTCGCAGGTGTACGCCCCCATGCTGCTCTTCGCTGCCTTCTTGATGATCAACATTCGCTTCCTCCCGTCAGACTGGAACAGAATGTTCCTGGATGGGTAGATTTCGTTCCCATCTTTGAACCACTTCACCTCACCACTGGACTTGCTCAGCTCGCAGGACAGGATCACCTCATCTTTCTCCACTGCAGTGTAGTTCTGGAGTTTCACTGTGAAGTAGAGGTCGCCCTCTGCAAGCACACACCCGCAATAACCAGTTCAAAACAGGTCAAATGGAAGATGAACCCTTCAGTGTAGGAATGTGTTTGGATTAACTGATAAAACAGTCAGGAAGGAAAGCTGGGACATGTGACTTCACCCTCTAGAAGACGATACTAACCGAGAACAGTCAGCATGGCTTCTGATGTCTTGCCCATGGCTTCCACCTTGATCAAGGAGGTGTCATCAATTGTGACCTCTTTGAAGGCCAGCGTGTGCACCTTCCCTTCCTGTGACATGTGCACCACTTTGCTTGGGTGCAGACGGACATCATTTTTGTACCACACCACCGGGATGTTTTCGTGAGAGAGCTCAACACTGAACTCTGCTGTTTCACGTTCCTTTACAGTCACGTCTTTAATTGGCTTGATAAATTCGAGGCGAATACCTGACAAGAAATTACATTCATAGGGAGGTAAATATAAACTCGCACCAGCTGGGAAGGTTGTCATGGTGATGATGAGTGCAGAAGGATGTGGAAGAGTTGCACTTTCTGAAGTATGTTTGCCGAAAGCCTTTATGTGAGAATGGCCATAGAGGTACTGCCAAGAGTATGTCAGGCTCTGTCGATTTGTGATGGAGTAACGTGTTTGCAGTGTTAATGACCTGCTTTAAAGTCTTTGACCCTTCAGGTTTTCAGAATCTCCAGTGAAAGCATCAGTAACATCCAGCTCCGATGTAGATGGATCTATTGGTTGTTGGGATTTTACATTTCTTGGGGAAAAAAATGAGGTTTGACTCAAAGCATGATGATCAGATCCAGACTAAATAACGTAAAGATTTTGGCAAACGTTGGTAGTTTAAAGATTATGGCACTTAAAGGCTTTCGGCAAACATTCAGGGAGTACACAAAAAGGCAGATTGTGTTTGTGTCCACATCAAACTGCTCCTGTCAAACAGACGGGAGATGCTGGAGCAGCGTTTACCTTTGATAAACAGCTTTCCAGAAGTCCTTTTATCTTCAGCCTCAAACATATATTTGGCTTCATCTTCATATCGGGCCGATTTTACAACCAGAGTGTACCGGCTTCCCTTCACTTGGAGCTCAAACTTGTCATCATTTGACAGCTCCTGAGACCCTTTCAGCCAACGGTAGCTTTTGGGCTCTCTGGAAATTTCCAGCTCAAACTTCGCCTCATCCTTTTCATACACGTGTACATCAGCCAACGGTGTAATGAATGAAACTGGCAGCTCTGTTGAATCAGACATGACAGCATTAACATCGAGATGTGACTGGAGCGCTCCGGAAAAGAAAAAAGTCATCTTCCTCACTGGCAAAAACAGGGCCGTTTAAAAAAGAAAAACTGCAAACCACTATTACAGTTTACAACTCTGTTGTTTTTTTGTTTTTTTTTTTGTTTGGAGTTGCAGGATCCAAAAACACAAAATCTTGCCATAAAATGTAAAAGGAGCTATGAAGTGCTTCAGCATTTCATCTTCAAAGAAACAAAATCTTGTGAGCTTCTTCAGAAAAGGCAGAAGAAGGTAGCGCTCACCCTTGACTTTCAGGTTAGCAGAACACTTGGCGTTGGCGGCCGTGAACACAAGCTCGCCGGTCTGAGGCACTTTGCAGTTGTACAACACCAGAGTGTGTTTGGCGCCGTCCTCCACGATCTCAATGTCCTGCGGGCGGCCAACAAACTTCAGCATTTCAGCAAAAGAGTGGTCACGGTAACGTTGTCAGCTAGCAGCTCATCTAATGATCTCAAACTTCAAATCTCGTCTCAACAAAGTAAAACAGACTCTAAAAAAGGATTTAACCACGTGTAAAAACTGTGCTTAGTGGCGACATACAGCGGATGGACTGAGGACTTCTCCGTTCAGTTTCCACTGGCCGTGGACGTCATCTTCACTGAGCTCGACCTCAAATCGAGCTGTCTCTCCATCAAACACCTCAGCACCGTACATGGGTCGGACCACCTTGATGTGGCGAGCTGATGTTCAAGAGAAGGGAGCAGAATTCTGATTGAAGACATTCTGAGACTTCAAAAGCGTTCAAATAAAATGAACAGACATGCAGGAACATGAAGAGAACATAGACAACACAGATGGACATGGAAAGTTAATGTTAATGAGATGAAACCACCTGACGGAGCTCATAAAAATGGTGAAATGACTCAAAAGACAACTTATGATAACCCTGTTGGTTCTACAGGGAACCATCATATAGAGACAGAAGAAGAGGCTTAGTATCTTCAATGAGGGATGTTTTGTGAATTAGAAACACAGTCATGAAACGAAGAAAGTGAATATTGAGAAACAAGTTAAGAGTTGAAGAACACTACAAGAGTAGAAGTAGATCTTTTCTCTGGAGACTCTACTCTTGTAGCGTTTCTAGAGACCACAGAGAGCGCTGGTAGAGAAGGGATGGCGACAAAAGAGTGATTTAAATGCGAAGAAGGCTATCAATGTGTGGTTAGGAGATGCTGAAGGTGGCGTCCAGATGAGTGATGGTTCCTCAACAGAAAGGAGCACAAGGATTCAAACATAAATTCTGTGTCTTTACCTTCGATGTGAAGCTCTGCTGTTGTCTTGTCTGTTCCACAGTCACATACATACTGTCCTTTGTCTTGTTCTCCAACCCTCTTGATGACGAGGGTTCTGCGTTTGCCCTCTGCTTTTACGGTCACAGTCTTAGAGGCTTTGATCTCTTCTTCATTGTGGTACCACATGACATCAACGTCTTTGCTGAGCTCACAATCTAGAACCACGTCATCTTTCTCCACTGCAGTGTAGTCCTGCAGTTTTACCGTGAAGTACGGGTCTCCCTCTAAAATGGGGACAGCCAAGGTGACTCTCAAATGCCCATATGTGACACGTTTATGACATATGGACCACACAGAAAAGACGAAACGGTGAAAAACACACACACAACAAAGACAAATCTGGACAAAATGAGCTAAAAAAAGAGGTCAGAAAAAGAGAAGGTGACTGGTTTACCTATGACTGTCAGATTGGCCATGGAAGGGATTCCTTTGGCCTCAGCCTTTATTTGGCAGATATCATCCAGAGTCACTCCCTTAATTTCTAAGACATGTTTCTTTCCATCCGCATAAGTGACAACTGTTCTGCTGGGATGGATTTTAACGTCGTTCTTGTACCAGGTGACGGGGATGTTTTCATGTGACAGCTCCAGCTCAAAGCGAACTGTTTCTCCTTCCTTTACCGTTTGGTCCTTTAATGGTGTAATAAATTTGAGCCTGATACCTAAAATTGCATTAATAAAACACGCCCATGTGAGTTAAGATGCAAGAGGAGGGGGCCAGGGTGTGCAGCCAGGGTGAGAAAGTTCTGCCGTCACGTCCAGGATTTGGAGTTCAATACTTACCCTCTACTGTGAGTCTGGCCTTCGAAGTTTTTCCCAAAACCTCGATCGTATAATCGTCCTCGTCATCAAACTCACAGCAGTTTATGACCAGTATATGCTTCCTCCCATCATCGATGATGTCATACTTCTGGTCTGGGGTGATGATGTCAGCTCCTTTATACCACATGACTTTAGAAACATCCTTTGTGATGGTGCATTCAAATTTAGCCTGTTTCTTTTCTGGTACAGAAACATCCTTCAGCGGGACAACAAAGTCCATTTCGATTTCTGGGTTGAAGGACAACACAGGGGACAACACATCAACAACACAACAAGAACAAAACAACACCACAGCAAGAGGCCAGTTTATACAGTACACCTTCTTCTCCAGTGAAAACTAAACACATTCTCCTGGACATCTTGAGACAAAGAAAACTGGACGATCTGCTATGGAGGGAGGAATCCAACAACTCCATGGGTAGATGGGCAAAAAAGCAGTCATCAAGGTGCTTCTTTCATTTCTCTTATTGAAGTTCAATCACACAGATGAAACCGATCATCTTTTTGCTCAGTTTGCAAAAGTCTTCTGTTCATCATCCATCTTCTGCTCTTTAAGCATCAACTCAAACATCTTGGATGGCAGACACACCCATGGAAATGGGGCTGGTGTTACTAATAAACTGGCCACAGGAAATGTAACACAGAAACATTTAATCACAGATGGTCCAAACACACCACTGAGACAAATCAGACAGACCAACAGAGACTTTTGTCTTTTTCCAGTGAGAAGACTAACAAAACATCAGAAACAGGACACCATTTTGACCAGCAGAAACAGCTGGGATCCAACAGCAAAAGTCCTTCTAGTCTTCACAGGCTGCATACAAGTGGCACCAATAATCCATTTGACACACCAACTCTGACAAATAAAGATCTAAGGTCCGCTCTTATGGGCCTTGAAGCTTTATTTGATCACTCACGGACCTTACGCCTTTATTTTTACAGCTCATATCATAGAATCAGAGAACCCGGCAGTTGTGGTGCTGGACACCAGGAGCACCTCTTACCTCTGACGTTCAGCATGGCAGTTGTTAAAGCGTTCAGAGCCTGATAGGACACTTCTCCGGCCTGATCCAACTGGCAGTTTTTCAGTGTGAGCCTACGGACTGGACCCTCCATTTGAATGTCGCAGGTCTGATCAGGTACATTGTTAATTGTTAGCCAGCGTCAAATTAAAAAAGGCATATAAGTATCATTCAAAACAGGTTCTTCAAGTCTTACCGGAGATCTGGTCAAAAGCTCTCCTTTGAGTTTCCATTCCCCTGGAATATCCTCCTCTGAGATCTCAGTCTCAAATGTGGCCTCTTGCCTCTCAACCACCTCAACGCTGCTCAGGGGCTTCAAGATCTCAGCTTCACGCTCTGTAAACCAGGATCAGTCCACATAAGTATCAAAATGTTAAAACTGACCTACTGAAACTATTTCAAAGACCACAGTTAACATGACCACGAGCAGTTCAAACCTCCTAGAGTTAGCTTAGCGGTGTATGTGCGTCCTTCCACTTCCAAGGAGTAGTCTGATACGTCATCGGGCTGGCAGTTCTTGATGGTCAGCGACAGATGCTTTCCGTCTTTCTTGATCTCGAACTTGTCAGTTGGAGGGACCTCGTTCTCTCCTTTGAGCCACTTCCAGTTGGGAGTGTCTTTGAAAAGCTCACATTTAAATGTAGCAGTGGCTTTTGGCTTCACGTGCTGGTCTTTCAGTGGCTTTACGATCCAGTCTTTGATGATTTCTGTTGGAGTTTCACATCAGTAAGGTCGTATTCATCAAAAACCAACCCCATAGTCAGCAAATTTAATGAATATTGTTAAAATATTTCTGCAGTTTGATGTTTAGCAAGAAAATTATCTGCACTTATAGGAACAACTAGAGGTATTTTTAGGTTAATATTTGATTACTTGTAATAAACACTGTCCAGCACTTATGGTCTCCCAAGGTTACTATCAGCCAAAACTAGCAAAGTGAATCCCAGTTGTCCCTTATAACAACTGCATATCACTTTATGGCACTGTGTCACACATCAATAATGATGGCTAATAAAGATAAAGATGAAAATGGCTCACTACACTACAACTGACATTTTGGTATAGGTGAGAAAAACGACTCAAGAAAGTGGTGATGGAAGATGTGAGGAAGAGAAAACAAAAAAGCGACGGAAAACAAAAGAGTTATCGAATGAGAGTAATCCTCATAAAAGCGACTCAACCTTGTAAACTGGGCATCAAGTTAAATTGATGTCCAGTTTGCAAACATGAGCATCTCTGAATGTAACACTAGAATGGGCTAAACATCTGATCGACAAGTACCATTCCTGCAGAAAGTGTACTTCCCAAAAATGTACTTTTCACCTTACCAATCACTTTGACGTTTGTGATGGTCTTGACGTCCTCCTGGTTGTCCACTTCACATGTGTATGACCCAGCGTCCTCCTCAGTGGAGTTCTGGATGGTCACAGCGTGCTGCATGCCGATGACATTGATCTGAATCTTTCCCTCGCGTTTCTTCAGGACAGTGCCGTTCTTCTTCCAAGTCACGTCTCTCTCCTTGTTCAACTCACAGGTCATGTAGATGGGCTGGCCCTTAATTGCAGAGGTCTCCTCGTCAAGCTCTTTGATCCATTTCACAGGGAGCTCTGGGAGAAGACAGGAAGCCAATGAGCCATTTAACACTGGTGAAAGTTTTAACAAAAGGTATTTTTCAATTTTTTTATAGCAGGAGAAATCCAATACCTTCAACTACGAGCTTGGCTGTGCACTGAATCTCCTTGCCAGCGTTCTTGGCAATGCAGGTGTATTCGCCCGTGTCAGACAGCTGGACATCAATGATATTTAACTTGCGATCTTTGCCATCAGAGGTGAACTTGTGCTTGGGACTCTCACGCAAGTTACCACCGTCTTTCATCCAAGAGGTGATGGCAGTGGAGGGTGACACCTCGCACTCAAATACAGCGGACGAACCGATGGACTCAGCCTCCTTCAGAATGATGTCCTGGAGCTTCTTGATGAACTTCAGGGGGACGGCTTTGAGCTTGAATCCTGCAAATCCTGGTTCCTCTGGTGGTGGTGTGCCCCTGCCACCAGGTTTCATCCCACGGCCTCTGCCCTCACCCGGGGACGGGGTCTGCTTGGCTGAAATGCAATGTAAAGACAATCATTTCAGTCTCTGGAATCGGCACAGAAGATGACGAGGGCTTTATCAGGACACCAGACTTACACCAGAGGGTTTTATCAGGACACCAGACTTACGTTTCAGGCCTCTACCTCTACCTCTTCCTGCTTCTTCTCCTGCTGGCTGGCCCTCTGTTGAAGATCAGTTATAGTTAATTTGCTGCTAATAATGCCATCAAATATATAGTCTTCACAAACACACAAGTGACAGACATAGTGATATTTATTTGGATAAATTAGGAGATATGATATGAGATGATTTTTGGTAAGTAATGGCATTTAAATGAAGTAGACAAACAGATTGATGGATAATGTCTTATTAGAGCTTTTGAACCATGAAGACATAATAACCATGGATGTAAACATGACATGATGGGAAGAACACAGACTGGGAGACTGGGAGGATGTTGAAATGACAGACAAACAGATGTCAGAGACGTCCAAAAGCGATGAAAATGACCAACAGAGAGACACACAGAATGAGAACAGAACTGCAAAAAAGAGATGGCGTAAATCGCATCACAGTGAAAAAATGGTGCGATGAAGATTTAGATGGAGGCATTATGGTGGAAATGGGTAGAAATTATTCAAAGCATGAAGGGAGGGGGTTTTCTTGGTCACCACTCAACGAATTGGGGTTGCCACCATCTCACCTCTCCTGGTCACCCCTGGAACCTCCAGAGCACCTTCCTCTCCTTCACCTTCCCAGTCCTCTGAGCCGTAACTCTCCCGTGGAACCAGCTCCCAGGCCCAGGACTCTTCTTCCTCCTGCTCAACTCCCTCTGCTTCAAACTCCTCAGTTATCTCCTCTTCAGGCTGGGTGGCAACCTTCTTCATCTCTATAGCTCCAGGAGAGACCTCCTTGACCAGGGGAACCTTCTCTTTATCAGGCTTTGGTGGTTCTGCAGCCTTTGCTTCCTCTGGTGATGGCTTCTTTGGAACCTTTTTTAGAGTCACAGCTTCAATGGAGTCTTTGGGTGAAACAGTTTTCGGAACCTTTTTCAGTTTCTCAACACTTGGCCTTCTTTCAATTGGAACTGCTTCTGTTTCTTTTAGCTTCTCAACTTTAGGAGATGGTGTCTTTTTAAGTTCTACTTTCTTGAGCTGTTCCACTGGTTTTAGAGCAACTTCTTCCTTCTCCTCTTTTTCCTTGGGTATGACTCCTTTCTTCAGTTCTAAAGCTTTGGGCTCTTCAGGAACCTTGTCAGGTTTCTTAACAGAGACTGGAGCAGGAGATGGCTTCTCCTGTGGAGCAACTTCTGCCTCCTTTGGCTTCTCTGGTTTCATTGGTGGAGCTTCAGGGATCTCAGGTTTCTTTGGCCTGGCCTCGGGCTCTCGTGCTTTTAGTTTTTCATCTGGACTTGTGCGACGACGCTGGAAGTCATCAGATGGCTTCTTCTCTTTCTCTTCTGCTGGTTTTTTCTCAGGCTCTGTAGGCTCTTTGGAAGGTTTGGAGAAGGGCTTAAGCTTGACACTCTCTATCTCCTGTTCAACTGTAGGGAGTTTCTTTACTTTGGTGGGTGCTTTGACCTCCTCAGGCTCCTTCTCCGGAGTTTTCTTCTTATCTACTGGTTTTGGAACCTTAGCCGGTGGCTCCTTTATCTCTGGTGGTGACTCCTCAGGCTTCTTTGCAGGTTCTTTGGTCTCCACCTCTCTGGGGGTTCTTTCTAACTTCTGGAAAGGTATCTTGTCTCTCTCAGGCTTCTCCTTCTTACCTTTCTCTGGCTCCTCTGATGGTTTCAGAGGTTTCTCAAAAGGTTTTAGTTTGACCTCTTCTGGTTCTGCTTCATCCTTTGGTAACCTTTTCACTTTTTTCATGGCTGCACTGGGTGGGCCAGGTTCCTCTTCCTTTGGTGCTTTTGGAGCTATCTTCAGAGATATCTTGTCTTCTGGTTTTTCATCTTTAGGGATGGGCTTCTGGCGGGTCCATGCATCTTTAGGAGTCTCTTTTTGTTCTTCCTGTTGAGGCTTGATAACATCTGGCTTTTTCACTACATCTGCTTTCTCTCGTGGCTTTCTCTCCTCCACAGTTCTCCTTGTGGGCACTAACATTTCAACAGCTTCTTCTTCATGCACCATCTCCTCTGCATGAAAAACGGTGGTCATGGTGACCTTCTGTAGTTTTTCTTCTGCTTCAGCCTCTTTCATGGGAACTGATGGTATCTTCTTCAGGGTGATAATTTCTTGCTCTTCTTCCACTTCCCTCATGACTCTGGTTGTTTTCTTCAAGGTGGGGATCTCAAATGTCCCATCCTCTTCCAAATGAATTTTACCTTTTTTGTGCAGAACTGTTTCTGAGGCAGCAAAGATGTGACATTACTAAAATACATCACAGTTTATACAGACAAGTACAAAACATACACATCCCTTACATGGTTGAAATTAAACAAAAATATAAAGTCAAGACCATGTAAGTGCAAATTTAGACACAAAGAGTGCAAGGACTCACTTTTCTTTACTCCAGAAAAACACATTATATGATCTGATAATTAACGTGCTGAACAGAGACAGAAGTAGTTTTCTTCAGTTGTTGTGGAGTTTGTGTAAAGTGGGAGGTAATGACTGTTCCTACCTTTCTTGACTCCTCCGGGAGCTTGGACGGGTCCTTTGGTCTCATCTAACACAGAAGTATAGTTTAGAAAGTTGTTAATCGGGATGTCTAACTGATTATGAAAACAAATCTCAGAGGTTTAATGGAAAGACTGTAAAAAATGGAGAGACATGAAAGACATTCAGTGATGATAATTATTAAAACACAGACACATATAAATGGTTCATCTTCACCTGATTTAGGTGAAGAATATGAAGAAAATCAGGGGATACAAGGATTAAAAAATGTAATGAAGTTTAGTTGGATCTAAAGGGTTCATGTTCATGTTGTATTAAAGAGTCCACAACAACAGACTCACAACATGAAAAAAAAAAAAGCAAAACACCACAACAGGCCAGGGATGGCAGCGGTGGTGTACGTGTGAAGAACAACAGAAAACACACAAAAATACATCGTCAACACATGCTGTGCTGAAATAAGATATGAAAAAGATGGAGATACATAAAAAGAGAAAAGAGGATGCTTCTTTGCAAGGCCTATAAATATCTCTACCTGTCTCAGGTGCCATCTTTTCTATCAGAGCTGGTTTTTCTTCTGGTGCTACCTTCTTGGTTGGTTCTTCAGCCTTTGTGACAGGCTGTGGCTTGCTCACTTCAATTGTTAAAAAAAGAAGAGGGAACTGAAGCAAAGTAAAGAATAACCAAATTACAGTCTTTCTATGACACTACTGTCTGGATACCTGGCTTTGTTTCTTCGTGTGGAGAGATTTTCTTCTCAATCTTTGGTTTCTCTGTAACTTCAGGCTTTTTGGGAGCTTCTGGAACTTTAACAGCAGGCTTTGCTTTGCTCTCTTCAAGTACACAATAAAGAGGGAAATCAAGAGAGGACCACATCCGCTACCTTCTGCTTTTAACCACCTTCTCTCATTTCTTTTATCTGAGAAATGTGTTGATTTCTTTCAAGATAAAGCTGTACAGATTCCCATTTTCTCAAGAGTGACATTCTTTTATGAATGCCTTCAGCAACACACACAAACATGAACATGTTCAGAAGAAATTAGTTACCTTCTGGAGGAGTAACTGGCTTCACCGGCGGTGCCTCCTTTTCCTTGATGGGAACTTGGAAATAAGACAAGACAACAGTTAGAGCCAGACTGAGGCTGACAGGGTGAACACTGAACCACTCGTAGACAGAACAAACACACTGGTAGAAGCACAAAACATCTCACCTCCTTGTTTGCTTCTGATATGAAATGAAATATGACAGACACAATGATCAGAAAATTAGAAAAACGGTGAGTAAAACCCAACATACAACATACACTGTGGAGGTTTAGATATCAGGTGAGAAGAAACCAAAAGAGGTGGTCTCGGTGGGCTGCTCTTCACAGCCAGCAGCAAGAACAGAGTGCTCTAACAAAATGGGTGATGTGACATGGACATCCTCCTGAAACCATGGTGACAAAGAGTTATGAATCTGGGACATCCCCATGGGAAAGTGCACGACGACTGGTGCTCAGATGAGAAACTTGTGCTCAGTGTCAGCTTCCCTCTGTACCTCTGGACGCTTCTTGAAGAGAGACGCTTGCTTTGCCTCCTGGTTCCAGAGTCGTCATCCTGGTTTCTACAATGGGCTGACTCCTCAGAGCTTCTGTCCCTTGCACGATGAAGGTTTTATGCTCAGGAGGAGGCATCAATCCAGCTTGCACAGCCTCCACTTCCTGTTTCCTGCTCAAGTGTTCTGAAGGGTCTGTTTTGTGCCCAGAAATTTTGGTTTTATCTGTTACTGAGGGTTTGCTTACAGCCACATCATCAGTATGAGTTTTGGACTGCATCGCTGCAGATAAACCTTTTTCATGACTCTTCTCTAATTCTGAAGCGTGATAGACCTTCTCTTGCTCAGCTTTTATCTGCTCCTCGCTATCTGGCCTTTCATGTATTCTAGCAGATAAACTTCCTCTAATGTCTGCCTTTGCGCTGTCCAGAGTTTGTCTACAGGTGTAAACATCTGCTCTGACAACCTCTTCAGGTTTCACCTCAGGAACAGATGTTACTGCTGATTTACTCCTAGTGTGTTCTAGCTTCATTTTTGTTTCCTCCAGCGGACAAACGGTGACTGTTTCAGCTTTTACTGTGACAATCTTTGACTCAATGTTTTCTAGTATAACGTCAGATGTGTCTTTTTCATGTCCATCCTGTTCTGAAGCCTCAGTTTGCACATTTTTGATGTATTTTTCTGAAGTGCTGTGGCCGTAAAGTGATTTGTTTCTTCCTGTATCATCTAATAGTTCAACATTTGACTCAACCTGTGTCTTTTTAATCTTTTCAATTTGGTATAATTTCTGTAATTCACTTTCAATCTCCTCAGAAATATCACCTGTCTTGTAAACTGTCTTTTCTCTCGAGGGGATCTTTTCCTGCAGATCCTCAGGAGAAACATATCTCAGTAGGGTTTCAGGTGGAACATCTAACCTGTCTGCAATCAGTGGTTTTTCGAATGCTACGTTTACAACAGGCGTCCGGGAAGTTTTTCTCTCCACCTGTTGCTGCTCTCGCTCGCCGTCCACAGAAACACCATGAAAAACCGTTTTAACGATATCAGTTGTAGAGTGGAGGCTCTTAACTTTTACCTGCCCAGAGTCAGTCCCAGAGTCTGACTTCTCTTCAGATGTAAGAAGATGTTTAGCTTTCTCACATGTTGAAGGATGATCTCTAACCATCTCTGTTTTGCTCTCTCTTACTGAGACAGCCATATTGTCCTTTTGATGACTTTCTGTTTGCTTTGTTGGTGTTTGATCTTCATCAAGTGCACGCTGGCCAGTTCTTGCTGTCATCACTGACTTGACTTCCTTCTTGATGGTTTCAGTCTGCCTCCTGTCTTTGATTGCTTTCTCAGTTGTGCCTCGTTTTTCTGCCTTATCTTCCTTCGATGAAGACTTTTCCCAGATCACATCACTTCTGTCAGAAGCTGGGCGTTCTCTTTGTTTGGAGGTTCTGAGGGTCTTCTGTTCAACATAAGTGACTCTGTCACCTTCACCTGTCAAAGTCACATCCTTGACCACATTGTCAGACCCCATCATTTGTGGCTGAGGAGCTGGTTTCAGTTTTTCAGCCACTGCCTTTAATCTTTCTAAATATTTTTCTTTCTCTGCCTCTAACTGTGTAACACTCTGAAACTCATCTGTAACTGTCTTCAGAGTGGCCTGGCATGTTCCTGACTTTGACCTTTCATCTTTATCATGAGACACTGGTTCTGGTGTTTTATATTGAAAATCGTCTTCAGGTCCAGTGTTGTTCTGGAGTTGCTCCAGTTCCTGTTTGGTTTCCTCCTCTGCAGGTTGAGGTGTTAGAATTTCTCTGTCTTTGCCTGGAACAATCATACCTTCAATAACACTGACCTTTTCAGTTTCATGTCTGACAAACTTTGATGGAGTCTTCCTGTCTGCCATTTCTTTAGTTTTTGATAATTTTTGCTTCTCTTCCAATGATGCTGAATCTTTTGGAGAACTTTCTGCTTCAGCTGTTACAGATTCAGTTTTTATGAGTTCTGTTGGTTCTTCTTGAGTTTTGTCCTTCCTGTGTTGAACTGAGACCTTTCTTTCAACCTTCACCTCTGTAGGTTTTATGTCTTTCAGAGCAGAAACCTTAAAGGTTTTATCTTTAACTGAGCTGACCTCTAACTGGTTTCTGTCAATGATCACAGGCTGAGATCTACCAAGTTTCTCGGTTAACATTTCCTCACCAGCTGCTGGAGGCTCAGGGGCTGCTTCTTCATGTTTATCATCTATGTGAGCTGTTGTAACTTTACTTTGACTTGTTTTTTGAGTTTTATCCTCAACTATGAGCGATTTAGGTGGGATTTGTTTGTCTGCAGCCTCTTTAGATTTGAGAAACCTTTGTTTTCTCATCTTCTGAGAAACTCTGTCTGAAACATCGGTTTCTTGTTGAGCTGGTGAAAAGTTATCTTCTGGGAGTTTTTCATGCTTTTCAGGAGCAGCTTCTATATCCGGTTTTTTATCACTTTTCTCTTTTGAAGGAAGAACTGAAACTTTAGTTTCCATGTGTCCCTGTCCTGTTTTTGTGTCTACATGTTTTGACTTTTCTTTTCTATAAACATGGACGTCTTTGTCCTTAAGCAAATCACCATGGACCTGGTCATGATCTTTAACCGTCATCTGCTGTTTCACTTCTCCAGCAATGTTCTTCTTTAAAGCTGTGTTTGTGGTGTCAGTGTTGTATAGTTTGTTGTCCGCTTCATCAGAGTCAACTCTTTCAGGTCCAATATTGCTCTGGAGCTTCTCCAGTTCCTGTCTGGTTTCCTTGTCTTCAGCTGGAGGCTTTTGAACTTCTCTGTCTTTAATTGGAACAATCAGTGGATGAAACTCATGGATCATATTCCCTGTCTTTGGAGACTTCTGCAACGTCTTCATTTGCTTGGTTTCCTCTTTCAGGGAGCTCTTCTGGGACTGATCCATCCCTGACTTGTAGGCACCAGCAGACACCTCTGATACTTCTCTTTCAAATGGTTCTTCTGGTGAGGTTGTTGTCTTACCTTCAATAACACTGACCTTTTCAGTTTCATGTCTGACAAACTTTGATGGAGTCTTCCTGTCTGCCATTTCTTTAGTTTTTGATAATTTTTGCTTCTCTTCCAATGATGCTGAATCTTTTGGAGAACTTTCTGCTTCAGCTGTTACAGATTCAGTTTTTATGAGTTCTGTTGGTTCTTCTTGAGTTTTGTCCTTCCTGTGTTGAACTGAGACCTTTCTTTCAACCTTCACCTCTGTAGGTTTTATGTCTTTCAGAGCAGAAACCTTAAAGGTTTTATCTTTAACTGAGCTGACCTCTAACTGGTTTCTGTCAATGATCACAGGCTGAGATCTACCAAGTTTCTCGGTTAACATTTCCTCACCAGCTGCTGGAGGCTCAGGGGCTGCTTCTTCATGTTTATCATCTATGTGAGCTGTTGTAACTTTACTTTGACTTGTTTTTTGAGTTTTATCCTCAACTATGAGCGATTTAGGTGGGATTTGTTTGTCTGCAGCCTCTTTAGATTTGAGAAACCTTTGTTTTCTCATCTTCTGAGAAACTCTGTCTGAAACATCGGTTTCTTGTTGAGCTGGTGAAAAGTTATCGTCTGGGAGTTTTTCATGCTTTTGAGGAGCAGCTTCTACATCCAGTTTTTCAACAGTTTTTTCTTTTGAAGGAAGAACTGAAACTTTAGTTTCCATGTGTCCCTTTCTTGTTTTTGTGTCTGCAGGTTTTGACTTTTCATTTCTATCAACGCAGACACCCTTGTCTTCAAGTGGAGCTGTGTCTTTCTCATTGTCTTTAACCGCCATCTGCCAGGTTTCTTTCTCAGCTTCCTTCCTGCTCATGATTTCTGTGGCATATGGCTTTTTCTCAGCTTTATCAGAATCATTTTTTTCAGATTTGGAGACCTTTTCTTTTGTTTTAAAAAACCTGGAAGAATCAGATTTGTGTATCTTTGGGGTTGTTTCTGTATCTTTAGCCTCTAAACTTTTGTCTTCTTGATAATTTTGTCCGACCTTTTTCTGGGGAATTTTTTCTGGAGATTGATAATCCATTTTGATGGATAAATCAGTTCCATGAATCGATAATTTTTGCTTACCTCTGATTTTCTGATCTTGATCAGATACAGGCTTGGCTGAAATTTCAGCTTTTCCTTCATGTATTTTAGCTGCTTTTTTATATTCTTTCAGATCTTTAAGGCTTTTTACTGTCAGAGAATCAGAAAACTCTTCAGCAACAGATCTTTGATGAATAGATTTATCCTGAACAGTTTCAATCACTCTTTTCCCAGATTCACTTGTTGCCATAACGTTTCCTTTAGTTTTAGCCATAAAACTTGTTTTTAAACCATCAGTAACAGATATTTTCTGGTTCATGTCAGAACCTTCATCTGGTTCTTGTGTGGTTCTTACACCGCCTTCATGTGCCACAGATTCTCCTCCCACATCTTTATTGACACGTGACGCCCTTTCCTCATCAGCTGAAAGAGCATCAATGTCTGCTTAAAGTGATAAAGTGATCCAAAGTATGAAGAGAAAGCACCATATAACGGTGCCAAGAGATTAGGACGAAACAACACAGACACAAACATGAGGTGTCAAACAGGACTCGGAGATAAGAAGCTGAAGATCGATGTGAAGATGGAGTGATCTACCTCTGTCAGGTCTTTTTTCTTTAGTCTCAATTCGGGTTTCAGGAGAAACCTCGGTTGGTGCAGTGGTGGCAATCCTCCTCGACTTGTCTTCAGTTTCTTAAGAGAATAATTAGTGTTTTATATTCCTTAAAGTATCAATACTTAAGAGAAAAAAGAAATAGAAAAAAAGAGTAATAACACAAAGGGATAAAAAAGAGAATCCCTTTAAAAGCAGAAACTGCTGAGATGATTTGAAAATAAAAATGGGATGAAAAGTTCATAAAACATGCGACACTCGAGGTGAAATGACCCTGAGATGACACCGGTGGTTTCCCAGAATGTTGAACCCAAACATGGGATGTGATGAAAGAGTTAAGGATGACAATGATCATGATGTTAGAGTTTTCTCTCTGTACCTCTGGTCGTTGTTTCTGTAGGAATCCTCTTCTTCTCCGGTTTCACAGAGACTGAGGGTTTTATCTGATCCTCAGGTAAAAGTTTGTCTCTTTTCTTGTCAGTATCAACTCTCTGAGGAGTGTTCCAGGGTTCCTCATGTTCTGCTTCAATTTCTGCCTCCTGTTGGATCTCTTTTGGCTTCCTGAGCTGGGTATCTGTTACTGACTCCTTTGCTTCTGAACACTTATCCATCTCAGCTTTTTCAGGAAATTTCTGCTTTTGTGTATCAGATTGAGCCTTTTTCTCTGGTTTCACTAAACCCATTTTTGTTTCAGTCTCCTGCTTTCTGCTCACTTCATCATCTACCTTTTTCAGCTGAGAAGGGATCACTTTTTGATCTTCTCTCGGCATGACTGTGATTTCTGCTACATGTTCAGTGTCAGCTCTGCTGTATTTTTCTTTAGGAATGTCTGATGGTATCTCTGCATCTCGATCAGCTGATGTCAGAGCTTTCCCTTCGCCTTTCAACCTCTCAGTCTGTTTTTTTACGTCTGTGCTGACAGGAACTGGAGAAGGTTTTGGTTTTCCTACCTCTGGTTCTCTGATCTGACTCGTTTCTTTCATTTTTTCTCTCATCTGTCTGTCTTTTCTGTCTGCTTCAGTAGTTCTCTCTTGTCTCTTTTTATCTCTCAGGTCTCTGTCTTTGTCGTCTGCAGGTTTTTCTTGCACCCTGGTGACCTCAGATTCCCTCTCGTGGACTAAAGCTACAGTTTCTAGCATTTTGGGGACAACTGTCTGTTGTGTCACCCTGACTTCTCTCTTCTGCAAAGAGTCAGTAACAGATATCTCTTCTCTCAGTTCAAACTCAAACTCCTCATGCTCTTCATGTTCTTCCACAGTATGCCTCTGTTCCCACAGCTCCTCTGTGTGGGATAGTTTCTCTGTCACCCCATAAAAATCTCGTATCTCCTGAGCTCTTCTTTGCTCAGTCTCGATGAGACTTGTTGCTGTTTTTAAGAGGTGATGAAGAAGAGGCGTCATGTGGCGGCGCCAAGAGGTGACAGCCAAACACAAAGACAAACGTTGGTGTTAGAAGGAGACGGCACAAAGATTAAGAAGTTACAGCTGAGGTGATAATCCACCTGAGGTATCATAAAGATTAAGATGTGGTTAAAACTCCGGTGTGTTTTTAGAGGGCCAGTACCTTTCACAGGAGGAGAGATTTTTTTCTCCTCATCTGAAGGACGAATCTTCTCAATCTTCTGAACTTCCATTTCTTTTAAAGAATCCATCAGTTTTTAATCCAAGATAGTGAGTGTGAAGAAGACCATCATAAAAGAAGAGCATTGATACATTTAGGAAACAGACAAACAGCAACACGCTTAAAACATAAAATAGAAAACAAGATGAAACCAGACAAGAGGACTTTAAGACGTTATGAACCCCGTTAAAGAAGAGTTCTGTGAGATCCGTCTAGTCAAAAGATGAAACTGTCCTGCTCAGCTCAGTGATGTTCTCATCTGTGACGTTTATGTGATTCTCAATTGTCTTCTTTTAGAAGCATTTACTACAGCATCCTGCCAGATGCAGCCACCAGAGGGCATTATTTTCAAACATCGTCTAAATCGGGGTGCCCAAAGTCGGTCCTCGAGGGCCGCTGTCCTGCATGTTTTAGATGTTTCCCTGCTTCAGCACACCTGATTCTAATTTATGGTCATTAACAGGTTATCATCCAGGTCTGAACAACCCTGTCAATGAGACAGTCATTTGTGTCATGGTGTGAAGAAGCAGGGCAACATCTAAAACCTGCAGGACTCCAGCCCTCTAGGACCAACTTTGGGCACCCCTGGTCTAAATCAACCACTAGGTGCATTTCCATTAGTCTTGAAGCTCTGCAAACTGAAGCTGCCAATAAGAAAACATATCTAATGGTGAAATTTTAATTTGAAAAAATCTCCCATATATCACAAAAATTGTTTTTATGCTCAAATGAATGAGGGGCTTGCCTTGCAACAATTCGTTGCAGACCTCTGCAGCACAACCCACTACAAAAAGACACTGAGGAAGGCCCAGGACATGCTGAGGGGGCTATGTCTCTCAGTTATCCTGGGGACACATTGGGGTTACCCCAGAGAAGCTGAAGATGTGGTCGAGAAGAGGGAAGTCCGGGCTTCCCTGTTTAGATTACTGCCCCGCAACCCGACTTTGGATGGACGTTGACAGTGATGACTGTCCACATCCAGTCCTTCTCTTCTGCTGTCGAGTCCACTGTAGTTCTATGAGGGAATTTTAACATTATGCATCAAAACTGATATGTAAATAGGAAAAACAAAAATTGTGTGCTGCTTTGATAGAAACAGTCATTTTATAAGTTGAGTTTTATTGTGATTTTATCAACAACTGCCAACATAAAATTCCTTGTATGTGTTTACGTATTCAGTGAATAAAGCTCATTCTGAATTTTGGGTCAAAAACTGTGGGAAAAAACTGAATATCTTACATCTGAAGAGAAGTCAGACTCTGGGACTGACTGGAAATGCACCTACTGACAGATTTAATGAGTTCTGGTTGCTTTGTACTGAACTCTTTTCTTTTTAAAAACATGAAAAGAAAAAGTAATTTAGCCTCAGCTGTACCTTTAGAAAGAATTTCTTCTGCCTTCGGTTTAAGTTTGACCTCAGGAACCTTCTCAGGTGTTTTGTCAGTGGTCTTTACAGAAACTGTCTCAATGACAGAGATCCTCTCGACCTGTTTCTTTGATATCACTTCCTCAACCTTCTGAGGAGCTTCAACAGGCTTCCTCTGAGAAGGAGCCTTCTCAGGTACTTTTTCTGGAATTTTCTCCAGGACTTTTTCCGTGACTCTCTTTGGAATTTCCTCCACTTTTTTCTCAGGTGCTGTAACTTTCTCTGGGATCATCTCAGGGGTCTTTTCTTTCACCTCAGCTCTCCCTGGAGGTCGTCTCTCAGGGGCCATGTCAGGTATCTTATTGGGGAGCCGGACAGGTTTGACTTCCAATTCAATGACCTCCTCAGAGACCTGAGGTTGCGTCTGAGGCACCTCAGCAGGTACAGGCTTAGGTTTTGGCTTTAGAACTTTAAGAAGATTTCACAAAAAAAACACAGAGAAGATGTAAGAACGGAACAATGTGCTGGCGCATAAAGAAGGAAACATTAAACATCATTATTAGTCAAAATGGAAACTTTAACCACAATTCAACACTTTTGTGACTTTTAAGACCAGTCAACAAGCAAAACCTCAGAATTGGAGGAAGGCTCACTGTCTTTGTCACAAACATAGACTTAGTATAAGGGGATCTTTAAATTTCTGGAACACAACCAAGCTTGTTAAAAACATAAACACACTGAGAAGGAAGACAGGGTTAACCAAAGCAGAAGTTGTTACTGGAATACCTTTCTCAGTAGGAGTTGGCTTTTCTTCAGGAGGAACAACTCTGACTTCAGCCTTCTTGGTTGGTTTTGGAGGCTCGGGCGTTTTTTCCTCCACAGGAACTTCGAAGAGTACCATTCAAAAATATTAGAAGCATTTCAGCAATTTTGATACAAAGAGCGGCATTAGAAACTGGCACACTCTATCGAGTGTCAGGCAGGAAAGATTAGAGTAAAAGTGACAAACATAACGTCCATTATCACATCACAGGAACTGTGAGGTAGAGGTTAGACCACAGATGCACGCAGACAATGAAGAATCGAAGAAGTTAAAGTCAAAGAGCAAGGAGCTTCTGGTACCTTTAACTGGCTTCTTCTGAGCTGCTTCTGGCTCTTTCTCTACCTTCTGTGGGACTGGGGGTGGTGGAGGTGGAGGTGGAGGACGAACATCCACCTCCTCCTTTGTTGGTGCTTCTGGCACTTCAAGAGAACACAGAATTCATTGTGATGATGTGAGACCCATCTAACAGAGCGAGCAGATACTGCTCCTGATGACCGTGAATCAGAGAAAGAATTAAAAGATTTGAAACATAAAATAATGACACACAAACGGATCCTGTCACAGATCCTCTGCATCAGAGAATGAAGATGTCCGCTTGCACAAACATTTAAAAGCAAGTCAGACACAAAGATAATCAATGAGCACTTATTCAACGACCGCTCAGAGGAGATACAGCATCTGGAGCAGAGTCACAGGTGTCATGTACCTTTCTTCAGAGGCTCCTTGGGCACAGGTGTCAGTTCTGGTTTGGACACCGCAGGCTCAGGCTTCTTGACAGGAAGCTCCGGTTTACGGACTTCTGCTTTCGGTTTTTCTGGTTCTGGTTTTGCTGCAATCTCAGCAATGGCAGGCTCAGGCTTCTTGACAGGAAGCTCAGGTTTACGGACTTCAGCTTTCTGTTTTTCAGGTTCTGGCTTCAGTTTTGTAGCTTCAGGTTCTGGCTTGAGCCTTGTAGCCTCTTCGGGGACTTAAAGTGACATTCAGATTGGTTTAGATCAAGCAAAGACAGTCTGCACAGTCCAAGAATCGCTTCCACACTTGAAGCTAAATACAGTTGAACAGTTTAATGTTACAGAAAGAGGAACACACACACAGTTAAACTGAAGACAATCTTTGAAACTCAACACACAATCAAACCAAGCAGGAAGTACCTTTAGCAGGAGGTGTCACCGGCTTCTTCACTGCTGTTGGTTTCTCTTCAGGTTCTGCTTTCGAGGGAGGGGTCACTGGTTTCTTTACCGCCGCTGGTTTCTCTTCAGGCTCCACTTTAGGAGCTGGTGCTGGTTTAGGCTTAGGTTCAGGTTCTGCTTTGGAGGGAGGTGTCACCGGTTTCTTCACTGCCGCCGGCTTCTCTTCAGGCTCCACTTTAGGAGCTGGTGCTGGTTTAGGTTTGGGTTCAGGTTCTGCTCTTGGTTTGGCTTCCGGTGCCACTTTTTTGGGCTCCGCTGGAACCTGAGGCTTGCGCTCATCTTCATTTTTTATGCAACACAGACATTAAGGTTAGCATGCATTTGTGGAAACATCTAAAATGCATCAAGAAGTGCTTGAAAGAATGAGAAGACAGACATTGAAAAAGAGTCAGACTAAAAGCAGTCTGCCATGGAGAACAGACACGGACAACGTACAAACATACTGACAGAAGTCAGGATGAAACACAGCCAGGAGCTGCTCCTGAGGACTTGATTACAGACAGAAAACACTAACCTTTTTTCGGCTCTCCCGGTTTCTCTGTGGGTGGTGAGGGAGCGACAGTGGGCTTCTTCACCTCCTCTGCTTTTTGAAAGACACAAACACACAATAAACAACTGATTGTGAGCAGGCACACAGACCAAAGAATGGAGGAACCGAGCAGAGGTGGAGATGTTTAGAAAGGCGAGGATACCTTTGGGAGCAGGAACTTCCTTCTTTTGTGGGACTGAAACCAGAGTAACTTTTTCCTCCACTGGCTTTCTGGCCTCTGGTACTTTAAAAGTTCAGTTAAATGAAGTTAATTTCATCATTTGGAAGTGAAACGTCTCACAGTTGCATCAAACACAGAGGTGGTAATGTGTTACTGAACAGTCTGTACCTTCCTGCGTTGGTTTCTTCACAGCTGCTGATGGCTTCTCTTCAGGCTTTTTCTCAACTTTGTGAATAAAAATTTAAGAACAAAACAAGTGAAAACACAGAAGAAGACAATTACATGATGTGGTGAATCATTAAACACAAACTGTGTCTGCAGGACCAATAAAAGTGTATCTACACAACGCTAATTCCACAAAGGTTTGGTGCATTAAATCAACTCATTTTGAATTTGATGTCAGAAACATGTCTATAAAACTTGAGACATGGCCAACAAGGCTGGAAAATTTAATGTACAACAGAGAAACAGCTGGAGGAACATCTGGGAACCTGCCAAAAGGTCAGTGACATGACTGAGTATAAAGAGGGAATTTTAGAAAGTCGAGTTTTTCAGATGTAATCTAAAGAAGTCTCTGTGCACCTGGAACAAGCACTATATTAAAAACTCAGGACTGCCAATGGAAATCAGAACTTGGGCTCAGAACACTTCCAGAAATCACTAAGAACACGAAACAAATGCAAATTGAACCTCCATCATGTAAAAGAAAAGCCACATGCTTGGGTCAAAGACTTTAATTGGGTATTGTGATGTCTTTTCTTGTGTTGTACTTGGTTCTTTAGGTACAGTCTTGAGTTTGGAAGCTGTTTCCATTTTATTTTGAAAGTCTGTGTCCTTGTGTGTTTAGTTCTTTTGGAACTTCCTGTGATCACATGACCCTGATTGTTTGTGCCTGTGTCTCATCAGCCTCTGTGAGTATTTGGTAGGGCTGCACCATTATAAAAAATTACAATCACATATTTTTTTGCAATTCTCTGGCACAACTTTTTTTTTCTAAATTCCAATTTTTACTGCAATGCCACAATAATAAAGTCACAATTGCAACACACAATCCTTTATCTTGACTATAGGGAAGCGTGGTGCCATTAAATAATAATAATAATTAGAAAAGATATATTAATAATCTGCTCTAAATGAATTTTTCTGCTTGTATTTAATGTGTAACTTTTGATATTAAGGAACTTAAATATTTATTTTCTATTTTTTATTATTTATTGGTTATAATGTTTTTATTGGTCCACCAAGGAATCACATCAGGTAAAGGTGCCTTCTCATTGGTTGAGGGAAGAAGCCAGAACAATGCAGGTCTTGTGAGCGTTGAGGAGCATTGTAAAAGCTCTGAGGAAACTTAACCCATCTCATTTCAAATGGACTGAAACAAAGTGGAAGACTTTAAAAGCCTGCATCTGAAACATCAACACTGACCGGTTCCAGAGCCTCATTCAGACTTCTTTTTCAGGGAAGGTCTTGTATTTTTCAGCAAGACAATGATAAACATAGATATTGCATCCATTTCAGAAATATGATTTTGTAGTAGACGAGTCCAGGTGCAGAACTGCTTTGCCTTCAGTCCTGATCTTGCATCATGAATAAAAAATATAATAAAGGAGAGCCAGAACTGTTGAGCAGCTCCAAAACTACATATGAGACAGGAAAGGGAGAACCTTTTCTCCTCAGAACTCCATAAAATGGTCTCCTCAGTCTCCGGATGTATGTGGAAAGTTGTTAAAAGCTGCAGTTAATAAACATTTCCATGTCTAGACTTTTTTTGGGATATGTTGTGGGCATCAAATTCAAAACGATTTTTTTCCCCCAGTTTTATCATTTCATATATGTATTCTTTTGTTACAAAAGAAAATGGGCTTATGAGATTCGCAAATAATTGTATTATGTTGTTATCAATATTTTATACTCTCCTCCAACTTTTTTGGAATTGAGGTTGTAAAAAAAAAATCATCATGGTCAGAGAAATTCAGGAGGTTAGTGTAAAACGAGCTGGTTCAGGTCATGTTTTTCTCAGACATACCCTTTGATGGGATCTTCTCCCTCATTTCAACTGTCTTGGTCTCCACTACCTCCTCAACTGCAACTCTGGCAACTGCTGGGAAACAAAGACAGACAGAAACACCATCAGCATCTGAAAACACTTGTGATGCTGCAGGAATACCAGCTGTCTAACTTGAAAACCTGAATCACTGCAAACACAAAACAATTCCTTCTTGGATTAAACTTATGCTGGTAGAACATCTGCTTGATTAAAAAAGAAAAGCTTCTGACAGATGAAGTGCTCACTCGAAAGTTGATGTGGAAGGAGGTGAAGCAGGTTAGAGGAAACCATGACTAATTATCTCTGTTCATGCATCAGCAGGGACAGTTACGTCGTTCAGAAGTAAAGCAGAAACAGAATGACGAACTCCAGACCAGATTTAAAGAGTTAAAAGAGGTTATTAAGACAAAAAAAAAAGAAACACAAAAAGCAGACATTACATGTAAATTTCGTCACATATAGCTGGTACCTTCAGCTTTTGTCTCCTCTGTCCAGCTCTGATACTCAACTGAAGGTGTGACGAAGGCGACAGGAGACAAACATGAGTCAAACATTGCAGAGACACAAACTCATGACATCATTTCACAAAAAAACAAAGATCTGTTGTCTCAGAGACACTCGACACTGTCAGACTTTTACACTCCCGGTTCCACCAAAGGAATTGATTGTAACACTTGCTGCTTGTAAGTCAAGAAAGTCTGCATCAAAGTGAAAAAAAGAAGTAATCCTGAACTTTGAATGCAAACACAGAAAACGTACAAAATCAACAAGACAAACATACCAGATACTTCACAAAGGCAAACACTGAAAAATTCACATTTCATTCAGACATTTTCTGATCAGATGTATTTTAATTAGTCTCATAATATCTGCGGGACTTACAAACACAACTATTAAGCCACTTAATGTAGCAACACCCTTTCTAACCACATGGGGGCGTAAGGCTTGGTTGACTGCTCTAATGCATTTGGACAGTCTAGCTCATCTTCTAATATGACTTCTTCCCATCTGACATGGACTTGTTAGAGTCTTACACTGGTGGCTGACACATAAACCTTGTTTTGATCTGCTGCCCTCGACTGGTCAGAAGTGGTATGACTACATAGAGTAGCTTTAAACAGTCAGCAGAAATTTCTGAGTCTCAAATGTGTTTCTGTGTTTTTTACATGTCTGCTCAGATGTTTTGATGAAGATGAGGAGGATGAAGACTAAGGGAAACATGCCGTACCTCTCTGCTCCAGCTCCACCTCCTCTTCATAGTGATATGAATATTCAGTCGATTCTTGTGAAAACAAAAAATAAGTTTCATGTTCCCGTCATTAAGAACAAAGACACACATGTTTCAGTGTGGAAGTTATTGATTGATGTGAGGTCATTTTTTAAGAATTGAAACAATGAGAGAAGTGAATTAATGGTGTCTACTGGTTGAATTGTAAATAAATGTTACTCTGTCAAGGATCTGTGAACTCATGTTAGTTGGTTTGGTTGAGATGAAGGGTGTTAACACAAAATAAATCTGATAAATACCTCTCTGCTCAATCCTTTCTTCATATTGATAGAACTCAGCAGATTCTTTAAAAGACAAGATATACATTGGTTCCATTATAAGAGCTCAACAACTCATTAAAACTCATGTTTCTGCTGTCTTTAACGGTTTTAGTCTTACCTTGAATTGCCACTGATGTGGGCACTTCAGGTCTCTGTACTGAGGTGTCTGGGAAATCTACAGAATATGGAACATGGTTTGTTACTGAACTTCACTTCTCCTTTCAGACAAATTACCATCAGTCCTTCCAGGATGCTGCAATTCTAATATTTAATCTAAGGTAAACCTATCTCCATCAATCCTTCATTACCGTTTTCACCAGTTAATCCAGTTTAATTCATTTATAGAACTCCAATTCATGACAAAGGCCGTCATGTTCAATAAACGTCTCTTTCAATGCTACAAATTTATAATGCATCTAAAGTATAAGGACTGTCATAGATTTCTCTTCCAGCTGCATTTTTATATCTGCTTATAATACTTTGCTAAATCCTCTTTACTTATGCAAATATTTTTTAAAAATAGCAGCTGGTATTTTATTTTTTTCTGCCCAACCAATAATTTCCTCACAAAGAAAAAATGCATACAAACTCTGCAATATGCATTACAGTTTCTTGCATATGCTGTTTTAAAATCCACACTTTACAGCTGCAGCCACCTTTAAAATGCCCCTGAAATCTTGGATGAAGTGTGTTATGTCAGTTTTTGAAGAAATAGTGAATTCATGTGGAGCAGAAGAACATGTGTCAAGCCTCAGTAGGACAGTTTGGAAACTCCTTTCGTTCTCCATGTTAGACTACACACACCTAAAATGCTCTGTTTTTCACTTCTATGTAAAATACATTGCAGACTTCTGTCAGTAGCAATAAGTAATTAATATCCCTTTCTGACCAGTGGGAGGAGCCACTAACACAGCACTGATGTGGTCTAAAAATATGTCCTATTGAAATATAAAGAACTGGTCCTAAGCTGGGCGATATCTCTGGAACCACTTTGGTGGAAAAGGCCTAGCAAAGCGTATCACCTCACCTCTGTCGTGTAGCTAGCAGAGCGATGGAGCCTGAACCTTCATTCATTATGAAAAAAAAAATCAACCTGATCATCAAAATGTTCACATATGGCAACAAAACCGCTGGATCGGGTAGCTGTGCTGATTACACTTTATGTCTGTATGCTGTAACACACCCAGGATGCACAACTTCCCTGAAAACACAGAGACAACCTAAAAAAACATCCTGGACTTCAATAAGTCAGACTAAATAACTGTGAGGTCAAATGAAATAGTGTTGGAACATTTAAGAGACACTGGATGAGGTATGAAATACAGAAACCAGTTGACTAGAGCAAGATCTATTAACATCAAAAACTGATATTGTTTTTTTACTTTTTCAGATTAAAACTGTGAAGCAGAACTAAATAACCCAAGACTAGATTAACGGAAATGAAGCTACATCGGTTTTAGTCTCAGTAACACTGAGTTGGCTGCGGAGCAGTGGGTAAAGTGAGTTGCCCTTCAGGCAGAAAGTCACCGGATTGATTCCCAAGTCTGTCAAGTCTCAAAAGCTGCATGTCCCTTCTTGGAGGGTGGAACAACAACAGGGTGACCTCCTCCACCGTCCTTTCAATCCTCGTGTCTCCATTTCTAGTGATGGAGTCGGTAGGATCCACTGACCTACCAAACTACCACTGTGCACCACTTGATGGTGCCAGAGTAACCTGTTTCCCAACCTCCAACTAAGTAAAAGGAGATTAAAAAAAGAAGAAAATAGAAAAGACTAAGAAAAGAAAAGTAGAAAAGCAAACTGAAATGATGAGATTACCTTTGAAGGAGTTAAGATGATTGTTATGTTTCTGTTTGGGATTTTGTGTATTTTGTGATAGTGGTGATACAAAAGAAAACACGAGTTATACTTTAAGAAGACGTTTTGACAGCTGAACATCATCTCCTGTTCACGGCACCTCTCTGAAGCCACTTTGAATATTTTAACGCTCCTTTGCAGGGATGTATTTCAGCCTTTTGGAGGTTCTCGATACATAAAGAACCAAAACCAGAACAAGATGTTCCAGGAGGAACACAATCTGTTTACAGGAATCAGTGACACATAAAAGACAGGGTGGAGCTTCCTCTTCTCCAGGACAAAGTAATAATTTACCACAACACAAATGAAAAAGAGAAACTAATATAAACTTAAAGGTCTGCAGAGCAAACATTCTCTGTCATCTGAAAATGGACATTAAGAGGATTTCCACAAATGCCTCTAACTGATTTAAATCAGCGAGAGTCTTGAAAAAAAATACTTACCCATTGGCACCATCGCCAGTTCAATTTCTGTAGAGAAGGGAAAGAGTGTACATTGTGTTAAAGACTGAAAAAGATGAGAGATGAGCAGAAGCAGAAAAAGGTGTTGCCTGACTAAGAACTGTACCTTTGCCAGACAAATAAAGCTCAGCTGTGCTCTTAGCCTCTCCTCTGGGCTCCAATCTCACAATCACTGAGTACACGCCTACATGGAATTAGTAATGAAGACGATCAGGTAACAAAATCAGTGAGAGGGGATGAAAAAAAATCTGCAGGGGCCTCTGCGGCTTGATGGTGCTCTACACACCTTCGTCTTCAATGGTCACGTTTCGGATGACCATGAAATGTCTTCGGCCCTCGCTTCTGAAGTTATACTTTTGGCTTTCTTTCAGTTCCCAGGTGTCTTTGTACCACGACACAATAGCATTGTCGAAGGACACCTCACACTCAAAGGTGGCCGACTGGCGCTCGTTGACTTCGATGTTGTGGATGCGTTTGGTGAAATGAATTTGTTCAGCTAAAACAGATAAAGATGCGAATGGTTGTAAGAGTGTGTGGCATCACAACTGGGAGTGTATGGCGAGCTCTGAGTGATAATTTTTCACTGACACAACACCCACTGGGTTAGAAATGACCATCAGAAGAATGCAAATGGGACATTATGACAACTGGTTGCTGAGGAGAGGGAGCATGATGGATTTGAGTTGATGTGAAAAGACAAAGATGGAGATGGTGGAGGTTTTTGAAAGATAATCATGAAGAACATGAAGACAAACGAGGAGAAACCCAAGAAGAAAGAGGGTAAAAAAAAGAGGCCAAAATCCAAATGGGCAACATTAGTCTCATAGTTTGATGGGTTGAAAGAGGTTAGTAAGCAGGCTGAGCATCCAGCACGTCTAAAAGGGTTGGAGGACTGTTTCCAGGTACGAACCTTCCACCCTGAGGTCTGCCGAAGACTCCAGGTGCTGGTACTTGCAGGTGTATCTGCCCTGGTCTTCAGGCTTCAGCTCACTGATCAGAAGCTTCTGAACCTTGTGCTTCACCTCAGACTTGTACCTGCCCTTCATCTCTAACTGCTGGCCGTTTTTAAACCACTGAGCCGCTACGTTAGGAACGGACAACTGACAAGACAGAGTGCATGGCTGGCCTTCCTTACCCGAAGTATCCTGCAGGTGCTTCTCCACCTCCACCTCTGAAACACACAAAAGAAAGAAATTACAGCTTCAACCTGGGGCACAAGGACCAAAACACCTCAGAAGTAACTCAGAGTTCCTTTATCAATGTACTGATTCTTCGTACACTATTAAAGTTCCTGTGATCAGTTATCTTCACGTAAGATAGCGAGTAAAATATAAAAAAGGAAAACATCCCACTGCCTCCAATTCTCTAAGACATAATACTCACTGTGACATTCTTTAAAGCAGTTTTTCTGCTCTACATTAGCCAAATAAACTAAATGAGTTCAAGTAAAAAAAAAAAAAAAAAAGAGTAGATTGAGGAAAACTGTTGGTGTAGGTTTGCATTCATCCAGGTCATGGTAAGTCTAAGTGCTATAAAAAAGAAGCAGCTGGAGAAGCAGTTGTTTCAGTAACTAGCGAACTTTAGAGGACTGAATTCTAACTTGTAATGAAATTACATCCGTTTAGTTTTTGTCATGCAGTGCTGCTGAAGCAGAAAGGCTACAAAGTCTGGTGAAGATCAGGACGTGGCTAAACAGGATGTGCTGGTGGATTCCAGCAGCAGCTCTAGCTGTTGTTTTGGGGTAGTGATGTTGCATGAGGCTGCACTGTGTCAGTACTAACCCGTGACAGTGAGCTTGGCGCTGGAAATGTGTGGCCCACAGACCACACGGTAGTTTCCCTGGTCAGACTGCTGGCACCTCTTGATCTTAAGCAGATGGCGGTCACCGCTGATGCTGATGTCATACTTATCGCCGGTGTCAAGTTTCTGCGTGCCTTTGTACCAAGACAGTGTGATCTCTGGATAGTTGATCTTGACCTCGCACTCGAACAGTGCCTCCTCATTGGCGAAGACTGATTGGTTGGAGATGTCCTTCACAACAGTGACAGGCTGCGGGAGGGACAAGACAGTTAACCCTCTGAGGTCCAGGTTTACCACTTTACTTACAGCCACAAAGATTTCGTTGATTGCCTCCTGGTGACCTCTGCAGGGAGGTCAGAGGCAGACGTAGGACATAATGGAGAGATTATAAGCAAATGTTCTGCGTCAACCTTGGTGCATGTACTTCTTTCTCTGCTCCTCTTTTGTTTAGAGTGCCAGGGGGCTCAGTCTTTGGGCCCCTTTAATTCTCTATTTGCTTCCACTTGGTTTCATACTTAAGAAGCATGATATTTCTTTCCACTGTTATGAGGACAACAGGCAGATTTATGTTCCACAAAGATTGATGCCACTTCTGATAGACTGCTGCTCAAGTACCTAGATGATATAAAGGCCTGGATAGTCCTCAATTTTTGAAATTATAATTATTTTTATTTATTTTATCTGATTATGTTGGTTTTTTATTGTACTTTTAAATTGTATTTTTAAAGTACTTTGGTCCACTCTGGTTGTTTTAAAGTACTTAAATAAAATTGAATTGGATTATACTTCTCAGCTGCCTTAATAGTTAATCTCCTCCTCCAAGGGAAGTAAGGGGCCTGGACCTCTCTGTTTAGGTTGCTTCCCCCAAGACATGAACCTGAATAACCCGAAATGATTAGATGGATGAATTGAAGGATGGATGGATGGAGGAAAAATAAGACTGCATAATGATATTAGAGACACCATCCTGCTAGTAAGTGAGACATTCATCCATCCATCCATCCACCCCCCCATCTATGGGTGGTATGAGCACCTGACTTCCTCCTGTTCATGTACCTCCTCTGGTTCTAACAGAGGGGAACAAAGACATTACCTAGTCAGGTATGGGGAGAGCAGCGACTCTACCCTGAGACTGTCCCAGATGACTGAGAGACCCGCATCCCTAAAGGTGAGACCAGCCACCCTTTGAAGAAAGTTCTTTTGGGAGTTTTCATATCTGTGATTTTATTCTTTCAGTCTAAATAAAAACAAGGCAGTAGACTGAAGAAGCAGTTTGTTGTGGATCTACAACCTCTTTGTACTTCTGTTTCTTCTTACATTCGTTAAAAACTTATCCATTCATTACCTTTTTCTGGAACATTCTATCACATTTCAAGTTGTTTTATATTTATATCATATATCTACACCTCTGCGTCGCTATGAAGTGTACATGGTGAGGACTATGCGTTGACCTGACTCCAGATCAGTTCATTGTTGCTAATGTAAAAGGATTCAACTTAAACTGCATTTTGAAGTTTTTGAGTGTAAACATTAACGTGTCCTGACCTCTGTCCTCTCCATCCTCTTCTGCAGGTCAGCAACCAGACGAGCCATGTCCTCATCAGACTCTCTGTCTGCACGTTCCACTTCCTGCCAACAACAACAGCATGTCTCAGCACCGGAGATGAAGATGTGGACAGACTCAAACCGTTCAGACTGTGATGAGCCTCACCGGTCTTCCACTTTCTTCGGCCTTCTCTCTCTTGAGCTGCTCGATGGCCTGGAGCAGGCCTCGGTAGTCGGTAATGCCATACATTCTGGCATATTTCTCGTATTCTTTGGGGTCCACATTTCTCAACAGCTCCACAATGTCTATGTCCTTCTCTTCTTGTGGACTCTTCTGCTTTGATGGGGTCCTGACGACACAACAAACAAGACTCAGTGAATCTGTAACGATGGAGATGGCAGCTAATTATTAAACTATCTTTCATCTGACAGACTGTCTCACTTCTTCAGTTTGGCCCGAAGGTCTCCTTCAAGCTGTGTCGCCTCTTTCTTTTCGTCCACCTGCATGTCGGCACTGCACTCAATCTCTCCATGCTTGTTGGAGGCAACACATCTGTACTGACCAGAGTCTGATTTGGTCACGTCTCTGATCTGCAGCTTGGCCTCCTGGCCCTTCTGCTCGATGGAGATCCGGCCACCGTGTGTCATCTGCCGCCACTTGCCCTTCATCCACTTCACGCTCGGGATGGGGTCACCACCCACCTTAGCGATGAAGGTGGCGGTTCCCTCTGCGGAGCGTCAGGTGGAGAGTTAGGACTCAAACTATACACTGTTTATCGGTTACCGTCAAGCGTGTTGTGAGCTGTATATTGTGCGTCTCACTCTCTGTGACGTGTGCAGTTTTGGGCTCCTCGATGAAGTACAAATTGTCCAGTTTTTTGGTGGGAGCAGCTGCTGGAGCTTCAGCTGGACGCTGAGCTGCTCCTGGTTTTTCTGTAAAGCACAAAGCAACAAGACAAAAGATCATTTTTCTTCTCAGACACAAATACACGGTTAAACACTGACTTTCAAAGAGGAACTTTCATTTCTGTCAACCTCAAGTGTTTAAAATTCATCTCTGCAGACTGTGATGTGGTCGTTGGGGCAAGTTTTGTCTCCAGTTCTTCACCCAAAGACTCAAGAACAGTTCCTGTCTTTACCTTTGACTGCTACTTTGGCCTTGCAGAACTCGCTGCCTGCTTCATTGGTGGCCTTGCAGAGGTAATCTCCGGCATCATGTTTGGAGGCTGGGCTGATCTCCAGACAGGCTGTCCCGTCAGAGAAGCTGATCCTGGTGCTGCCAGATGATTCCAGCTCCTTCCTGTCCTTCATCCACTGGATCTTCAGAGGAGAAGAACCGCATACGTGACACTTGAGGGTTAGCTTGCCACCCTCATCCACAGTCACGGGCTTGAGTGGGACATCAAACACTGGAGGCTTCTTGGCCTCTGCAGCGAAGACAAAGAGTATGATCTGAGCAGGCTGTAGTGGGGTTGGTACTTAGGTTCACCTGGAAACAACACTAAAAGACCAACTAAAAGTTCCACAGAATTGGAATAGAGTTTCCTCTCTCAGATGTGTCACTGTCAGTCAGTGCTCAGTAACCACTGCAAGCTCTGGTGAAGTTCAATTTCTCTGATTCATTAAGACTTTTCTCACAGATCTTTAACTAAACTTATCATTTTCATGGCACAAAATGATACGTTTAGTTCTGTCTGTTCATAGAAAGTTCTGGTTTATTTGGCCTTCACACTGGCCTTTCAACACTGGCGGAGGAAATAACACCAATGAAGAAATCTGGAAAAGTTCACACTCTATTTGGAAAGATGGTGAGGTCCATTTGGAAATGGACCGAAACCCAACTTGGTCCGTTTGTTTAGTGAGCATCAAGGTTTGAGCAGCAGCAACCAAAAATGTGAAGTGACTGAACCAAATATACGAAGTGTAAACGTACATGTAGTGATTTTATCTGCAGACTGACAAGTTCAACCGACACAGTCTGAAAGAAACTAAGTAACAACTGGTTTAACCAAGAAAATATCATTTTTACTTGTTTAAAAGTAGGGAAGATGTTGTTAAAGTGTTAAAATTTTATTAAAGAGCTTATGTGCTTAAAATCACAAAAGAAATTTCATGTTTTTTGTTTGGCACATCAGTTAATCGTCAAATTGTTTCTGATGTGACTCCAACATTAAGTGATCACTTGACATCAAACCCACCAAAGATGCCCACATTGACGTCGCAGGAGGTTCTTCCAGCTTCGTTGGAGGCCTGGCAGGAGTACCTGCCACTGTCAGTCACCTGGCTGCTCTTAATGCACAGCACTACCACGTTACTCTTAAAGCTGATATCATATTTGTCGGAGCTCTGGATCTCCTCGTTGCCTTTGAACCAGCTGACAGACATGGGCTGTGAGCCGGTGACTCTGCCCTCGATTTTCACCAGTTTGCCCTCCATGTCCTCGATGTTCTCTGAGGGCTTTTTGGTGAACACTGGAGGATTTTTACGCTCTGAAATCAAGAGGAGAAAATAGCAGTGAAGTGGCCTTCTTACCCACACAAAGAAACCCCCTCAGAGGGGCTTGAGTTTTAAAAGAGAGGGCCAGGATGTCATGAGTGTGGCCCAGATTAAAATACCTTTGACAGTAATATCAGAGGAGCACGAGTCCTTCCCCATGTCATTAGAGACATGGCAGAAGTACTTCCCCGTGTCGGCTTTATCTGCCTTCAGAATGGTCAGGTGGGGGGTGTTCTCCACACAGCTGATCTTGTAATTCCCCCCAGAGCGAATATCTTTATGGTCTTTGGACCATGTGACTTTGATGGGGGCAGAGCCGGTCATGTGACATTCCAGCTCAATGCTGTCACCCACTGTCACCTCCTGTGGTGACAACTTCCTGTCAAAGACTGGAGGATATCTGGGTTCTGCAGGGCCGTGAAGAAGCAAGAAGAAGATAAGATCAAACCTTCACATGGACACTTCAACAGTTTGGGCATCAAACTGCTTCATACAGTCCGACAGAAGAGAAACTGATATCAGTAAACATACTGGTTATTTCCAGCTACCACCTCTCACTACTGCACACTGTGAGCAGAGTTTCTCAACCTCGGGGTTTAGAAATATCTACGTTAAAGAAGACACTTTTTTCTCTCATAATTGGTCAAAAGTCACAAAATTCACAAGTTGGAACATGTAAAATGGCCACAATGATGTATTCTCAAGAGAAATTTATACACTTCTCACAAATAGATTTGCCATTTGAATTTCCACATTAAAAATAAATAAATAAATAAAAAACATAACGGCCACAGGAGTTTTTTTCTATCTCCTCTTAGAATGCATTTACACCCTTTCAGATTTACTCTTCTTTAGGTTTCCTGTAACATTATGTGTCAATAAAATTCAAGGTGAACTTGCATGGGGGTGTAGTCACACTTAAGAGAACCAATTAGGATGGGGTTAATGAACTCACTTGTGTAAACTGTGAGTAAGTGCAAACTGCACTTACTCTGAATGCCTCATTTTTTGAGACGCACAACCAGAAATCCCTTTTGCTGAAAGGATTTTGAGGATACTGTTGTGCGTACCCACATTTATTTTTAAGATCATGAAAAATCCGGTTTATAAGTTCTCAAGAAAAGCTGAACCACAAATATCTGGATTTTCAAAGACTTTTTGCTCAGGAAACTTTGTCAGCAATTTGACGAAATCGTTCCTGCACGTATCACATCACATTCTCGCTCCTGCATTAGCCGGGTTTGCATTAGCTAGAGTTTGGGATAAAACCTAGGAGGCTGGAATTGTAACAGGGCCAACCTCCTCTTCAGTACCTTCAGTCCTCGTGTAATGAACCCGGTAGGATCCACTGACTTAGGAAACTATCACTCCATACCATTTGGTGGCAGGAGTACACCACTTTCAACTGCCAATGGATACAAAAAGACAATGGCAAAGAGGAAGAAAAAAAGAAGATAAAAAAATAAAATGGATCAACAAGATCAATACTAACATATGTGGGGTGTGTTTCTCTTTGCTGTTTCCATGTGTTGTAATGGTGGCAACAAGTAGAAAGAGATGACTCCTACTCATAGGGAACTTTGAGATGACTGAATGTCAACTCCTGTCCACATCATATCCAATCAGCACAGAGTCAACACCAACCAACCATCCAGCAGTCATTTGAGCCATGCTGGAGAAGGTAATAGTACCCAACACTTCCTTTAATGGAATCTCTCTTATTATTAAGAGACTCAGGAAAAGTTAGGATCATTTTCAAAAAAGGTAAAGTCCTCCAGCCAGGACTCAAGCTGGTATGAAGAATGCCTCCAGGATTCAAACTGGAAATCATATTGGGTAAGTTTTAAAACCCATTTAGGTAAACCTCACAGCAACAGTTGTCTGACTGGTATATGAACCGATGCTTTTGTTTTAAACTGGCTTCAACCGTCTCTGCATCTGACCGCATCCCTTTATCTTGTCCTCTGCAGGGAAACCAATCAGGGCACCAAGAGTAAGAAAGTGACTGCCAGGATAGAATACTCAAAAGATTAAAAAAAGGACAGTTGGGCTCTCCTCGTTTCTTTTCTTCTTTCTCTCTACTGCTCTTCTTTTTTCTTTCTTCCTTTTTCTTGTGAAGACTTTTATCCACCACTGCAGAACTGTTGGTGGAGCTGATAAAGGTACAACAGCCCAACAGGATGAGGTAACTTGTAAGACTTTTTGTTTTACTTCCCTCAGCGATTCTGCTTCTATACAGTCCACTCGAGAAAAGTTTTCATCTTTGTTGCAAGAATGTTTTTTCTCCAATACAGATTGGCCAGTAGAAATATGACTAAAATAACTGTTTAAGGAAAAATTTGCCCTCTTGTCTATGAGATTAAAATGACTTTAAAGATCTAAGGCTCTGTTGGTACAAACTGGTACCCACTAAAAATCTAATACAGACTGCCCAGTTTTCAGGATTAAGATCAAACCTGGTTTTTCAACTCTCAAGATCTGGATAAGCTGGTTTCTTGCCGTGCATGTTTGGTCGCATTTGAAAACTTTTGAGTAAAGACTGAGTTCCAGAAGAGAAAGGGGAGGAGTTAAGTGGGAGGAGCTACAGCAAGCAGCTGTAGACAGTTTTTATAAGACAAATAAAGAGCTTGTTGCTGTTGGGTTTTTTTTAAAACATAATCATAAGAATCTGCCTGAAGACCCTGAAGTTAAGATGTAAGACCAAGGCATGCCCCATTTTCATGTAACTTTCAGTGTTGAGAAACTCTGCTCCAGAGTCTCAAGCTAAACTGAAGAATTTTTCATGTTTGAAATCAGAGATAGCTTAAAAAGTCTTTTTCTTTTCACAAACATTGTGGAATGGTTAGCGAGTCCCATGTTACCGACCTTGCAGAGTGAGCTTGGCTCTGCAGGAGGCTGAACCCACACTATTGGTGGCCACACAAGTGTACTCCCCAGAGTGCCTCATCTCGCCACGCTGGATCTGCAGCACAGCTGTGTTGTCATCATACAGCATGGAGAACTCGCCGCCCTCTTTCAGGGGCTCACCATCCTTTAGCCATGACACCTCAATGGGTGATGAGCCAGCAACACGGCACTCGAAGCGGACTGGCTGGCCCTCCGTCTCCTGGAGGCTGGTGATCTTCTTGGGGAAGGATGGTGGCGTTTTGGCTTCTGAAGAGGACAAAGACAGATGGTGAGCAGCTGAGACTTTAGGCTTTAAATTAATAAGACTTTGATAAAACATTTGAACAACGTTGTATTGTTCAGGTAGGATTTAGCTCAGATGAGCTCAGGTTTCCTGAATGATCTGACTCATTTTCCTGTCCAGACCCTTCAGAACAAACACAGACTTCAATTTTTAGAATGTTCAGGACATTAGCAGTTGCATTGTTCATTTAAATTCTACAAATAAGTAAAAATACTCTGTGATAATAAATGATTTTGTATAAAAGTCTCACATTAGCAGTTTCAACTGGTTCTTAGTTTGTCTGTTTAGTTAAGATGGTTTTGTTTCTTTGAGGAAAACTTTGAATTTTTCAAATAAATTGACATTTTCTTCAGTTGCATGGGATCTAAACATAAATTAAATGCTTTTACAGCAGTATTATAGTTCCCAAAAGATTTGTGTAAAGAAATTACAAATAATATCTGTGCTTAAAATTTAGATTATACTTTTCATTTTGTCAAAAAAAAGGGGGGAGGGGTTGATCTTCAGGTGAAAACAGTCATTTTTATGGTTTAAAAGAAGGTAATATAAAAGCATTGTTTTGGAGAACAAGGTAAACTAGGTGTTACCGAGCACATTGAGTCTGCAGGTGGAGGAGGCAGAGCCGATCTTGTTCTCCGCCTTGCAAGAGTACTCTCCGATGTCAGCCTTGGTGGCTTTGCTTAGCTTCAGACAGGCAACGCCCTTCGAGTACTCCAGCTTACAGGTGGGGCTGGACCTGACCTTGCCATCAGCCTTGAACCAGGACACCTTGATCTCAGGTGTGCCCGCCACCTGACACTTCAGACACACAGCGTCTCCTGCTGTCACCTCCATGGGCTCCAGAGACTCAACAAAGTATGGTGGCTCTGCAGATGCAAAGAATATATAAGCATGAGGACATCTGGTGGCCAGAGAAAGAACTGCACTGGCTTTCTGGAGACAATGAGACATTTATTTGGATAATAATTTTATACGTGATTATGAAAGATGTTATTTTCTTTGTTTTAGTGCAGTTTAAAGCTGAATTAATTCTGCTTGGAGTCCACATTCTCTTCTTCACCTTTTGCAAGCAGCACTTAATGATATATTCAAGTCATAAACCTAGTTAAATTCTTAAAGTCTTTTTATATCAAACTGTGTCTTAACTGAAAACACAATGGAACTTGTAAAACAATACATTTTGAAGTCTACAACCTTATTTTGGGAGAAACAAACAATACTTGAACACAACACTAACCCAGGATGGACACGACTGCCTCACACGTGTCCTTTCCAGCATCGTTGGACACCTGGCAGCTGTACTTCCCTGCAGCCTCCTTGTCATCTGTGCTGAGACACTCCAGAATGCAGGAGCTTTCTGTTGTGGTGATATTGTATTTGTACGAAGCAAAGATCTCCTGGCCGTCTTTGTACCAGTTCACGGTGATCTTAGGAGTTCCATTGTACGAACACTCCAACATTAAGGGTTTGCCCTTCTCAACAGACACGTCCTTTAGCTTCTTAGAGAAAGCTGCTGGCTCTGAGAGACATAACCATACATAATGTTTAGTTTACATCAAAGAACAGCTCAGAGGACATAAATCTGGGGTCTGTTACACCCTACTTAAATGATAAACAGTTTTGTCATCCAACAGATATGGAATGAAAAGTCTAAGTATAGAGCCCTGTGGAACACCACGAACAACTAGAGTATAAGGACTCCTTGATCGTATGAAAAAACAAGACTCTATTGAATAAATATGACTCAAACCAGGCTATTGCAGCTCCTTTAACATAAAGAACTCTGGGATAGAATATTGTGATAAACTGTATGAAATGCAATGCACTGAGATCTACGAGGACAAGCAGAGACTCAATCTACTGTGAAGACACAAGGAGATCACTGGTAACCCTTCAACAGTACTGTTTCTCTACTGTAATGTGAATCTAAATCCTTACTGGAACTCATCAAACAAATAATTTTGATGCAGAAAGATTGGATACATGTCTATAAATACCTAATATTTCTAGATCAAGACTAGTTTTTAAAATCAGAAGTTTAATTACAGTAACCCTAAAAGCAGGAGGGACAAAGCATTTTTTTTGTGTGTGAAATTGAATAAACGGAAATGAAACTGAATCAATGCATTAGTATTTAGATAATGACAGTATGATACATCTGACCTATAATACCTTAGTATTATAGGTCAGATGTATTTTAATTTTAAAAGGTAACTGAGTATATATCTGGATCTGACTGTATTACTGTTGAATCTGGATGTCAGGCTGACCTTTGATGCTGAGATTCACTGGGTAGCTTTCTTTCCCTGCATCATTGATGATCTGACAGGTGTACTCTCCAGCATAAGATTTGTTCACTTTGTAAAGCTCCAAAAGAACTTGGTTGTCCTTCAGGGAGAAATCACAGTCTTTTCCTGGCAGGATCTCTTTTGTTCCTCTGAACCACTTCAGCTTGAGAGGAGCACTGCCTTTCACCATGGCTGAGAATGTCACATTAGAGCCAGGCATGGCCTCCATTGGCTGTGGTGGCACCACGAAAGATGGTGGTTCTGGATAGATATGGAGGTGTCAAACATGGTAAACTCAGAATGTGAAACTGCTTAAGGGACTAAAAGTTAAGTATGAACTTGAACTGTGTCACAAAAGATCTGAAAACTCAGTACAAACAGTCAAACACCAATTACCGTAATCAAATGGATATTTGGCATCAAAAACTGTGAAATAAAAATGCACCAATTAAGACAATTAAAGTGACCTTAAGCTGCAAAAACTGACCTTTGACAATCAGTGTGGCCGTAGTCTCACTGTATCCAGCCTTGTTGACAGCTTTACATTTGTACACTCCAGAGTCGGACAGTTTCAGCGTGGGCACTTTGAGCACGCAGTTGTTGTCACTGAATGACACCTCATAGTTTGGCCCGCTCTGAATCTCCTCTCCGTCATGGTACCATGAGATTGTAAATGGTGGGGAGCCCGAAACCTTGCACTCCATCTCTACAGCTTCTCCCACAACCATGTTGCAGTCCCTCAGCTTCCTGGAGAACGCTGGGGGAACAGTCTTATCTGTTCAGGGGTGAAATAAAGCCAAGATAATTATTTCAGGAGAGTTTGTGTGTAAAAAGGGTTGGTCGTACATCTTCAATCCTGTTTTGCTACAGGACCAAAGCTTTTTCAACAAGCTGGTTGAGTTGTTCTGTCATCAGCCAAGTTTCATATTTAGAAACTTAAGTTAAAAAAAATTCTGTTTATCAGAAGAATTATTTAGCAGAAAATTGGCCATGTCCCATTCAAAATAATTAAAACATCTTAAAACTTCAAGCAGGAAGAAGACACCAACCTAAGACTGTGAGATTAATTTTACTCAGGTCCTTGCCGACTTCGTTCATTATCTCGAATGTGTATTCTCCAGAGTCCACTTTCTCAGCAGAGAGCACGTTCAGGCTGGAAATCATCCGAGAGAAGGAGATCTTGTACTTCCTCCCGGATGCCAACTCGACGCCATCTTTGAACCATTTGGGTACAAGCTCTGGGGTTCCACACACTTTGACCTCGAGGGCGGCCATATCGCCCGCTGTCACACTCAGAGTCTCAGGCTTATCCACTATCTTAGCAGGTTCTGGAAATGACATAGAAGCATAGCATGCCTTTAATGGACCTGTGGGGAATGGGTGGGGAAAAAAACAAAACTGAAAGAGAAAGAGAGAATTATATGATTACAAACCTAGAACAGTCAAGTTAGCGAAACACTCCACACTCCCAGCATCGTTTCTGAGTTGGCAGGTGTATTTGCCTGCCGTGGTGGCGTCAGCCTTAAAGACTTTAAGTGCAACCTGGTTGTTCTCAAAGGTGATTTTCCTGTTGTCACCATCCCTGAGAATGTGATCCTTGTCTTGAACCCAGGATACAGTAATGGGTTCAGAGCCTTTAACGGTGGCCTTAAGGGTCACCTCCTCTCCCAGTATCACTGTCATGTTTGACAATTTCTCCACAAACGACGGCGGCTCTGAAGAGAGGAGAAAAACAGCGCAAAAGGGAAAGTCAGCAGGGTGACAAAGTCATCTGAAGATCTATTACTTTTGATTTTCATTTGAGACTAGCGCAGTTTCTACTGACCTCTGAGTTTAACTGATGTGTGGCAGGTGTCGCTTCCTACACTGTTTGACGCTTTGCACTCATATTCGCCAGCATCCGAGGTCTCTAGTCCAATGACATGAAGCGTGGTTGAGCTGCCCTCGCTCACCATCTTATACTTCCTGCTCTCCATCAGAGGTTTCCTGTCTTTGAACCAGGTGACCTGGAACGGAGCTGTGCCGCTCATCTCGCAGTACAAGCTCACATCTTTACCCTTCAGCCCTTCGATGGGCTGAGCTACTTTGACAAATGATGGGGCGTCTACAAAAAGATCAGGAAACTGTTAAAGAGGCACAGATGGAGGGAAAATATCCATATCTGAACCTTAAAGCTGACAGCCGTAACAGCTGAGCAAAGATTGGAATTAAGAAGTTGGAGGGGAAAATGGTAAACGTTTCAGTAAAATGCGAAACTTCTGCTGTAACCTCACGGGTAATTGTTGAACTTTGAGTAATAAAACTAGCCTGGTCGGCAATCTTAATTCTTTTTCTCTCCTTCAAAGAATTAGTATGGTTTCTCTGGATTTAACTTCTCCAGTGGGCAGTACCAACGGATGCAAAAGAAATTGCCTCCGGACGCCAATGTATAGACTCACAACCAATCAGGGAAATTAACCACTTGTTGGTTTTATAGTTAACACTTCTCGATCAAACGTGTTATTCGCAATTCTGGAGCCATCTTGGTTGCTCAGAGTAATGACTCTTTGACGCTCCTATATGCATTATCACATAAAGCCTGCCCTGTCCTGTTGTGATGGGTTCAGCATGATATGTACTGGTGGAAATGGATGTGAATGGGAGCGGTATAAGACCCATTTCATGGGCAAAGTGAATGGATATGGCTGACCAGCCTACATTAAAAACTAAATAAAAGTAAGAACTGCTATAAAGACAGTTATTTGTTAAATAAATTAATAGCTGTTGCAACAATACAGCAGGTTTAATATGGATTTTTATTAAAATTAAGAGTGTGTATTATTGACTGGAGTGAAAGGCTAAAGTGACCACAGTTAGTGGGGGAATATTGATTAAGGTTGTTAAAGCGGTAGATAAAACAGTTTGGGGAAACTAGAAAGATAAAGGAGCTACTAAAACCAAACTACAATACTGAATGATTAGTGGAGAATGTGCAGATATTTTGGTGGAAGGCTGAAAGTTGATTTAAAATGCTGGATTTGTGGGAAATCCATTGAATCAACATATTAAATTTTGCTCGTTTATAACTGGAGTCAAGGCTTCTTTGGTGTAGCTACAATAAAGAAAGAAAGCAGAATTTAAGGGATATTTATCTGAAAGGCAACTAAGGTGAGTTGTTAGATAACGTTTTTAGGTTAAGCATTTTAGATGTGATTGTAGGTTTTGATGGAAAAGTGTTAAAAGTACATTTCTTTTTATGGAAAGGAAGTGCATTTCAAAGGGCAAACTAATGTTATGGTGGTTAACTTATGTGGCATTTATGTTGCAGTTTTTAGGAAGAGGTATCAGATGTTGTGGCTGCATGTCAAAGTTGTTGGGTAAGATGTCATAAATATTAGGAAAGGATGTTAGATGGTAGAGTTGTGGGAAAGGGAATAATGAGGACAAAAGGTTTGTTGGAAGACATTGTGGTAGTAAAATAACAGGTGATTGTGTGAATTCAATTCTTTGACTGAAAATGTTTTTGCTTGTTAAGTTTCATGCATGATGTGATATAAAGTGACCAAAAAAAAGTGAACATCTTGGAAGTATCTGGTTTTCTGCATTAATGTCTCATCCGATCTTCATTTAGGTCACAAAAATTAAAGACATCCATCAAACCTTCACAGAGAATCAAGTGACTTTTGTGAATGAGTTGATAACTGGTTGAATTTTATTTGGCAGCAGTGACTTTAAAAAGTAGCTGGGTCAGGCCTACACAACATTCAGGATGAATCCTGCATCTTTCCTCTTTCCAGAACTGCTTCATCTCAGACACATTTGCTGGACGTCTGACGTGAACGGCTCTCTAGAGCTCATTTCACAGGATCTACATAGGGTTTACGACATCCACCTCTCCATAAGGTGGGTTTCCTTTTTTTCTGAAGCCATTCTGTGGTGGATTTACTTCCATGTTTAGGCTTACTGTTCTGCTGCATCCCCTAACTTCTGTCCACCAGCTGAAGCTTAGCTGGTGGACAGACACCACGACATTGCCCTGAAGGATATGCTTATAAACTTATGAATGCTTCTTCCCCTCAGGCCCTGAGGCGGGAAACCAAGTTCAAATCATGATCCTCCCTCCACTGTACATCACAGTTGAAATATTAGTTCTATGTCAGCAATCTGTTCTGTTTCTGCACCATTAACAGTGCCAAGTACTCCTCCTGACCAATTTGTTTTTTGTTTCATTAGTCCACAAAACATTTTCCTAGTAGAATCATAAATTACCAAGATTCAAGGTGCAAATCATGAACTTTCTCTGTGATGTTCTTCCAGGGACATTCTGCCTGATGATGATTTCAGCGTAGTAGACTGATGAAGAGAGACGTCTCCAGCTCCAGTGATGTCTGCAAGCTTGTAGCTGTTACTTGACGGTTCTTCTTTATCTTAGTGAAGATTCTGTTGAGTGTCTTTGGACTTATCTTGGCTGGACGTCCACTTCTATGAAGAGTACTCGCAGTACTAAACTACAGACAGTTTCTCTAATTGTGAACTGATAGATGTCTAAACACTTTGAGATGGCTTTGTGTGCCTTCCCAGTCTTACGTAGATGGAACGTCTCCGGAGACCTCCTTTTGGTGAGGGACAGTTCACATCAGGAGATACTTCTTTTGAACAGCAGACTTCAAATGTTTGAGTATCTTTTATTGAACTAACTCTAAGTCATACCTCCTACAGACTCCAATGACCTTTTCTTAAAGTAATCAGTCTTACACTTTACTTACTTTTTACTTTAGAACTGTGACTTTCTGTTTTAGTGTGTTTGTCCAACATTGTGACTTAGCTAAAAGATCCGATCCAATTTTATGGCAAATTAATGCAGAAAACCAGATAATTCCAAAGGATTCAAATACATCTTCTCTAACTGTGTTACAAGGTGTGAAGTATGTTGCTTCCAGTGAGTTGCCTGGTTTGAAAACACATTTCTCAGCAGTAGAAGACAAAAAGACTTGCATCAAGATGAGAGCATGTGACGGTACTGTACATCACAGAATGGAAATAGGTAGGAACCCCAACCGTTACGGACATCAGCTTTAAGCACTAAAACCTCAACAGCACACTGAGCAGCCAGTGCTCCAGAAAAATCAGACCAGGAATAATGAGTTATGCTTAAAAAGCCAGAGAAGCTGACCTTTAACAGTGAGTGTTGTGCTGCAGCTGACACTGCCAGCATCATTCTGAGCTTCGCAGGTGTAAACGCCATCATCATCAAAGCTGGTGGAGAGAAGTTCCAGCACTGCAACTGAGTCAGTAAATGACATCCTGTAGTTGCCTCCATCCGAGACCTTGGTGTCGTGTTTGTACCAGGTCATTTTCAGAGGTGCTGTGCCACTGACTTTGCACTCCAGGCGGAGTGATTCGCCCCGTTTCACAAACTTTGTGGTGGGGAGTTTCAGCAAAAACTCAGGTGGTTCTGGAAAGCCAAAACACAGACACATTAGCAGCTTGAAGCTTGTAAGCACATTAAAGAAAGAGACAGGCGACATTTGACAACAACAATTGAGAGAGCAGACGCAACACAAAGGCCACAAGACGTTCTTGATGAAAAGCAGCATCTTCATGAACTAATGCAGCTGGAAAAATGGCAGCTAGTCTCAGCCGGTAATGAGCAATATAAAAACAGCCACAAGAGTTTATTTAGAAGAATAAATCCAACCTTTGACTGTCAAGTCTGTGCTACAGCGTACTGAGCCAGCATCATTGCTGACTTGACAAGAGTAAACTCCACTCTGAGTGAGGGCCACTGAATAGAGCTCTAGGAAGCACGACGTCCCATCCACTCCCGTGAAACAAGTGGGCCCAGTCATGAGCTCTTTGTCATCCTTGAACCATTTGACCGTGAAGGGAGGCGTGCCCTTAAACGTGCATTTGAAGCGTACTGTAGAGTTGGGTAGGGCCGCCTGTGACTCGGGCAGTGTCACAAAGCTGGGAGGTTCTGAAGACAATAATATGAGCCAAGTTAAAGAGGTACTCACCTTTGTTTCAGGATTACATGAGCAATCAAACTGAAGAGAGCAGTCTGACCTTTAACCATGAGGGATCCACTACATTCACAGCTTCCCGCTGCATTGGTCAGTTTACAAGAGTAGGATCCTGCATCGGACCTCTCAAGCTGCTCAATTTCCACAGACACAGAGTTATCCTGCTGAATGAGCTTGTGTTTAACCCCACTAGAGATTTTGCTCCCGTCTTTATACCACTCCACAGAGATTGGGAGGGAACCAGATATTTTGCAACATATCTGAACAAAGGAGCCCAGTATCTCCTGTGTGTCTACCAGGGGTTTGATGAAGCTCGGGGCAATTACTTGATCTGTCACCAAAAGAACAGTGAGAAAGTAGTTAGACTCTGTCATATTTCCATGCGCCACAGCAGCCATGTTCGTCACACCGACCTAGCACGACCACTTTGACCTTGCAGGTACAGCTGCTGATGTGGTTTGCCACCTCAAACACATATTCTCCTTCGTCTGCTTTCTGAGCACCCTGAATTTTTAGGCTGCTGATGTTGTTCTCAAAGATCAGCTTGTGTTGTCTGATGGACTGAAGCTCCTTGCCATCTTTCATCCATTTCACTTGGAGCTCAGGGGACCCAGTCACCTTACAGTCCAGACTGACCGGATCCCCGACTGTAACCTTTATCAGCTCAGGTTTTTCTGTGATTTGAGGAGGCTCTGTGATGCAAAACAAAGTCAAAGATTCATTGAGTTTCTAACAAGGTTGAGACCACACAAAGACCCGGTACCAGGATTGGCTAAACACAGATTACCTTGCACCGTAAGAGTGGCAAAGCACTTATCCTGCCCCGCCTCATTCAGCACCTGGCAGGCATATTTGCCACTGTGAGTCGCCTCACAGGCAGGAATCCTGAGAGTCGCCACATTGTTCTCAAATGTTCTCTCAATGTTTGGATCCTCCAGAAGCCAGTTCTCATCTTTCTGCCACTGTACGGTCAGAGTGGGAGAACCTACCACCACACACTGAAACTCTGCCATTTTACCCAAAACAGTAACTCTGTTCTCAATTCTCTTGGTAAATGTTGGAGGCTCTATTGAAAAAAAAAAAAAAAAAGTTAAGTCATCTGTTGTAACCTCTCTCTCTCCATATATATATATATATATATTTATAAAAAAAGAAGAGTTTTTGTAATTCTGACCAACCTTTGAGGCTTAGCGTAGACTTACAAGTACAGCTTCCCACCTCATTAGTAACGGTACACTGATATTCACCAATGTCAACAGTGTCACATTTGTGGACCTCGAGGCCCACAGTGCCGTTCACTTGGGAGAGGCTGTGTTTAGCACTGGGCTTGATCTCCTTTGCATCTTTGTGCCATGTTATCTCAAAAGGACCAGTCCCAGCAAGCTGACACTCTAAACTGTAACTGGAGCCCTTCACAACATCAACTGGAGTTAACTCTTTAGTAAATGATGGCGGCTCTGAGATGAAAGAAGACAAACTGTCACATAACGTTCCTGCAAGAGTTAATATGGGTAATCTGAGAACCGCAATAAACATTCCATGAGGGGCAGCACATGGGATTAGTAGACCTGGGCGTTTCTGTCTTACCTCAAAAACTGAATAGAAAAAGAAGAGTGTGTCAATCTTCATGGCTTTAAGGAAATCAAGAAGAAAAGACACCGTAAAATGTCCTTTAAATCTCTTCTTGATTTTCTGAAAGCCTTGTTGATTAGTAAACTCTTTAACTGTCTTTCTCTTCAGTCATTGAGCTGTGACCAGAAACGCTCAGGTCTGCTAACCTCCCTGGGCTTTTCCCCTTACGTGATGTTTTGTGGTTCTCCAGTTGACCGTATTCTGCTGTAAACTTATGCTCAAGAACTTCTAATAGAAACAAGACCTTCAACTGTCTGCTACGTCAGTTATTTACTGGGGTTTTTTAAATAAACCCATCAGTTTAGGACACAGACATGAAAACTCAACTACATCAACCCTTTAAAGGTTAAATTCTTGGAGCACTTTTTTTAGCCCTTGTGGGACACAACTGACCTTTAACTTTGAGTTCCATGCTGCAGCTTTCACTGCCAGCCTCATTGCGGGCCTCACAGTAGTAAAGACCGCCATCTTTGACATGAGCTCCACAGATTTCAAGAGTGGCCACTGAGTTGACGAAGGCCATCTTGAGGCGATCGCTGGCACTGATCTCCGACCCTTCCTTGAACCAATAGATGTCTATCTCAGGTGTGCCAGTCACCTGGCACTCAAACACTTTATTCTGACCGGGCCGCACCACAGAGACTCGAGCTGGCGTCCGGGTAAACTTAGGAGGCTCTAAAAAAATAAAATAAAATTGCTAGATGACCCAGCTCGAATTTAAGCAAAGCCTTGATTTCTCTTGAGCCACTGGAAAAAGGTTTGGACAACTTTAACTACTACCAGAAAATAAAAATCAAATTCAAAATGTACATTAAGTGAAGATACATATGACATAAAGAAGGATAACCTTTAACAAAGAGTGTTGACTGGCAGGAAGCGGAGCCCACATTATTCTGGATTTCACAGACGTATTCTCCAGAATCTGAGGTTTTGGCGAAAAAGAGCTCCAAAGAGCTTGATGTGTTGTCTTTGGTCACAAAGCAGTCAGCGCTAGATAAAATCTCTTTCTTGTCTTTAAACCATTTGATAGTCAGCGGTGGCGTTCCAGAGACCAGCACATTAAACTGGACCTTTGAACCCGGCAAAACATTCATGGATTCAGGCTTTTCAAGAATGCATGGTGGTTCTGAAAGAAAAAAGAAAGAAACAAATTCTGGCAAAAGATGGCAAAAAACCTTTCCCAGCTTTGATACCCATGAATAAATACAACTAAAACCCCTGTATCCAAACCTTTCACAAACAAGATCCCAGAGCACTGGACTGTTCCTGCTTTGTTTTTAGCGATGCAGGTGTAGCCTCCACCATCTTTAGTGTTGAGGTCAGAGATTTCCAGAAGAGCAACGTTTTCAAAGAATGTACATTTGTGTTTTTCATCAGTCTTGATCTCCTTCTCATCTCTGTACCACTGTACGGTTATCGGCAGGGAGCCAGACACAACACACTCCAGATGAGCAAATGAGCCTTTAATGCCTTCTGTCTGCTTCAGTTTTCTTGTAAAGGTTGGAGGAATTATTTGATCTTATGTGAATAAAAGAAAAAGAGAAGTTAGAAGGAGCAATCATAGTAGGATTAAATGAAACAAACCTTATTGTAAGTTCTCCTGATCAAATAAAGAACTGACCGAGAATCGTGAGTGAGGCTTCACAAGAACTTTGGCCAACATCATTTGAAATGTCGAAGGTGTAGTCACCACTGTCATTTTTCTCTGTTTTGAGGATTTTGAGCACTGAGCGGTTGTCTATGCTCTGGATTTTATATCTGTGGCCTGAGGTCAGCTCTTTGCCAGCCTTCAACCATCTGGCCTTCAGTGGCTTTGTGCCTGAGAAGCTGACCTCCAGGGTGCCCGGATCCCCCTGAGTCACACTGATAGACTTAGCCTCTTCTGTGATCTTTGCTGGTTCTGGTACGTCAAACAAAGCAGTCAGTAAAAGAGCCTCAAAACGGATTCACCAACAACTGTTTCTAAAGATAAATTTCATAAACTTGCATACAAAAGGCAATTCCAAAAGAAGTGGGGATTTTGTATATAATGTAAATAATAGAATGCAGCAGTTTGAAAATCCCCTGAACTCATGTTTTTTTTTTACAAATCAATCATATTAAAAGTTGAAAGTGAGATCATATTGATTTATTCCTCATTTGATGGCAGCAACACATCTCAAAGATGTTACGACGTGAGCAATAAGAGTAAATAAAAGTAAAAACAAACACCAAGAAGAACATCTACTTACAGCTAATAGTTAATTAGGTCAATCATCAACAGATCAGTGAGACAACTGGGTATTAAAAAAGAATCTTAGAGGGAAAGAGAAATAAAGATGAGAGATGAAAGATTCACCAATCTCTCACAATCTGTACCCACAAATTGTGAAACAGTTTCAGAATATTTTTTTCTTGTAATAAAATTGCAAAGACTGAATACCTCATCAATTTCCCTGAAATAATATCAAAATATTCCGAAATTCTGAAGAAGTCTCTTTTGCGTAGAAGAAGGCAAAAAGACAAGGTAAAAATTATCAATAGCAGATGTGTGATCTTCAGGTCCTCAGCATTAAGCGCATAGAAAACAGACATGATTCTGTGATGGAAATCCCTGCATGGTCTCAGAAACACTTCCAGGAATCTCAGTCTAAGAACACACACTGCTGTGCCATCCATAAATTTAGGTTAAAGCTCTGACGTCCAAACAAGAAGCCATATGTAAATATGTAAATATGATCCAGAAAAGCCACCAAATTCCTGGACCAAAACTCATTTAAAATGAACAGAAGGAAAGTGGTAAACTGTCTGTGGTGATAGGAACCAAAAATCTGAAATCCTCCAAGCAACATAGGTTCACATTCGGAGAACCTTTGTTCAGGGAAGGTCTTACATCTTTCACCAAGACAATGCTAACCACATAATACATCTATTATAAAGAATAACTTCAAAGGAGAAGAGTCTGGAGGTTGAACTGACTTGCCTGCAATCCAGACCCTTCACAAAAATCATCTGAAGCATCATGAAACAAAGACTACAAGGCAAGAAGCAAGGACTGTTGAGAAGATGCAAGTCTGTATCAGGCAAGATTGGGACATCCTTCTCCCAAAACCCTCATCAAATGGTCTCCTCACTTCCCAAACATATGTGGACTTTTGTTAAAAGAAGAGGCAATGATACACAGTAGTAAACATCTCCCTGTCCTAACAGGGCGTGTTGCTGACATCAAATTTATTATATTTTTTTTCTGAGTGTGGTACATTTCTTACATTCAAATATTTGCTTTGATATCTATTATCTTTTGTGGATAAAACAATGACTTATGACATTTATAAATCATTCCATTCTGATTTTTTTTCTCTTGGAAATGATGCAGTGAAAATGTGATTCCACAGGTGTTCCTGTTTAGGTGGTTATTGGTCACCTGATCAAACACTATGTGTCAGATGTGACCATGTTGGCTATTTCAGCCAGGCTTCCTGACAGCTAACTTACAGATGTGTGACTTCACAAGCTGATGATTGTTGTGCCATTGTAAAGCTTCAAATGAATGTAAAACCAACCTTTGACTGTCATAACAGCAGAGCAGGTCTGGCTGCCGGCCTGATTCTGCACCTGGCAACTGTATTTGCCGCCGTTGCTACTCTGTAAGCTGCTGATATGTAGCAGAGCATTCTTGTTCTCATATGTAATGTGAATATTTTCAGCTTCTTTGAGCTCGCGGTTGTCTTTCAGCCAGGACACAGTCATGGGCTCGGAGCCCTTTAAGCTGCACTCCAGAGAAACTTCACTGCCCAACAGCGAACTGACATTCTCAAGCTTTCGTACAAATGATGGAGGTTCTACAAAGAGACAATGTGACATAGACGTGATTAAAGTCACAGATTTAACTGGGTAAGGCTCAGTCTGTGCTACAAACTCCAGTCTGCAAAACCGAGGATAGGCTGAACCAAATATTTCAAAGCATTGTGAGTGCTGACAGGAAGAGCTGATGCAAATTTAAATTATTATCAACCTGTGGTTGATCAAAATGGAAGGAAGGAAAGACAATAGCATCCAAACAAACCTTTTAGCATTACTTGACAATCACAGGAGGAACGGCCCACTTCATTCTCAATGGTGCACTGGTACAAACCAACATCTCCTGCCTCCACGGCCTGCAGCTGCAGGGCCACCAGGTCGTCTTTCACAGTGATTCTGTGTCTTTTGTCATTTCGAATCACTTTCGAGTTTTTGTAGAACGACACAGTGAAAGGGGCAGAACCAGAGACCTGGCACTCCAATGTCATCTCAGAACCTTTCACCAAATCTTTGGGCTCCAAGCTACGCACAAACATTGGAGGTTCTACAAGACAACAATGGGCACATGAATGGACAGTACAATATGACGAACAAATCCTAGGATCCTTGAGACCCTTACTATGAAGTCTAAGATTTTTTTCTTTGCTGAATGATCTCTTAAACAAACCAACCTTTGACTGTAACTGTGCTGCTACAGCGATCACTCCCAGCCTCACTTGATGCCATGCAGACATAGTCTCCACTATCCTCAACTGTACAATTAACTATTTCGAGAGCTGCCACCAAGTCGGTGGAGCTGATTTTGTATTTGGGACTGGAAGCGATCTCCATCTGATCCTTAAGCCACTTGAAACTGATAACAGGACTGCCTGTTACTTTGGCCTCCAGTCTGGTGGAGTCACCGCTGGTGATGAGCCTGGTCGCATCGAGCTTCCGCACGAACACCGGCGGCTCTGAGAGAAGACGTTAATGTTCGTCACAAGACAAGAGAGGTGTTAGTATCAGATTAACCTGTATATTTAAAGACATGTTCATTGCAGCTGCAGGTGATGGTGAAGACAGGCACCTTTCACAAAGAGGACTGTGGTACAGTCTACCTTCCCAGCGTCATTGGATACTTCACAGGTGTATTTAGAGGAGTCACTGGGCTTCACAGAATGAAGCTCCAAAGAGCTGGAAGAGGCATCTTTCTTTATGAAATAAATTCCTCCAGTTACAATCTCTTTTTCCTCTTTGAACCACTTGACAGCTAAAGGAGCTGTTCCTCTGAAAGCTGCCTTGAAGGAAACTGTGGCTCCTGGAATGACATCCTGGTTGTCTGGTGTCACTGTGAATACTGGAGGCTCTGTAGGCCATCAACAAAACAAATGTTCACTGCAAGGCAGCATGGAATCAAGAAAGGATTGCACACAACACAAAGAGAAAGACAAACATCAGTAACCTTTGACATAGAGTGTGCCGCTGGTTTCTTTAAAGCCGGCCGAGTTGGTGGCTCTGCATTTGTAAACTCCAGAGTCTGCCTTCTCCAGCCGACTGATTCTCAGTGTCGCAGAGTTATCTTTGAACTCAGGCTGGAATCTACCTCCGGATACAACTTCCTGTTCGTCTTTGAACCAAGCTATGGTCATGGGTTGAGACCCAGACACTTTGCAGTCCATGGACACGTCATGACCAATGTTACCATCCACTCTTTTCAGGGACTTGGTGAAAGTTGGAGGCATTATCCGATCTGGTTGTTGAAGAAAAAGCATTGAATTCATTAACACGGTTTTAAACTGTTGCTGAAAAAAACTAAATCTGGGAGAAGATTACACACTCCACACACTGTTTCTACAGTTTACTGTAACATTTCAACTTATATGCACGTCTAAACAGTGTTCATGAATGTTTACTAGTAGCTACAAACACTTAACTATTACATATTCTGGTAATGTCTAAGGCCTGTGGAAATATTTAAAGGAACAGACAGTAAAGTGGCAGAAAACTGGATCTGACCCAATACAGTGACTGAGCATGTGCACTGGTCCTTCCCGACTTTATTTGCCACCTCCATCTTGTACTCTGAAGTGTCTCCTTTTTCTGCAGTAAGGATCTTCAAAGTGGCAACGTTATCCTTCAGAGTAATCTTATATTTACGACCACTGATCATCTCTTTTCCATCTTTAAGCCACTTCACTTTGAGGTCTGGGGTTCCAGATATCGTGCACTCCAACGTGGCTGAATCCCCTGCAGTTACACTAATGGACTCCGCAGGTTCTACGATTCTGGCGGGTTCTGTTATGAGACACATCCAGCGGGTATTAAGAGAAAGACTTTTGCAGCTTACAGAAGTTCAGACAGTAGGTCAGACATGTATGATCATGTGAGCATCAAGGACGTTCTCTGACCTTGAACGGTCAGGGTAGCTTCACATTTCTGTTGCCCGGCCTCGTTCTCTGCTTGGCATGAATACTTGCCACCATGGCTGATGGCCACAGCCGTTATTAGCAAGGTCACGATGTTGTTCTCAAACGCCATTGTGACATTTGGATCACCATCTCTCAGTATCTCAGAGTCTTTCATCCATCTAATAGTGATGGGAGTCGAACCTTTGACGGTTCCTTGTAGTTTTATTGTGTTTCCCAAGACTGCTGTAACACTCTCAACTCTCTTTGAGAAAGTTGGGGGCTCTATAAAAACACATTACAAATTAGGAACGAAGTCTGAAGCGCGACATTTAACTTCAGCCAGGTGGATTTTTACTGACCTTTCAGTTTAGCCACAGCTTTAGTGGTGACTTTCCCAACATCATTAGATATGACACACTGATAATCACCAACATCTGTGCTTTCAAAGCTCTGTATCTCCAGTCTTGACAGCATATCTTGGGAGATTATTTTGTGCTTCTGATCACTTGTGATGGCTTTCTTATTTTTCAACCAGCTGATCTCAAAAGGAGCAGTCCCTGCAATCTCACACTCCATGTGAGCAGCTGCTCCCTTCACTGTCTCGACTGTCTGCAGATCTCTTTTAATCAGCGGGGGCTCTGGTTGTCAAAACGTTGAAGTTTTGCAGTTAATACCAAAGATTTGAAGTGAGCAGTGAGTGAAATGTAAATGCAAGATGGAACGCACCTTTGACAGCTATAAGAGTGCTGCAGCTCTCGCTGCCGGCATTATTTGACACCTCGCATGTGTAGGTGCCGCTGTCTGTGACCAGAAGGTTCATGATCTCCACGGTAGCAACCCCATTCTTGAATGTTATTTTATATTTGTCTCCATCACTAAGCTCCCTCTCATTCCAGAACCAGTGAATGTGAAGTTCAGGAGACCCTTTAACGGTGCATTGTAAGCGAGCAGCTGCACCCTGCTTCCATGTAATCTTAGACTCCATTTTCTTGACAAAGGCAGGAGGCTCTGAAAGGTTAATTAAAAAATAAAAGCAAAAACTAACAATTACATTTTCATTTATAAGAACAATAAGTGGCCAACACAGAAGACAAATGAAAAACAAAAGGCAAGAGGACAACATTGCGAAATGTTAGCAGCAGCTTGCAGTTTGCTGGAAACGACTGAAAGCAATAAACCACCAGCTCCTTTACATCTACACATTTCCATAAAAGCTAAGATCACCCGTTAGATCTTACCTTGAACTGTTATCATGGCCTCACATGTGGAGCTCCCAGCCTCATTTGTGGCTGTGCATACATACTTCCCAGAGTCCTTCTGTTTGGACTTGGGTATCTCAAGAGCAGCCACCTTGTCCTCGAAAGACAGCCTACAGTCCATGCTCTGGTGGACTTTTTTGCCGTCTCTAGTCCAAGTGACAGTCACACCAGTATCCTCGTCCACCTGGCATTCCAGCCTCAGTGGGTCATTGACAGCGGCCGACACTGGCTCAAAGGTCTTAACGAAGCTGGGCTTTTTGATCACCTTCAGCTCAGTGGTGAAAGTTGCAGTGCCCACACTGTTGGAAGCCTTGCACAGGTACACTCCCTGATCAGTCACCTCAAGACTCTTAATGTGAAGAGAATACTTGTTCTTTTCACATTTCATGGTATAGTTTCCTCCAGAGGAGATGGCTATGTTGTCCTTGTGCCAGACAACTTCCATGGGTGAAGACCCAGTGAGCGAACACTGGAACACAGCTTGTTTGCCCACAAATAGGGTCATTGGCTCTGGTTTTGATACAAATACTGGTGGGTACATCTCTACAGAGAGCAGGTAGAACATACGAAGCGTTTTAAAATCTGGGAATACAGCACCATAACAAAGGAACTACACTGACCAACTTAGGGATCGATGTGGGGTTGAACATGAGAAAAGTTTAACACGGATTTTGTTAAACGGGATATCAGAATCATCACACTGCACCACAGTCATAATTCAGTATGGATATAATTCTCTCTCTCTCTCTCTCTGTACAGCACAGACAAAAATCATTTTAAAGTTCCCACTTGGGTCTTACCAGTAACAATGAGCGAGGCTGTGCAGCTGTCCGAACCATGCTGGTTTGATGCTTTGCAGGTGAATTCACCGCTGTCTGCTTTTACAGGTTTGAGGAGCTCCAGAGAAGAACCGGTGTGGTGGCTGACGATCCGATACTTCTCACTCTGTTTGATTTCAGTACCAGATTTGTACCATCTGAAGGTCACGCTCGGAGCATCCTCAATCTCACATTCAAACTTTGCGTGGCCGCCGATGTTTATCTCCAGCGGGGTGATTTTCTGCCTAAAAACAGGTGGCACTGAGGCACACACACAGACACAGGAAAATGTGGACATTAGTCACAACAACCAGTCCAATTCTTGTAATAAACAAGTGAGAGATCAGGAGAAGGAATGGTGGAATGTACAGCTATGATGGAATGCAAGTCAGGAATGACTGTAGAGGAAAAAAAGAGCAAGAACATTAGCCCCACGGTTTTACAAAGAGCGGCCTGAAAGGAGATAACTAATGTTGCACATGACTATCATGGGGCTAGGGTTCCAGCTGAAAGGAGGAAATATAAACTTTGTGAAAATGAAGCAATGTCAGGGAGAAGCCTTCAGAGCATGCGGGAAAAAAATTAAAACTGAAGATGTGGAGAGGATGGACCTGAGGAAAGGTGAAACACCATGAACGTAAAACAGAACAGAAGAACTTGTTGCTGCCGACATGCCAACGTGATCATGAAAAGACTGTGAACGTTTCCAGAAGACTAGGGCCATTACTACAGGAGCAAGATGGTTGCTCACCATGGAGTCCTGTAATAAACTTGCTTGTCTGTGATGGCTCTGGTCTTCAGGCAAATACTGACCATGAGATGATGTGTTAGTACCATCCAGTGCCCTACCAACAGTGCTCATGCTGAGCTATGAAATGGATATTCAAACCAGTGACAATTATAAAATACTAAAGTGAGGATAAAGGCTTGGAGTGGACCAATTTTTGTGAATTATTAGTTGCGCTAAGAGGAAATGGATGGATGAAAGGATGATATATTGATTTTTGTGGTTATCAAACCTCTTGAGACCACAGTGAGTCTTGAAGATGTTGTTGTCCTGCCGGCTTCATTCTCAGCCTCACAAACATATTCTCCTTGATGCCTCTCCTTGACAACTTTGTTAATAACCAATGAGTATGTGTCATGGTCTTTGGAACACTTGAACTCTTTGCCAGATTTTACCAATTTCCCATTGAAAAACCAGTTTACCTTTGAGACGTACTTAATGGTTGTACTAAAGGTTGCTTTACCATCTTCTTCTATAGATAAGTCCTCAAGTGAGGTAACTATTATTGGATATTCTCTCTGTTCTGGCCTCAATACTGTGATCTCCTCTTTGAAGATCTCCTCCTTGTGCTCCTGTTGGATGCTGACATCAACTGTCTGATCAGTGGGGATGGTGCTAAGTGGCAGAGTAGCTGTAACAAAGCCTGCTCCTGCATCTTTTTCCCTGCTTTTCACCAAAACTGACATCGTTTCTTGCCTTGATACCTGTACCGACTCCTCAAAAGCCATGTGAGCCTCGGTGGACAGTGTGATCTGGGATGAGATGGATTGTTGCATCTTTGCTGCTTTGGATTCCTGCACTACAACCTGTCGCTCCATTGCAGCATGCTCAACTGTCATTTTAGATTCTGTCTTTAGTGCAGCTGCCTGAGATTTCACAGCTGTGAAGTTCACTGTGCTCTCTGCCACGCTCACAGTCTCTACCAATGAAGACAGCATTTCATTAGAACTGGCTGAGGTGACCTGCGCCCTCTGAGGTTTTTCTAGTTGCATCATACCTGGCTGCTCTGAGGTAAGAACTTGGGCCTCCTGGTACACTATGGAGTGAAGAGCGGCCTGAAGTTCAGTCCGGAGGTCAGCTGTTTGTGGGTATTCTCCCTCAAAAGCCAGAGTTATCTCCATGGGGGCCCCTGTTGTTGTGATCAGATATGTAAACATAGCCCGCTTGGGCTCTCGTTGAACCTTGACCTCCTGTACTTCTACAGCATGTAACCTTCCTACAACATCAGCCAGTAACAGGGGCTGGTCACTGGCAACGGCGGTCTGGAGAGCCTCTCTGAGCTGACGCCGTATATTCAGATTGGATGGTTTAGGGATCTGAATCACAAATGTCATCTCTTTGGGAAAAGTTGTGCTATCCTTAGACTCTGGTGCCATAAAGGACAGTTTTGGCTGTGTGCCGACTACAACTTTGGTGGACTTGGGCTTTGTGATCTCTTGAGAGAGTTCACCTGTTAAGACTCGCTTTTCTTCCATAACTATTGACTGCCTTACTGACTGACCCTCCTGAATCTGAACAGCAAAGTCCTGCTCTGCTGCTTTCAGAGCAATACTATTCTCAGTAGAAATCTCCTTCTCTTCGATCTGGACTGGTTCGGTGGGCATTTTTGGCTCTATGGCCGTCAAACACTTGAACGTGTCTACACCTGCCAGACTTTCTGTGTGGCCCTCCTCTAGTGTCTGACTGTCTGCCATGCTTGTGACATGCATAACATTCCAGTGATCTTCTTTCTGCACTAAAGCTCGCTGCTGTTTGAAATCAACGGTAAGGGGTGTCTCTTTTGGCAGCTGCATGGGCTGGAAGGAGAGCTGCAGAATATTTTGAGGTGAGGGCTCAGTTTGAAGCTTAGACTGTACTCCAGTCACAGACAAATCTAGCTCTGTGTGATAATCTGCTGTGAGCTCTCTTCTCTCTTCTGAAACAGCTGCATAGCTTCTTGATTTTTCTTGCTTCTGTGCTGCCACCTGCTGGTCAGGCCTCTCAACTGTGAGAAGACCCTCTTTGGGCAGTGCCTCCACAGGCTGGGTTGATTGGAGATGAAGCAAAGTAGGGGCCTCTTTCTGAGGCTGAACAGTGATTGAGCTTGTCCTGGCCTCAAACTGTGATGAGTCCTCACAAACCACAGTTCTCTGCTCATCCTGGCTAACAGTATAGAGCAGAGTGGGACTCTTCCTGGTTCCTGCCTGCTCTGGTTTTGGTTTTTCACAGGTGAAGCTTTTCTCAGATGGAAGGAGATCCTGGTCTGTGATAACCTGTAGGTGCAACACCTGTCCTCCTTCCACCTGTGACTGAATGGACACTCCACTGTCCAAACTTGGCAACTGTTGCGTGGGCTCAGCTTGAAGCATCTGCTTCTCTTCAGCACTTAAAGCTACCTTCATAATTTTATCCTTAGAGACCTGGGCAGCCTCTTCAGCAGGCCGCTCCATGGAAAGCCTCGTCTCCTTAGAAAGAGTCTGCTTGGACTCGCTGATCAAAGCCAAAACAGGTTGATGTGGTTCTTTCATAACGGAAGACTTTGCAGCAGATTCTGCTGTAGTTAGTTCATCTGTGTGGCTTTCTGAGAGCACTCGTTTCTCTGCAGACTGGGCTGAATATAAGATCTTAACCCCTTCTTTGACCTTATAGCCTTTTTCTTCCTGTGGTTTGGGGATTTCTTTTGACTGCTCCTTCATCATGGACAGCTGAGTCTCAACTTGATGCCCACTAACTAGATGTTTTGGCTCAGAAACAGGTTTAACCTTACTAGGCTTCCTTTCTGTCAGAGGCTCTGTACTAACAGTAGAAAGAGGGATAAGCTCCTCTGCAACAGCTGACATCATCCTCAACCGCTGTTCTCTAGCTGCCTGTAGCTCAGTGACCTCAGGACTCTGAATGCGATCACAGTGCTGCTCCATGAGGTCCTGACTCTCTTCCACTGACGATGTGAACGCTGCCATGTGAAGCTGTTTTGTAGGTACAGCTGACACTTCCAGTGGGTGAGTAGGAACCACGGACACTCGCTCCTCTATCTCATGAGCCTGAAGCACTGCAGCCTGGTGTGTCACCTTCTCATGATGGACAGTAGCAGCAGAGATATCTACTTCACTGAGTGAGCCTACTTGCTCACTAGGAATGATCTGCCTGTCCTCTGTGCCAATGGTATAGACCATCTGATCTGACCTGGCTTTGTCCTGGCCAGGGAGGCTGACCTGATACAAGCGGGACTCGGTTGCTTGTTCTAACAGTGAAACCTTATAGCTTTTCTTCTGAACAAACATCTTTTGCTCCCGTTTGTGAGAAACAGAGACTGATTCTCTAACCACAACAAACTCAGCACTGCAAGTCGCCTCACCAAACTGGCTAGACGCTTTACATGTGTATATGCCGCTGTCCTCCTGTTTGACACTCTTGATATGGATCGAGCCAGACCCATCTGGGTTGGCTGTAATGCTACAGTTTCTACTAGGCTGTATCTGAAAAGCCCCTCTGAACCATTTCACATCAGGGACCGGATCGCCTCTGACTTTGTAATCAAAAGAAACCTCTTCACCCTCTGAGCATTTCACAGGTTGGATCTGAACAACGAAAGTGGGAGGTTGACCTGTGACCTTGAACATCTTTTCCACCCACTTCTCTGCCGTGCTGACATCTGGCTTTTTCACCTCGAGGTATGCGGTGCAAGTGGTCTGACCAAATCTGTTGGTGGCAGTGCACAAATATTCGCCCTCAAACTCTGAGGTAACCTGGGTGATTACCAGCGTATACTCTTCCTTCTCCTCTATCAGCTGGTATACAGAGGAGCTACTTATCACTCTACCATTGTGGAACCACTGAACAGTTGGTTTTGGAAAGCCAGAAACTCTGATGGTGAACCTAGCTGTTTCCCCAGTCGTTGCGGCTGCTGGGGAGAGTGGGGTAAGGAAAACTGGCTTTTCCTTTTTCTTCTCTAAAGTGGAAGAATAACGTTTAGATTCTGGCTTGAGTTCAAGTGTTTTTGATTTCTGCGGTAACTGGACACCAGTGTAGTAGCGTTCCTCTTGTTCTTCCACTGTAGTGATGGTGGTGCTAGAGCACTCTGTCGGGAAATATTGAGCAACACTGATAACAATATTCACAACACAGAAGCTGTGATATTAACAACTGATACATAAAAGCAAATATGAGTGATGTCGGACAAAGTAATCACTTCTTTGCATCTCTATTCATCTTACAGTGAGAATAAAAGTCTCTGTGGTGAATGGACTTGTGCAGGTGTGGATGTAAGTCCTGCTGAATCTTTAAATGTAAAATGCTGAAGATTCAGCACTTAACATTCAACATTTAAAATCTTCAAATCATTTTAAATGTTGAAGATTGAACAGTTTCACCTTCTCTTTACTTTCACAAACTCATAAAAAAGAAAGAACTGCATCCTGAGAACTTATGATCTGCATTTTTCATCATTTCAACTTTTTACTAAAACACAACTTTTTATCTGAAGTTGATCCGCATTTATTACAACTTGTGGCAGTTTTTATCACCTTAAGTATTATTATGACATACCGTTTGTTTGTTGTTCAATGGTACTCTTTTCCAAAACCTTGGAGCTCTAAATATTATCACTTCCATATTTACTGTGGGGTTTCAATATCATCAAGTTGAAATTGATTATACACTCAGCAAATATGGACTGTAATATATATACACAGATTACTGTGAGTAAATAAAACAAAGTTTTTCAGTCAAAATGGAAAAAAGGTTTGCATTTCTTCCCTATATTTTGTGTTTAAAATAGTCAGGATTGATGACTGTCCCAGGCTGGTTTGTATTATTTAAAGAAACATATTCTTTAAAAAAAAATAAAGCAATAACTCAGAACTAAAATCACATATTTTATTAAATAAACTGAGACAAACCAACATGATATCTGTACAAATAAACCACAAACACTGGATTTTGTTATTTGACAGATTTTTTTTTTTTTTGGTTTATCACTCATACACCCCTAAAATTACACATATTTACAAAACACTCTGACTTCTAGTTTGCTTTAAAAAAAAAAAAAGGTTCACAGTTTAATCTGTTTTCTTAAATTAGTTATCAATCACTCTCTTCTGTAAATCAACTCATTTCATAATCATATCATTCACAGCCAAAAGCCTCACAAAAAAATCACGAGTCAAAAAAAAAGAAAAGAAAAATCAAACAGTCTAAATAATTTCAAGTAATCAATACAATACATTCTCAAGAGTTCCCATATCGTCTTCTGAATATTTTATGTAGCAATATCACTGTCGACCACATGGGGCAGTATATCAAGAACCGTCAGAGGTCAGCTGTTCATATAAGACACAACAACATGGGCCTCAACAGAGATAAATTGGTAATACACCCCCCCCCCACCCACACACACACACACACACACACTGACCCCCCAACTCCTCTCCCTTTCCCTGTTCCCATTTCCCCCACCGCCCCCTGCCAATTAACAGAGTATTATCATTGACTTAAGTCAACACTGCAGATCTTTACGTTCCCATATAGTCAGAGGTGCTACTGTGACATAAAGTTGCTTTAAAGTTTTTAACATTACAAGCTGGGACTCAACTTTCTGATCAATAATATTAATATTAATATTGATAACAATAATACCTCCGGCAAGACACTGAGGGGTTACAACCTCTCATCATGACCCTGTGAGTCATTTATTTCCATCACTGCAAATCTAACTGAAATTCATCTTATTTCACTGTTAAGCCATCCTAACTACTGATTTTTGGTCAAATCAAAACTTCACGCTGACATGACCACACAGGCATACTGAAAACAACTGCAAAGATACAAATTTAGATTGAATAAATTATTTGATATTATCAGGTTATTGTTAATAATGGCTGCAGTTGGAACAATTTTATAATTCTCTTGGATTTAAAAAAAAAAAATATTGGTTGTAAATAACTCTCAGCTAACACCGAAGTTGTTCATTTACACAAAATAAAAGTGTAAAATTTAATTTACTATGAATAAAATGTATTTCTATGATGGTTTTGCACATGTTAAATGATTTTTGTTTTCTCCTATCGCACATCACTGGTGCCAGAATTACAAAAGTTAACTTCTTTCATTTACCAAACTTCCAATAAAACAGCTGTATCTTAGTTCAAACAGTCATTTGTTCAGTGTCACTAAATTAAAACATAAAATAAAAAAATTTAAAAAACTAAAACAACCATATCTAGCAAAACATTTAAATTAAATTAAATAAATTTTACACAACTATTTGGAAATAAATTAACACTTGGAAGAAGACTACGGTACACACAGTTTTCACAAACACGACGGCAAGCTGGATGCACAGAGATGACTCGAACTTTCCCACTCAACCCTAACTTTTCCTACATTTACGTAAAAACAAAATGTGATGAACTGAAGTTCGCAGGACTGGGTGTCAACTATTTGTGTGAAGAACACCTTTCAAAAATGGAGAAAATCAGGAGAAACTGCACTTTTTGGGGGCTGCAACTATAAGTCATCACTCTCACTTGTTTTTAATAGAAATTTGTTTGAATGTTAGTGTTAATGCATCATCTTAACAGTCACTGAAGATCTCAAGGTTTTTGCAGCTTAATGATAACTGCTAATCTGAAGCAAATTAGGAGCTTTCAACAGCATGTAACCCACTAAACCAGCGTTTCTCAATTTGAGTCCTCATGGGCCACTGTCCTGGATGTTTTAGATGTTGCTCTGCTTCAGCACACCTGATTCCCATTAATGGTCATTCACAAGTTGTCATCCAGGTCTGAACAAGTCTATCAATGACACAGCCACTTGTGTCATGGTGTGAAGAAGCAGGGCAACATCTAAAACATCCAGGACAGCGGCCCACGAGGACTCAAATTGAAAAACACTGCACTAAACAATATATGAACAATGCCAAAACGGGGAAAGAGTACAGCTTTAAGGTTGAGGGGTTTTTTTTCAACTCCGTAAATACCACCACCTCCTTAAACATGGGGACATTTTACAGAAAACAAACCAGTGAACAAATGAACCACAGACTCCAACCCTAAACAACTTGATAAAAAGTAAATCAATAGACTAGTAGACTACCAAAGTAATGTTAGTAGCAACCCTAGAGTTTTAAAACAATGTTGATGAAGAAATAAGACAGCTCAATCATACGTAATCATAAAAAGAAAAAACCAAAACATCTCAAAGCCAAGTCCATTTCTGTGCAACCAGCCCTTGAACCTTCCCCTCTAGAACACTTTCAGCAGCGCTGTAGTTTCTGTGCAGCCAGCAGAGTTTTGGATGACACACTTGTACTCTCCAGCATCACTCTGGGTCACGTTAGTTATAAGCAAATTGAAGTGGCCAGCGTTTTTTTCCTGGATTATACATCTACTGTCTGTGACTGGGTCTCCATCTTTGTACCACATGGCAGTGGGGTTTGGCTTACCTTTAATCAGACACTGAAGGATGACGGGTGTCCCTACTGCTGCTGTTACATTACTCAAGGGGATAACACATTTCGGTGGCATCTCAGTCACCTGGAACTGGAAGCTACACATATCAGAAGACTTTCCTTTAAACTCTATCTTGTCATCTTTGGCTGGCTCAGCAAAGACATCAAAGTTAACACTAACGTATTTCTCTCCATGTTCGCTGGTTTCTTTATCCGTGTTGGCTACCAACCGAACTGCCCGCTGTGACTCATCAGCCTCTTGCTCAAATTCAAACTCAAGCTCGATTTCTGACACCTGTTCACCGTCAAACGATGGGTTGCCGACCATCATGTCAAACTTCTGCGGTTGGACTTTCGCGCTTCCAAGAGAGACAGCAGTCAGCTCCCTGCCTCTGGCCTTCCCTGAAAAAGCCTTTGCATCTAACACCACCAAGGAAGCCCGACACAAGGTCTCCCCAACAAGGTTAATCGCCCTGCAAGTATATACACCGCTGTCCTGTGGTGTGACTTTACAGATTTTTAGGAAGTGGTTGTCCCCATCACAGGAGTGTGAGTATTTTTTGTTATTGTGTGGGATTTTTTTGTCACCTTTGAACCAGGACACAATGGGAGACGGAATTCCCATGAGAGAGCACTCAAACAGCACAGTGGTGCCTTCAGGGGTTTCCATGTCACAAATGGGATTGATGAACCTTGGCGGCATCTCTGTAACCTCGAAAGCTATTTTCAAATCATCATGCTCCTGTGTGACAAAGTCCACAGCGCCTTCTTCATAAATACTGGGTAACACATCCAAAGATATGATCATGCTCTTGTTGTCCGGTGTGTATTCTGGAATGGTGATAATTTTAACCTGTTTCTCAAACTCTTTCACTTCATTTTCATCTAGTTCTACTTCAAGCAGAATCTCCTGAGGGGATGGAGAGCGAGAAGAGTCATTTTCTTCCACATCAAACTCCATCACGTGCTGATGGGTAACAGCAGGAGGTGCTGGTATAAACTTTACCTCCTGTGATACAACAACCACTAGAGCAACACTTCTAGCTTCCCCAACATAGTTCACAGCCTCACAGATATATTCTCCCTGGTCTGCTTTAGTGATGTTGTGGATTGTTAGAGAGATACTATCACCATCTCTCTCCATTTTAACTCTGTCATCTATTGTCAGTTGGGTTTTGTTGCAGAACCACCTGACCTCAGGAGAAGGTAAGCCAAAAACTTCAGCGTAAAAAGTCAGTGATTCAGTTTCAAACACTCTTTTCTTGATTAGAGGTTTGAGAAAGGCTGGAGGGATTCCCTGCACCTTTTCTTGCAGGGTTGCCAGTCCTAAAGAGCCTTTTCTCTGGGAGATGAAGCTGTTTTCTTCCACATTTGCTCCAGATGGAGCCGATTCAAAGCCCTCATCAGCAGAGGAACTCAGGAATTGAAGAGGAGAGAAGAACCTCTCACTTACCTCTCCTGTTGAGGGCCTCTTATGCTCTACAGGAGAGAAGGGGTATGCCTCAGGTGTCATGAATGGACCAGATGTATCAGAACTAGGAGTGTGAAATGACGTGGGAGACTTGAGAGTGTGGAGGGACTCTGCAATTGGCTGTGAGGCCTCAGTAGAGGAACCTGGAGTGTAGAACCTCTCAGCTACTTCCGCTACCTCTTCACTTACAGTGCTACCAATTTCTATGGACATCTCAGACTCAGGAGACAGTGGCCTACCCCAGTCTGTTGGAGGATTGTAGTAGTCATAAACGGCACCAAAGGTGACTTCCTCTTCTTGCATGCCACCAACTGCTGCTCTCCTGTCTCCCGCTATTAAAGCAATGCCAAATTTGTTTCCTTCCTTTCCTTCAACAGAAGCATCTAGTGGTAGAGTAGCTGGTTTAACTACAACTTTAGGTTTGACGATCAGGGGTTCATGTTCCTGCTTCTGGTGGACATCAAACCTCACATCTTCTCCTTTTATCTGAGGCTCAGTCATATCATCAGTCAGTGTTTTCTCTGATACTTCTGTCAAATCAGCCTGAGAATCTGGGATACTAACAAAGACACCACTGTCCATTGAGGGCTCTGGGATTGAAATCAGCTTTTTACCAGCAATTTCCACCTCCTCACTCAACTGGTCTACCTCAGGCACAAAAACACACCGTTCCTCTAATCCTTTCAACTCCTGATCTATATTTATTTCAGCTTCTTCCAACCTCTCCTCAACACTAGTACCATCAGGTTGTGAGGAGACCTTCATAATTGCATCTCCAGTTGCTCTTTGTTTCTCTAGTCTGTGAGGTACAGAAACAATTTTAGGCTTTACAGCCTCTTCGAAAGGAATCTTAGCTTTGACTGAGTGTTTTGGCACAGGGACTTTATCAGACTTGAAAGGGATGAAGCTGCCTGTCCTGTCAAATATTCGCACAGTCTCCTGGCTCGCCATCTCCACTTCAGCTGCTTCCGTTTGTTTAGAAAGACGAGCAGGTTTCTGTGGAGTAAGCTTTACCAGCTCTGTAGACTCCTGGACCTCCTCTATGAACTGCTTCAACTCATCCTGACTTCCTTCTAAGGTTGCTTTCTCTGTCTCTAGAGTTCCAGGGGTTTCAGTATAATATGGGATGACTGTCACAGCATGTTCAAGTTCATCACTGCATGCAACATGCACAGTGTCAGGCTCCAGTGCAAGGGCCTGTTCCTGCTGATCAAGGGAAATAGCCACAGCAGGTATAAATTCCTCTGGAAACTGCATTTCCTTCCTTCGCTCCTCAGGAGAAGGAGGTGTCATCAACGTGACTGGCGAGTCCGACTCAAAAGCCTGCTTAATCTGAGAAACTTTTATTACAGCACCAGAACCACGAAGACCACAGCCTGATAGTGTTGGGAATTCAGTAGAGGGACTAGATCTGGATTTGGTGCCTTTGACACCCTTGTCTGTTGGAACTTGTGAAATTAGAATTTTATCCTCAGTATGAGAGAAGGCAGCTTTTTGGGGCATGGCAGATTTCCTTAAATCCCCAGTTATTCCAACAGGAGACTTCCTCCTTTCCCCAGATGGAGTAAAATCATCAACATCCACAGCTTCAAGAGCCTCTGAAAACTGCACTGGTTCTGCAACTTGAAATGACACATCAGAGACACTGGAAACCTCACCAAGCTTATTTTTAGCAACACACTTGTACAATCCAGCATCTCTGTGTGTAAAACTGCTAACATACAGCCTGTAAACTTTGTCATCCACCTCAACTCTGTATTTTCCAGATGCAACTTCCAGGCAAATGTCATCATAAAACCATGTGACATCTGGGGAAGGTTCACCAGTGATAACACACTCTAACACAGCAGTGCTGCCTTCAGCACAGGTGATGTTTTCTAGTTCAGTTACCACACGAGGAGCTCCACCTACCACGTCAAAGGAGAACGTAAACTTGTGTTTCAAAGTCTGAGCAGCCCCCTCATCACTTTGCACACCTGAAGTTCCCTCTGTAAGAGCTGGGGGCCTCTCATCACTTATTTCCTCAGACATGTCAGGAACAGGGGTAGCAGCTGTAATTCTGATCTCTACAGGTGAGGAGCTGAACGACTCATCTGAACACCTGCGTTTGTGGATCACAGCTTGGGGTACCTGGAGCGTTGCTTTTCCAGAATCCATGTAGGTCTGAAGTTCCTCCTCTACCAGACTCTCTTGGTTTTCCTCACCTTTCTCAAGTTCCTCTGTGACAACAACTTCCTGAGTGACAACTGCCTTTCTTGACATCTTTTTGTCAGAGATCTGAAGAGTGGCACTACAGATGGATTTGCCGTGTTTATTGGTTATAACGCAGTCATATGTGCCCTCATGGTCTGTCGTTGGATAGAATACAGTGAGCTTTGACTTGTTCACTTTGGTTACAATATCATAATCTGGGTTCTGGGCTACAGAGTGACCATCTTTGAGCCAGTTAACATTGGGCACAGGTTCACCTTGGAAATGGCAGATGAAATCTGACATCTCACCCATTTTTACTTTAAGAGAAGACATTTCTTTCAGAAATACTGGACGGGACCCTGCAGAACTTGTATCCTTGCCTTCAACCAACTTGGATCCGGGAGTTTCTTTAACATGTGACTCCTTCTGGACTCTCCTCTCTTCCTCTTTTACAGATACTTTTTCAAGGCTTTCCTCACTGATTTCACCACCCTCTCTTGATTTCAATGACGCTTCATCTCGCTTGACATCAGCTAATCTTCTCTTTTGTCTCCATTCCCTGCGCTCTCCGGCAGTTCCAATCTCCTCTTTTAACCCACTCAGTTGTCTCACATCTGTCTGGAACCGTTGGTTACTGGGTTTATCAACAGTCGTAGAATATTGCTCCCTGCAATCCTTCCTCTCTGCCTCTACTCCCAAATCTTCCTGTGGAGGGGAAGTTTGATGACCAAATGTACGTTTTACAGAAACACCAATCCCCGGCGGTGGTAAACCAGCATCTCCAATAGGAGAACATGTTATGGAAGGTAACTGTTGAAGAGACTGTTCACCCCCCGCTGCTTCAATAAAACGTGAAGGTTTCTGAAAGGCTCCATCAGCAGCTACTGCATGTGGAAGTGGTAAACCATGACTGAGTTGTTCATCCAGTGGAGGGACATGGGACTCAACTGACAATCCCATGCCAGGCTGTTTGTACTCGCTGTCCAGAGCCCACTCAGACTCCAGCTCAGCCACTTCCTCTGGTTCAACACCATCTTGCTGCCATTTCAGGATACGTTGAGCCAGGGCTTCTTCCTCACTTACAAAGTACTCACTGTCCCTCTGCAACCTGGTCTCACGGCCCTCTGTTGGCAGCTCACCAGGAGGTGACCACTGTCGGCTAGTACCCTCCTGATCTCTGAAACCAGCAGGAGCAGAGTCACTTAAAATGATCTCTTCAACTGCTTTTCCTGGAGAAATCTTTCTGCTCCGGACCACAGCAGGTTGCGGACATGCTTCTAGGCCTGTGGTGTCTGTGACATTTCCTTGAACATCAGGGGTTGTATCATCCTGGAACCGAGGGCAACCCTCCACCCAGTCAGACTCCAGTTTTACAGCCTCCTCTTGTTCCTTCAATACGTCCTGTTGCCATTTCATTATTCTCTGAGCCAAGGCCTCCTCTTCACTGACAAACTTCTCAGTCTCATTTGTCAACTCAGAGATATTCTCCCTTGAGAGCTGGAGCTCTTGATAAGTTCTTGTCTTCTCAAAAAACATCCTTTCCTCTCTGGCTCTTGTTTTAGGTGATGACTCTAATTCTATACCAGCTGCTCTACCTTTTATTCCAGGTGATTTTTGTGCTATCATGGTTGATGTGGCCATTTCCAGTTCTCCTGACCAAGATTTAATTTCATCTTTAAATGAGAGGGTGAAGGTTTGTTCCTGCTCTGCTTTACTCTGGACTTCAGGTGACTTAGCTGACAGTGTAACAGCCTGATCTACAGCTGCTCTTGTCTCCACCACCTCCTGTTGGATATGCTCCTCAGGCTGTATGTATGGTGTTTCTGCTGGCATGGGCAGATCAGTTTCTGGGTGAAATGTCTCCTCCTCTGACATTTGCACACCATGTTGCCATTTTCTGATCCGAAGAGCAAGTAGCTTCTCCTCACACGCCATCCTCTCAGCCTCCAGGCTCTGCTCATACTGAGCCCTCAAAGACTCTTCTTTGTCACCTGATGCTCCAACATCGCTTAGGAACCTCTCTTTAACCAACTTGCCTGGCCTTGGTCTGGGTGACTCTCTGATTCTGCTCTCAAACTTCGGTTCCCCTTCTGGTGACCTTGCTTCTAGTCCGGGGGATTTTGTTGTCACTGTAGTGGGAAGACCCTCCAGGCTCTGCTCATACTGAGCCCTCAAAGACTCTTCTTTGTCACCTGATGCTCCAACATCACTCAGGAACCTCTCTTTAACCAACTTGCCTTGCCTTGGTCTTAGTGACTCTCTGATTCTGTTCTCAAACTTTGGTTCCTCTTCTAGTGACCTTGCTTTTAGTCCAGGAGATTTTGTTGTCGCTGTGGTGGGAAAACTCTCCAGGCTCTCTTCATACTGAGCCCTCAAAGACTCCTCTGCTTTGTCACCTGATACTCCAATATCACTCAGGAACCTCTCTTTGACCGATTTGCCTGGCCTTGATCTGGGTGACTCTCTGATTCTGTTCTCAAACTTGAGCTCCTCTTCTGGTGACCTTGCCTGTAGTCTGGGGGATTTTGTTGTCACTGTGGTGGGAAGACCCTCCAGGCTCTCTTCATACTGAGCCCTCAAGGACTCCTCTGCTTTGTCACCTGATGCTCTGACATCGCTCAGGAAGCTCTCTTTGACCGACTTACCTGGCATTTGTCTGGGTGACTCTCTGATTCTGTTCTCAAACTTCGGTTCCTCTTCTAGTGACCTTGCTTTTAGTCCAGGGGATTTTGTTGTCACTGTAATTGGAAGACCCTCCAGGCTCTGTTCATACTGAGTCATCAAAGACTCCTCTGTTTTGTCACCTGGTGCTCCAACATCGCTCAGGAACTTCTCTTTGACGAACTTACCTGATCTTGGTCTGGGTGACTCTCTGATTCTGTTCTCAAACTTTGGTTCCTCTTCTAGTGACCTTGCTTTTAGTCCAGGGGATTTTGTCGTCACTGTAGTGGGAAGACTCTCCAGGCTCTCTTCATACTGAGCCCTCAGAGACTCCTCTGCTTTGTCACCTGATGCACAAGCATCACTCAGGAAGCTCTCTTTGACCGACTTGGCAGGCCTTGGTCTGAGTGACTCTCTGACTCTATCCTCTAACTTCACTTCCACTTCTGCTGATCTTGCTTTTACTGTGGGGGATTTTGTCGTCACCAGAAGGGGTGGCATAACTTCTATTTCTTTTAGTCTTTCCTCAGCTGTGGCTAGCTTTGTAATGATGGAGGCAGACTCTTCTTCTCCTTCGGCTTTTATGTCCGATGACTTTGGTGTTGCTGCTTCAGGATCAACTAACCTTGCTTTTATTGTGGGTGATTTATGGACAGAGGTGGGTATGGCCTCAGTTTCCAAGGCTGTTCTTTTCTCTATGATCTCCTGCTGGGTGTAAATGTGCCCTGTGGGCTCCATGTACTGCATCTCAGCTGGCATGGGTAAATCAGTTTCCGGGTGAAACATTTCCTCCTCAGACATCCTACTTCCTTGCTGCCATTTCCGGATCCTTAGAGCGAGAAGTTTCTCCTCGCACTCCTTTCGTTCAGCCTCTAGACTCTTCTCATAATGAGCCCTTAAAGACCCTCCATGCTTGTCCTCATACAGTTCTTCTGCTACAGCTGTTGCAGTGACTTCTGGTACTGCCCCTTCACTAAGGAACTTCTTCATAGAAGTGACCTGCTTAGGCATAGTTAACTCTGGGAGTGATGCCTCCTCTTGAGCAGGCACAACTCTATCATACATTGCACTTTCTGAGGACAGGATCTCTGTGTGACACAGATCAACTTCAGTTTTTGCCATCCCACCTTTTTGGTCAAGAACCACACCCTGATGTTCACTTACCATCTGCTCAAATCTAGTATCTAACAGAGCTTTTGTATCCCCCATAGTCTCTGAGGGAATGTCAACAGATGTCCCTTTTCCCTGAGGAACTATTGTATCAACCAGCTCACCTTTCATTATCTGAATGGCTCTGGTTCTAGACTGAGGCTCAAATGAATGTCTCATACGAGCCTGAGAAAGTTCCCTGGCTGATGCTTTACCTTGAAATTCGTTATGACTCTCCCCTAAATCGAAGGGTCGACTGAAATGCTGGACATCAGGCAGAGAGGCAGGCTTGACCCTGAGCTTTTCCACGTATTCTGCATAACTCGGTTCACTGGCAACAGATTCCAGCTCGAATTCAGAGGAGGACATGGTACAGATAGAGAGCCTTTTCCTCTGTTTGACAGCTTTTTGAAGCGTTGTAAGCTTAGTTCTTACCTCGTTATGAAGACTTTCTGTGTCACTGAACCTCTCGCTATATCTGTCACTGCACCTGTCACTGAACTTGTCACTAAACCTAGCACCTGTGCGCCGATCACAGTAGATGTCACTAAATCTATCGTTGAAGCGCTCAGACCTGTCAAACATGGGAGGAGGGGAAGGTGCACGCTCAGAGGCTGTCTCCAAACGTTTGGACTCCTTCTCTGATTCTTTTCCCTTTGAATACGTACCAGACTTGAAATACACAGTGCGCACCAGAGCATTCTTAGACCGAGATCTAGCCTGATGGACTTTGGACATTTTGTCAAAAGGAGACCCAACATATCTGAGATCAACTCTAAACTTCCTCTCCTTCCTCTGCTCTGCCATAGAATCAATGCTCTCATGGACCCTGGCAGAGCGCCTAACAAATCCCAGGTAGTTAGCGGACTGCTCTTCCTTCAGCGTCACCAAAAGAGATGCAGTGGACTCAGCAGAACCTTCCGTGTTCAGTGCCATCACCTTATAACTGCCAGAGTCTCTCTCCCTGATGCTATCGATAACCAGAGAAGTAGTGTGCATTTGCATACTGCTATCACTACGAATCCTGCGTCTACGCTCTTTGGGAATAGATCTGTTGTTATGAAACCAGAGGATAGTTGGTGGAGGGTAAGCAACAAGTTTACACTTCAACTCTACTGGCTCCCCCTCTAGGACTGACTGGAACTTCAGCTTCTTGGTAAAAGAGGGTTTGATATTTTCAGTCCAAGAGGTAATTGAGGAGGTTCGGCTAGAGCAGCGGTTGGCTGACACCAAGCCGAGATCGATGAAGTCCTCAGTGTCGGAGAAGGCTCCACGAAGCTGTTGAGTGCTGATGAGTTCAGTGCCACTGTGTGTCGCTGCTTCTTTGCTGTCATGATAAAACAGCTCTGCCAACAGAAACAGAGAATGGTCAGACCAATATGGACTCCAGTGGTAAAGAGAAAGAAAAAGGATTTGAATGATCATTAATGGAAATATTAAATGCATGCTGGGAGTCACAATGCCATAAAAAATAATTTCACTCACCATATTTGTTCGAATAAACGCAAGACTTGATTCTTTTTATTAGAAACCTGCAGGAAGTTTTGATCCTTCGTCTGTGGAAACTTCTTCAAAACATGAATTATTTTATTATTGTTAAAAAAAAAGCATGTGTCCAAGATGGGTGGCCAACATTCGCTGTTTTTCTTTTTGAATTGCTTTGTGCTAGAATGTTCCTTACCTGACTTGCAGAGGGGAGAATAAACGCCCTTTCTAATCCTTAACAGGAAATGAATGGTGCACAAGCTCTCCAATACAGAACTTAAAGTCCAAAACTTTAAAAAATGAAGTTGTAAAATTGGGTGAGAAGGCGTTTATTCGAACTAATATAGTTTTACTGGTGTTATTTAGAAAGCAAACCACAGGAATCACATCCCACTATCTGCAAGCCAGGCTAGGAAATATTTGGCAGGAGGAAGGTTTCAGTTTCAGATGCAGTAGACCTCCATATCTTTTAAAGGGCATTTCAGATCTTTAAAAGAGCTTTAAAAGATACACATCCTGCACATTTTTGGGGAAAAGATCAGAGGAACCTTCATGCCAAAGTGAAACGAACATCTGGATGCAAAATGTCAAAAACGGGTACAAGCAAGTTCTATAAGTGCTCTCCTGGAAGAAACCACGGGACATCATCTAAACAAGAACAGGTAAAATTGTACAAACAGTTGTAATTTTCTATCAAGACACAAAGATGACATGCAGCTGTGGAAAGACAAAGACCTTTTAAAAGGACAGGTCAATATTTGACTTTTCTGCGAACTCTAAAAGTAGTCTGTGGATGCAGGACAACTGTAATCCAGCCCATGAGGCATGCACCCACGCAGCAGTTTCTCCCGTCATCTTCAACCGTTTCTCCAGATAAAAAATACTTCAACAACAACCAAAGCTTGGATCAGAGTTACCCTCTGACAGACTACTTTTAAAGTTAAAAATCAGTGGAGTTGAACAGTTTAAACTGTCCCTTTCCCGCTCTGCCTGCTGCTCATGTGTGGAAAAAAAGTGCTCTTACCTTTGACTTCCTGCTCGATCGTGGCTTCAATTTGCTCCCTCACATGAGTCACTGTAAATTAAAGAGATAACATCAGACAATGTTTCAAAATATTCAAGCAACTGTGGTCTCTTCTTCCCCACCCTGCAAGCAATATGATGACTGTGCACCCATCCCTCAGCTGCTCGTGATAATACACCACATCATAAAGTGACCAAAGTCTAATTTGCAGATCATATGATGGAACCTTCAGATCTGCTGGGATGTCAATAGGAAGCTTAGATCAGTTCTGAGAAGTGATCAGTATCTCAAAACTGTAAACTAGAAGAAACTAAAAGTTCCTATACAGCTTCCCCATACTACAGAGATTCAGTTAACCAATTGATAAAACAGATCAATCGATATTACAGCTCTATGAAGAGAGGAATACTGGCCACATAACTCAACATATTTGATTTGATCTTCACCAAAACAGATGAAAGAATGTAAAACTTTCTTCTTCCTTCACTCAGCTGAAGGGGCATTTTTGAGGTGATGAACCAAAGCAATGCAGTGCACACATGTAAGAATAAAGAAATACAGATGCTTTATAACTCAGAAGTACCAAATGAAGACCAAAAATAAATAAAGGTGGACGTCCCTAGAGGATGGATGTTAAACATGTCAGTTTCAACTGCATCAGAAGAAAAAGGGGAGGATGAACAAGAACAGGGGAGTGACGAGGGAGGTGGAGCAGGGAAGCAAAGTCAAAATCCAAAACTGGTGCATTTGTGGATGAAGTGGGTCTTCGTGAAACGGTGATGTTAGTCAGAGCTGAAGGAAGACTGAGGGATGTCCCGATTGCCTTCTCTTTTCCCACTGATTCATTCTGAGCGCTCTCTGAACCTACAAATAACTGACATCCAAAATTTATGACTGCAGAGTCACAACAGACACCGAATGAGGTGATGTTTGGTCAAACTGTGTGGAAACTGGAAGAAAAAACAAACCTATGGCTAGATTTGTCCAGCTGTCTAATCAGAAGCAAACTTCAAGGTTCTAAAGTACTGCTGATTTTAAGCTTTAGCCCTTAAAGTCAGTAAACTTTGCATTAAATTGATATATATATATATATTTAACAGTTTTCTGCACTGACTTAAATTGTGTTAAACATCAGTTCATAACTTTAAGAGCAGAATTACAGCTGTATTTTCTGCTCATTAATTGGTTAATTCTGCAACCTCAAGTGATTATTTTGTCTGCAAAAATAATACCTCTTGCTTGTGGGCATGTGTTGTGTTACATTAAGTTACAATTTTACTGTTTAAGTGAAAGAAAACATCCAGAGCATGTTATGATCTGAGGCTGTTTGGTTCGGGACATCCCTTGCAGCGGTGAGGGTGTTCAGGGAGGGAGCATTCATCTTCCATGTGTCTCAGAGGGAGCTGGCTGACAGATCCACGTTACCTTCTTCTTCTCTAGTTATGGTGAGTGTGGCCGAGCACGCAGACTCTCCAGCATTATTAACCGCCCTGCAGGTGTACTGTCCTGCATGCTCAGAGAAAGCATCCACAATGATGAGCGTGGCAGTGCTCGTCACCTCATCAAAGTGGAACACCACGTTCTTGGTGGGCTGAACTGGCTGCCGGTTGTGGAACCAGCTGACCTGTGGCCTCGGCATGCCAGACACGCGTGCGTGGAAACGGACCACCTCCCCATGTGGGACTGTGCAGCTTGCAATTGGCTGGATGAAAACCGGCTTTTGGCCAGTGGAAAGTGTCTTTAGGCTGATGGAGACATGCCGCTGAGATTTGGCAGGACTGCCCTCTGTCTGCATTCGCCCTGAAAGGAAGCAGGTTCATTGACTTTATGTATTTTATTCCCTTTACATGGCAGTCAGCAGTATGTGGCTGGAGCCTCAAAGAGATACAAGCTGACAGAGATGATAAATCCACCTTACGTCTGACAAAATGTCATTTTTAACCTGATAGAACTAGGAAAACATTGCTGGTGTGCTCTTGTTCAGCTGAATGTAGTATCTTTGTGTCCTTTTGGCTTCAAACCAGAGTTAATGCTCGATCGGATGAACATCAGGTCTTAGTGAAAGAAACACAGCTGTGAGTGCTGGAAACACAGAACAGATGCAGTGGCTGACAAATTAGAGTCCAACACAACCGTTGTCGTTTTGTAAGGTGGTGAATCCTTTGTGTGGGATTATTGGTCCAGTTTGGTCAAAACTGGGTGACACAATAGGATAATAATCCAATGCACACCGGTAAATCTACATTGCAGTGGGAGAAAAATGAAAGAATCAAGGTATTAGAGTGACCCGGTCCATGTACCGACTAGCTGAGATGGTATGACAGGACCTGGATTGACGTTAAAAAATTAACCAAAAAAATGTTTTGAAGAAAAATGAGAGAAAATAAATATAGAGCGATGAAAAAGATAAAGTTATACAAGAAGAGACATCAACTTATTGCTGCCAACGTTGGATCTGCAAGCTATCAGGATACTTAGTTTTGTAATTTTTCTTTTTTTTTTTTAAACAGGAAAAGTGAAGGAAGTTATATGTTGTTTATCATCAAGGTTTTATTTATCTAAAACTAAGACCTTCTGCAATCACATGATTTTTTTTTTTTTTTTTTTACAAAAAAAAAAAAAAAGAGGTACCAATTATTGCACGTCTGTTGTTGCACGATGCACATCCAGCATTTGGTTAAAATATGATGGATATAACTTACCGTCCAGAGAGAGCGTGGCAGAGCATGAAACCTTTCCAGCATTGTTGGTGGCCACGCAGGTGTACTCGCCCTCATCTTCGGGGTAAACTCTGGAGATCTCCAGCTGACAGCTGTCGTCGAACTGGGACATCCTGAAGAATTCAGACTGTTTGATCTCCTTGTCCTTGTGGAACCAGGTGATCTTCACATCTACACCCGGAGGGACAGAACAGTGACGCAGTCTTCTTCACAACAGAACAGAATATTACCTGGACACCAAATCACAGATATGCATCAAGAGTTGGTCCTCTCACCGTCTCCACGAACTCTGCACTGGAAGCGGGCTGGTTCTCCCTCACGAGCCGAGGTACTGGCGATGGGTGAGATGACCACTGGAGGAGCCATGGGAGCAGCTGAGTCTGGAGAAACGACCTCTGACACTGAAACACACATATACCTGGTTATGAAGAGGGCCCACTCATTTCCATCCACGCAAAACTCCACTCTGCAGGCGAGACGTCCTGCCTCACCTTCCACGTTGAGCGTGGCAGTGCTCGTGGCAGAGCCACACTCGTTCTTGGCCTCACAGTTGTAGACGGCGGCATCCTCAGGGAAGACCTCGATCAGCAGGAGCGTGTGCTCGTTGCCGTCGTGCAGGAACTTGCACTTGAATCCCGGAGACAGAGCCTGGGAGTTCTTGTACCAGAAGACCTGAGGCGTAGGAACGCCACTCACCTGTACAGAGAAGCGGGCTGGCTTCCCTGCCTCCACTGACTGAGGCTCCATGTGACGGAGGATCTGAGGCGGCTCCGGGACTGAGCAGAACAGGAAGTACAGGGTTTGTTAAAAAGGGCAAAGGTGTGGCATCACACTGCCTTGAATTAGAGAGAAACTTGACATCAAGAGAACTAAACAAACTGAATGATGTCCAAGACATTTTGTTCATCCTGACTTCCTATTTCTTTTACATTTGCTTGACAGAATGGGATCATTCTCATTTTCTCCATTAGTCTGTCTCCTAGCTGGACTTACTGTTGACTCGGAGGTGCACGGTGCTTCGGTTCTTGCCAGCGATGAAGGTGTACTCCCCAGCATCACTTCGGTAGGTCTCGGAGATGGTGAGACGGTGCAGCTTCCTGATGGCCACGTAGTTGAACCTCTCCTCCATTGAGACTTTGATCTCCACGCCGTTTCTCAGCCAACGGCCCTCAACATCGTCCTCATTCACCTCAAACTCAAAGGTGGCTCTGTGTTTCTCCAGCACCTGAAGGACAGGAAGCAATGTTTCTGAAACATCCTACAACATCACCACATACCTTGATGTTTCCATCAACCTGTATCCAGTTTATAATTTGTTTTTTCTTTCCAAATTTCAATCAAATTTGCCCTGTTGATGTTTGACTGGCTCACCGTGATCTCCCGCTCGGCGGGTTCTGAGATCCGGATGTCACGCCCCTCTACAGTGAGATGGGCCTTGGAAACACTCGATCCGGCCACCACAGAGTACTCTCCAGTGTCAGACATGCGAACCGTCTGGATCATCAGACGGTGGACGTACTTCTCTGCAGTCACGACATACCTGTGGAGGCAGCACGGGACGTGAGTTCCAGCTCATACTTCACCTTAAACACTGCTGGTCACGTGACTGGTCATGCATCTAAATCGTGAGTACAATCACATACCTTTCCTCAGACAAGTCCAGCTCCTGGCCATCTTTCATCCACATGACCTGGATGTTGGGCTCAGAGACTTCACACTCAAAAATGGCCTTCTTCTTCTCTGTGATCTTTATGTCCTTAATCTTCTTGGTGAACTCAATCAAACGAGCTGCAAACGAGAAATGATCCAGAGATCACTGAAAAGAACGACTGAAGATCCCCAAATAATTACAGCTTGTCATTTCTCTGAGATTGTTTTTGCCCAATGCCAATATTCCCCATGATCAAAGAATTATTTTTATCTTTTTACACAATAAAAGCAAGAATTCACACGGTGTACAAGGACTACAGCCGCTTTCATTTCCAGCTGCATCTTTAAACTTTCTGTTGACCTGCAGATTATTTTGTGGAGTCGTGCAGAGCAAATGTGAACATGTCATTACCTTCGACAAACAGGTTAGCAGTGGTGGCAGCGGAGCCTGCGACAAACTGGTATTCCCCTCCATCTCCAAAGTGAACGTTTCGGATGGTGAGCGAGTGAGTGAGCTGCCGGCTGCGGACCTGACATCGGTCCGACGACTTGACCTCCACACCGTTCTTCAGCCACTTGTAGGAGATGCCCTCGTAGTTGACAGTGACCTCGAAGGTGATAGTGTCTCTCTCCTGAGCATTCAGGTCCTTCAGCATGGAGGTGATCAGGACAGCTGCACGAGAAAGTAAATTGAAGAAAAAATTTAAATTGATAGCAGAAAGTACAGTTCTAAGTAATACATTATAAACTATATTGGGTTTTTTCCAAAGTGAGACACAGATCTGTAATTTTGTAAAACTGATGTGACAGCAAACGAGTGCAGTCTCACGGTTGACGGTGAGTGTCGCTGACACTCGGTCGTTCCCACAGATGAACGTGTATTCTGCGGAGTCGTTTCTGCTGGTGTTCATGATCTTTAGCTGGTGGAGTTTTCCCTGAACCACGATCCTGAACTTTTCGCTCATCTCGATCTCCACACCATTCTTCAGCCAGGTAGACGGCACGTTGAAGTGAGACACTTCACACTCGAATGTGGCCACCTGCGTCTCTGGGACCTCCACGCTCTTCATGGGTTTGGTTACTCGCAGAGCTGCCAGCAACAAAATCAGATGATATATAAGTTTTTAAAAATACACAAATATGTACAATCACAGAAAATAATAAATGAAAACGTGTATTTTTAACATGTTTTTGCTGAATCAACCTTTTCTTTTTAAATAAAAACAGCAATTTTAGATGATAAATTTTTTTTAAACTTGAATTTGTAATTTTTAAAGTTACTCTACATAAGAATACCACAAGCTACAACTTTGAGGTATAACAATCTGCTTTGTTGACAAACAATTGATAATACTGAGCTAATGAGTGGGGACAGGCCAGCATGTTTTGTAATACCACTTTGTTCCACCAGAGGTGCACTTAAGCTATATTTTGGGCCACAGGCTTAATTTCTTTTAAAAAAAAAGGAATCTTACTCATCACCTTTCTGGTGATATGCTGCCCCATGTGGACAGAAGTAGTATTCCTACACATGGAGCCTTTTAAATTACATATTAAACTACTGTGATTGATTTTGATTTAAAAATGGAAAACATAAAACCTTTTTGATGGAATAAAAAAAAGTCACACAGATCAACTTTAAACAAATGACAGATTCAAAAAACTGTAAAAAGGTCTATAACCCAAATTTTTATTTTAAATATTAAATTCACACTTTTATATATTTCATAGTTATATTATTTTTATGTTTTCATTTTAAAAAATCATTATAAAATGACATTTTCAGTAGGTTATTCCGGTATGACATACCCTCCACTGTGAGCACAGCGCTGCACTGCAGGTGTCCCACCACGGCAGTGTATTCTCCTGCATTGCTGCTGTCAACATTCTGAAGGATCAGCTTGTGAGCTTTCCTCTCAGAGAGAATCTTACACTTGTCGCTCGGCTTCAGCTCCACGCCTTTAAACATCCATTTGACGGGGATATTGTCGTGTGACAGGCTCATCTCAAAGGAGGCGGTGCCGTCCGCCAGTGATGTCACGTCCTTAATCTTCTTGATGATTTTGATCGCTGCACAAACAAGTTGGGAAGGAAATTGATTAAAAGTTAAATAGTAAAATGTTAAATCTGGATGGGTCTACTGAAAAACATCCCATTGTGGGTGATGGTGGATACTCACTCTCAACATTGAGTCTGGCGTTGGCAGACAGTTTTCCTAGTTTGAAGGAATAAACAGTCTCGTCCTGTGTATTGCAGTCCTTCACCTTCAGTGTGTGAACTGCACCCTCAGAGGTGATCTCGTACTTGTCGCTGTTCTGCAGTTCGACACCATTCCTGATCCACTGAGATCCTTTCACATCCGAATGGGTGAGTTCGAGAGAGAACACCGCCTCTTGGGTTTCTGTTACTGTCTGGTTTCTCAGAGTCTTCTTGATCTTTACAGCTTTGGAGGGAAACACATTTATACAGTCAGAAGCAGAACACAGGAAACCTTATGACGTGTTCAGTTTCAGAACCTAAAAACAGCAGGTCAACAGCAAATACTCACCCTCCACCTTGAGGTTAGCACTGGTTTTGGAGTTGGCCACCTGGTAGGTGTATTCTCCAACATCCTGCGGTCTGGTGATGACAATGATAAGGCGCCTGACTGTCCCCTTCACCTCACTCACCACATTCTCACTGAAGTCCACGGGCAGACCTTCCTTGAGCCACTTGCCCTCAGCGCTGGCATTGGCTACTTCACACTCAAACTCAGCGGTCTGAGACTCGGCCACCGTCACGTCCTGCAGGGGTCGAGTGATGGCCCCACCTGGTGGCCAGACAGAGAAACAGCTATGAGTTTCATATCACATAAAAAACACAGTGAATCCCAACATGATCAATTACTTTATAGGTCACAGTTCCTTACTGGTTGATGGAAGGATGAGCTTGTAACAACTCAATATCTTAGAGGTTAAACATACCAGAGACAGTGAGCATGGCACTCGATGTCTTTTCACCAGCGTGGAACATGTACTGGCCCTCCTCATCCTTCATGGTGTCAATAACCATCAGAGAGTGAGCCTTTCCCTTGGATTCCAGCTTGTATTTGAGTCCAGCTTTGAGCTGTTGGTTTCTGAAGGTCCAGACGGGGTCAATTCCAGGATGAGAGACTTCCACATTAAAGGTAACGTTCTGGGACTCTGAGCACACTTTGTCCTCCATATGCTTCACAATTTGTACCTCTGTAATAACAACATTGTTAGAACCTGAAACTTGACCAGAAACCTAAAATGGAATCGTGAAGTAAAAATGAAAAGATCAACTCACGTTCAACAGTCAAGCTGCAGCTGGTGTCAACCTTGCCAACCACCAGCTTGTAATGTCCTTCATCTGCGGCGAAGGTTCTGGAGAAGACCAGGCGTTGCTTGGCGCCCTTTGCTACAATCTGGATTCGGTCGCTGGGCATTAGCGGTTTGTCGTTGTGGTACCATTTGACAGAGCTGATGTCCTGAGCGGAGATCTTGGCTTCCAGGACAGCCTTGGTGCCTTCGATGGAGGACACGTCCTTCAGTGGCGTTAGAATGTCAATAGCTGTAAAAAGAGACAAAATATGACAATGAAAGGTGCCAGTGTGTTCCAGTGATGATTACATTTAATACTGTTTTAAACACATACTTTGAACGTTGAGTTTGCCAGAGGTGGAGATGTCATGAGTTGGAACCACAAACGAGTAGGAGGCAGCATCTTCTCTGCTGACATTCTCCACCAGAAGTTTGTGAACCAGTTTGTCAATGACGATGTGGATGCGGTCCGAGGCAGAAATAGCCTGCCCACTTTTCATCCAGGTTCCCTCAACATTCTCCTGGGAGAACCTCACCTCCAGCTGAGCAATGTCACCTTCACATACTGTGAGATCGGTCAGGGGCTGCATCAGGGTCACCGGGCGCACTGAATAGGAGAAACACCATCATGAATGAGGAATCACAAAACATTATGAAATGTAAAAAAAAAAAAACTTGAAAAGGAAAAGAAAGAAACTGGGCTTCTTACAGCTATTTATGTAGTAATTTCAATCAAAAGTCAAGGAAACATGTTCAGAAACGTCAATTATACCATTTAAAACCAAGACACAACCAGTCGTGACACATTCTTTTCCATGTGCTTACGTTTCATCTTTAGTGAGGCGCTGGTCCTCAGATCTCCACATACAAAAGTATATTTCCCCTGGTCTTCCTTCTTGACATCCTTGACAGACAGAGAATGTCTTCCTCGGCGGGAGTACATGACATATTTATTACTGGGAGAAAGCTCCTTGTCTCCGAAGAACCAGGTGCCCTCAGCATCTTCACGAGACAGCTCAACCTCAAACTCTCCAGCATAAGTCTCTGGTACCTCAATGTTCTCCAAGTGTTTGATGAGCTCCAGGGCAGCACCTGGGTAGCAAAGAATCAACAACCATGTTCTCCCAATCCATCCAATATAACTAAATGACACCTAAGGTGAGACTTGAGAGTACCTACCTTCAACATGGAGCTTTGCGCTTGTCCTGACATTCTCGTCATCTACAACCACGCAGCTGTATTCTGCGTCATCACTCATTTCAATAACCAGGACAGACAGGAAGTGGACCTTTCTGTCAGAGTGCATTCTGTATTTATCTCCTGAGAAGATCTCCATGTTGTTCTTGAGCCATTTGACTTTGACAAAAGGTTCATTGGTTTCACACTCAAAGGTCACCATGGTGTCCTTCTCATTGGCACTGGCATCTACAAGGTTCTGGGTGAAGCTAACTGCTGCCTTGGCTGCAACATAAAAACATGAAGTGAGACTTTGATAGAAATTAGATTATGAATGTGTTGCAGGAGAAATTTGTTTAAAGTGACTTTACCTTGCACAAGCAGGAAGGCGTGGCTCGAGGACTCTCCAGCGATGTTCATGGCCTTAACCATGATGCTGGCAGAGTCCTCCACTTCAACATCTCTGATCACCAGCTCACACACATGATCCTCAGGCCAATACCAGTAAATACGCTCTGTCTTCTCCAGCAGAATCCCGTTCTTGAACCACTGGCACTCCGGCTCTGGTCTGCCAACAACTCTGACACGGAAACGAACCTCATCCATTGGAGCAACAGTCTTGCTTGCAATGCGTTCCAGGATTTTGGGGGCTTCCATGCTGGGGGAGAGCTGGACTCTCTCTGGTTTGATAACAGGGATGGTAACTTTCCCTGCTTCCTCCATCTTTTTCTTTTCAGCCTCTTCTTTCTCTTTCATGTGATGAAGCAGCTCATCTTTAGTCTTCTTTAGGAGATCTTCATAAGAATCATCTCTCCTCCGAGATTTAAACTCCACAGCAGAAATTGACTCATAGAAACCCTCTTCTGTCCTGCGCTTGAACTTACTCTTCAGCTCCTCTGATTCCTCTGAGGTTTTCTCGTGAACGATTCTCTGCGTCTTGCGGAGTTTCACAACTTCCCGATCCTGGGGGGCCTCACTGGGTCGGTCCACTTTCACAACATCAAATCCAATTCTACCAGGTTCATGGGGGCCCTCTGATGCCCTCGCTTCTGGAGCACGACGCAGCACTGATCTAAAGTCCTCTCTCTGTTGGATCTCCAGCTTCACTGTATGTTCAGTTGTACCTAAAGGATTGTCTGCAACTACCCTGACCTCACCAGAGTCATAAGACTTGATGTCAACAATCTCCAGGTAGTAAATACCATCATAACGGAGTCTGTATCTCTTGCTCTTGCGGATAAGTTGTCCATTGAGGTACCAGTTAACCTTTGGAGCTGGATAGCCAGTCACTCTGCATCGGAATCGTGCAATGTCACCTTCAAGTACTCTAGCGGGTTCAGGAAGTAGGACAATTTCAGGTTTTGTCTTCTCAGATTCCTCTCCACTGACTCCAGTGGGTCCTCCCTCATGAGCCGTGCGCTCAATCTCATCCACTCTGTACGCTCCCTTCCTGCCTTCAGGAAGCTGTGACTCCTCAATGAGGCCCTTCTCATCCTTGACGATCAGGGTGGCCGAGGTCTGGTCGACTCCAAACTTGTTGGTAGCCCTGCAGGTGATGACACCGCTGTCTCTAGCATAAGCGACCTCATAGTCCAGGCTGCAGTATCCAAATTCATTGACCATACGCAGCCTGTTTGCAGCAGCCAGAGGTTTGCCATCATGCAGCCACTCCACCACCATAGTGGGGTCTCCAATAGGTGTCAGTCTGCATTCAAAGTGAGCTGGACCGAAACGTTTCATTCTGATAGAAGTCAACTTCTTCTTGAACTGTGGTTTCTGCTGCTTCTCTTTGTCGTAAAGGTCGCCTTCCTCCCATTGCTCTTGACCATACCTCAGGTGAAGGGGCTCCACCTCTGGGGGAGCTATCTCTTTGGCTTTGTAGGTTCCTTTAGGAATAATAAGCTTCCTCTCGGCCTGAGGGGCAGACATGTCCACTTCAACATTGACTCTGCAGCGAGTTGTGTCTCTACCAGCCTTGTTGATGGCTGTAGCAGTGTACCAGGCGCTGTCTGAGCCACCAGCTGAGGGAATCTGAAACTTGGCCTCTCCTTTAGTCCCGTCAATTCTGAAATAAGCAGCCAACCCAAATATGTTATTCAAAAGCCAAAACAAACATTTTGAAGACTCAGAAGAGCCTTTACCGCTAAATTAAAGATACATACTTGATATGTGGGTGCTTCTGTGGGGTGATAATGTCACTGTTCTTCAACCACACAATATCAGGCAGGGGGTTTCCGATGGCCTTGACAGCCAACTCCACCAGGGTGCCCTGCTTGACAGTAATGTTCTTCAGCTTCTGAACAAACTGAGGTCTAGCCAGGCTTTCTCGAGCTGTGAATCCCCCCAGAAAAAGAACGCAACAATTAATAATGTGACTCTTTCTGAAACTTTTAAAAGAATAATGTGGTACAATAAATTTGTGACCCAACTGTACCTTCAACATTGAGATTAACAGATACAGAAGTGCGTCCAGCTCTGTTCTGAGCGACAACTGTCCACTCGCCAGAGTCCTGTGGCATGGCTGGGACAATAATCAAGGACTGCGTACCATCCTCTTTAATCACAATCTTGTGTGTGTAGTCGTTCACCACTTGTTGTCCTGGAAAAAAAAGGATAAAATGATTTTACAAGAGGTCAAAGTGATATCTAGAGGTAAGATTTGTTTAACAATGTTTCTCTTACCATTGTGGAACCAGTAAGTGTCAGGCATTGGTCTGCCCACAACCTTCAAGTCAAATCTGGCAGTTTGTCCTTCTGAGCATTTGACTGAAGAAGGCTTCATGACAAACACAGGTTTGTAAAGTCTTTCCAGCTGAGCCTCATCGGTCTCCTCGAGCCGGCGGGCTGGTGAGCGTCCAGGTGAGCGGCTGGATGAACGGCCAGGAGAGCGGCTCAAGGAACGAGGTGATGTAGATCTGATGAAGAGGATGAATCAGTGTCTTGTTACATGCTTTCGCTTTTTGTTCTCTCATGCTTTTCTCTGCCTCTTCTTCAAACACCAGCTACAGTCTAAAAGAGCTTCTCCTTGTATTTTTTGGTGTTAAAGACTTACCTGATCCTCTGCAGTGATGGCTGTGGTGTGTATCTCTGAGGTGTGACAGTTCCAGATGGCTCTATGTAGAGCTTCCCTGAGCTGACAGCATTTCCCTTCATGTTGGTGGCGAAGGCGGTGTACACGCCTTCATCCTCTGGGAGAACCACAGGGAGACGGAGGCTGGCCCGTCCATCCTGAAGAACCTCCATTTGGTATCGACCACCAGCCCTAATGCGTTGGCCATCTTTGTACCAAGCAATCTGGAACAAGACAGAGAATAATTTGAAATCTTTAATATCAGGTCCGACTCCGGTTTCCTCCCACAGTCCAAAAACATGTATGTGAGGTTGTTTGGGAACTCTGAAATTGCCCATAGGTGTGAGTGTGTGTGTGAATGGTTGTTTGTCTTTGAATGTGGCCCTGCGATGGACTGGCGACCTGTCCAGCGTGTACCCCTGCCTCTCGCCTGGGATGGGCTGGGATAGGCTCCAGCAGACCCCCGTGACCCAGAAATGGAACAACGGGTCAAAAAAATGGATGGATAATATCAGGTCCTTCAGATGTTTTTCATGAGAGGTTGAATGTTTGGTCTAAAACTACAGACTGCAGTACATTTATAACAGTGGAGCCCACTAAGATCAAAGCCTGCATGTCTGCATCTTCTTGGTAAATTATGAACTTTGATTAGCACTGATAAAGGTAGATTTTACTGTGAACTTGAATCATTTTCTCTCTACCTTTGGCAGTGGGACTCCTGCCATCTTGCAGTGGAACGTAACACCCATTCCCTCCATGATCCTGTAGTTTTTGACGGGTGTATCAAAGGCCGGTTGAACTGCCTCCTCATCTGCAACAGTCACCACCATCTCTCCATCCTCTATGATCAGCTCTCTGTAGGTGATTCTCATGATACGGAGCTCAATCTCCTGGATGATCCTCTCTTCAAAGGCTGAAACAAGGAACTCCTGCAAGTACAGATTTGAATATTAAATATAAACTGTGCCTTATTGAGTCTGATGGAGGATGGAGGTCCAGATCTGTAGAAAGAAGGTACCGTCTCTGAGACAAAGCTCATGGGGGTGGTCCTCCTCTGCTCCAGCTCGTACTGGCTCACAACCACAGAGGGCTCCTGAACCACCGTAGTCGTCACTTCTGTTTTGTGTGTCATTTCAAACTGCTTCATGTAAACTTCGTATTGCTCTGTAAACAGATGTACATACTGTGAGTCACTGGTCCACCTTTGTTTTAGAATAAATAAGGAACCAGAGGATACTGATACCTTCCTCCAGCAGACTGGCGGAGGCTGAGGCTTCTCCATGAGGATTCTTAGCAAAGATAGAGTACTCTCCAGCATCATCAGCGAAGGTCATGGAGATTTCCAGTCTGCATTCTCCAGTCTCCTTCTTGTAAGCAACTTTGTATCTGAGGATAAAACCCAAACCTGTTACATAATGTGACCCTTAAATAAAAATAAATAAATTAAAATTAAATTAAAATTATAAAGTGAGACTGAAAACACACAGAAATAGGCTAAAGATTCAGATGAAGATCCAACTTCACTTTATTTACTAATAGATGGATGCTGCCATCACAGCCATAAGAATAAAAGGAAAAAAGAAGTGTCCAAAATTATATATATATTTCAATCCTGGAGAAAAAAAAATGGTCCCATAAAAAAGTGATTATATCTCCACAACTGTAAAAAACAAAAGAAAAAAAAAAGCCATCTATGAAACATGAAGTGTTTTCCAGTGTATAGTATTGTACAAATGTTTTAGAATCCCATAGTGTTGTCATTGTAGTTGTTGGATATAAATTCCATTCTACTCAACCATCAACATGTTAAATATTTCTTTTCACCAGAGTTCACAAAGAGCATCATGTGGACAATTTACTCTGTTACACAGTAACACACATACATCAAGAGAATGACACCAGTAAATACATGCGTATGAAGTACATTGGGGGTCTGCGTATATGACCATGGGGACCATGCTTTTCTTTTTCCGTACTAGAATAAAGTGTAATTGCACGTCCACTACAGTAGGTGACAGTGGCACTCTCATTGTCAGAGTGTGCGCAGGGAGTATTACCTCTACGGTGTAGGGTTTTTTTTACCGAAGGAGGTAATGAGACAAACGAAAGTCACCAGAAAGCTAAGACGAGGAAATATGACGAAGTGTATGTAGCGCTTGGCTTCACTGTGACTAAGGTGGGAAACAAGGAAAGACCGGTCTGCTTACTGTGTCTGAAAATGTGAACAGCGGACAGTATGAAGCCAAATAAATTAAGGCGTCACTTAAAGACATTACACCCCAATCACGCTGATAAGCCGCTTGAGTCTTTTCAGCAAAAAAGTGCTGAATATTGCCAATAATCATCCTGCTTTGTTAATGTTTGTAGTTTAAATAAGGATTTTTTTTAATTTCAGGCAAATTGATGCATTTTATGTCTTTTCTGTTACAGACCAAAAACAATGTTAATAAAGTTATTTATACTTATAACAATTTTATAGACAAATGATACTATTTATAGCCACAGCGGAGGGTGGGGGGGGGTTGGGGGGTGGGGTAATGAAATGTTTTCTTTTTCTTAGGGGAGGCATAACAGAAAATAATTAAGAAGCACTGCATTAGATGAAAACGAATACACAGCTGGGTCTTTAAGAATTCAGCAGATAGACTTTAAAACCTTTTCCAACATCTGAAATGAAGTGGTTGTTAAACTGCATAAACATTAGTGACGCGCACCTGTATCCAGTGGTGAGCGGCACACCATTCTTCTTCCAGATGATGTGAGGTCTTGGGTTTCCTCCGACTTGGCATTCAAACATGACGCTTCCACCCTCCACCAACTTCTGAACGACGGGCTTGTGGATGAAGAAGGGAGCGGCAGATTCTCCTGCAGTCGCTTCTGTCACCATCTGCTCTTTTGTCTCAACAGAAATCCTGAAAGAAGCAACAGCTTGATTAAATCCTACAACTCTGCTAACATGTCACAGTACAGGACTAGAGGCTTTAAAAAGACACAACAGGTCTTCAAAACTCACATCTGTGCTTGTGTGATCCCTGTTTCAGTAACAGTGGTCGTCTCCTCTCTGCTCTCGATCTCTTCTGACACTAAAACACAGACAACATAAGCATAAAACCTCATATTCTTAGTGTCTACATTTCTACCCATGATCAATCCTGTAATCTTCTTCCACAATGAACAAAACTTTTCATTAAAAAAAAAAAAAAAAGGTTGTCAGCATCAGTTCAAATATTTTGGAATAAATCCATATCTTTTTTTTTTGTAAATGATGTATTATAACTAAACATCTGTATGTTTTTAACAAACCAACCCATTTGAAAACCTTTAAGTTGAGATAATTTTATATTTTTATGATGTGTGTTGTACCTGTTGAGGCAATCGCTTATGTCATTTATATACAATATTTGTGTTGCTGTAAGAGACAAAAAAGTATTACAGATACCATACTTGTTTTACATTATGTTTATAATCCCTCCGTTGTGGATCTCAATATTTACTGACAAACTCACAGAGGGATCTCTGCTCTTTTTAGTCATTTTAAAACCTTTCAGCAGCTTGTAAATGGTGAAATTAAGTTTCCAGTACTTGAAAATTTAGTAATTTTGAAAAGAAAAGTCCAACCCAAATAGACTTTTTCTGTACATTCCAGAGAATGTCTTTTTTTTTTTAATTTAATTTTTTTTTTTTTTTAAATTTTAACCTCCTCTTAATTATGGGGTTCCTCGGGGCTCCACTTTGGGCCCCATGTTATTATTACTGTATGTGTTCAGTTTGAGGTCTATTTTTAAGAAAGATAATCTTATTTCCCCTTGCTTTTTCTGCAAAAGTCAGCACTGAGACAGCCATGTCTGCTAATGTAAATGGCATGTGTACTCTGCCAATCCCAACATGGTTACCTTTGACGAGCAGGTAGCAGGAGGTGCTGATGGTTCCTGCTTGGTTAGTGGCGGTACAAGTGAAGCGACCACTGTCTTCAGCGAACGCCTCGCGGATTACCATCCGTGCAAATCCATTCTCATAGCTGATCTGGAAGTCGATTGAACTCTCAATTTTGTAGTCTTCTCTGAACCACATGATGACGGGGGCGGGCTGACCGCTGATCTGGCACTCCAGGGTCACTGACTCACCCTCAGTCACCGTCAGGTTTTTCAGGCCCTTAAAAGTTAAAGACACCACCATCAGATTGCTGTTTTTGAGCCTGAAACTAAAAGGTTTCATTTGGGAATCATAGAAAACAGTTCATGCAGTATAAAGACACAAAACTTGGCCTAAATGTGACTTCTAACAACACTGCTGCTCACATATGATATTTGGTCATCAGGTCTGATTTGAGATTAGACATTACTACACTTTATCCCAATGTAGTTGTGAACAGATAATGTCTGAATTTCTCCAAAAGATAAGCTTATTTTGCTCAAATTAAAAATCTGATGCTCAGTTGTTGACATATAGTCTTTCAGTTTGGACATAAATATTGAACAAACTGATTTTTACTGTTTGTGAGCTTTTACCAGAAAAGCTCACAAACAGCTATGCAGGACATTTTGTTAAAGAAGGTAGCAAACATACTCATCAAAGCCAGAGTTTCCAAAAGAAGAATAGGAGGTAGAACCTCCTTGGTTCTTGTGAAACCAGCTCATAGTTTGGGTTCATGAGGCAGACACGCTCTAAACCTATACAATTAGGTTTGAAACTCTTTTTTTTGGCATCTCTTTCCTATCTTTTCAGAGCTTTAACCATTTGAGCTGAATGACCATGTTCTTTATATCTGCTTCTACTGGAAGGTTCTTCCTGTTAAAATTGAGATTTTTCTTTCCACTGTGACCTCACCCACGCTGAGGATGGGGAAAAGTGAAGATAAAAACTGTTGGTTTCCTTAACCAGGCTGATTTTATGAACTTTCAACTAATTAACAACAAACTGAATTTAAATAGAATATAACTGGACTATAATTCAGCTGAACTGGACTGTATTTGATTGGATTGTGCCAAGTGCCTTGAGATTACTTTTGTTGTGAAGTGATTCAGTAAACACCAAAAGTGAATGGAAATGAATTATTTTTCCATCTCCATTTAAATTCTGCTGTCCAGCAGAAAAGTCCAGACGTACGGCAAAAATTATATTTTAACAGAGACAACAGGAGAGGTACTCACAGCAACAATCGTGGGAGGAACAGCAGCTTCCTGGGCTCTGGTGGGCACTGCAGCCACTTCCTGAGAAAAGAACCCAAAACAAAACAAAGTAAAAACATGAGAAACAGAGAGGTGTCCGTCATTGGAGGTGCTCTGTGAGGATGGAGGGAGTAAGCTGATTAGGACAGATAAAATCCTGCGGAGGGGATAGAAGGATGGAGGTCAGCAGGTGAAGACAGGAAGAAGAGGAGGAGGATTCTTCATGAAAAGCGGTGCGCGATTGGCCGCTGCATTGCGGTGACGAAGGGAATTGAGGTGAAAGTCCACACAGGGTTAAAGTGAAAAGAACAAAGGAGAACAGCAGCAGAGGACCAACCTGAGGCTCCCAGTCCTCAAACTCCTCCTCACTCACTACGTAAGCCCCGCCCTCAAACTGCTTCTGATATCTGATGTCTTTGAATGGCGGTGGGAGGGGCTCTGGTGTGATTCGGGCCTCCAACACCACCGACCTACGAGATGGACTTGGAGACTTGACGGGCTTGATGACCTTCCTGGGAGCAGAGGGGGAGGACAGCTCTTTGTGCAGAACAGCGAAGGCGGAGCCAGCGATGGACACCTGACCGGCCAATGAGAGCAGCATTAACCATTGACCAGAACAGAAACGAGCTCCACGCTCTGCTCAGGGTTAGTGGGTGATGATGTGATGGAGGGGAACTCTTAGTGAAGGCAGCATTGAGAAGGCCAGGCGAACCACAAAACTGAGGAGATTTGATTTTTTAATAACGTTCTTATAAAAAAAAAAAAAAAAAAAAAAAAAAAAGGGAAGAGCCACAGCAGATCAAAGGTTTTTATCAGTGGTGTATTTAGCTGTAGTTAAATATCACCTCCACCAAGAAGGTTCTGTTTTGTGAAGAATAAAATAAACAAATTAGAAATATATATATCGCAAAACTAAACATGCAGAGCTGGTCTTGGTGGAGGATGCGTTCTGAGCAGGATGACTCAAAAATATTAGATGTGAATCATGGCCTTGACTAAGTGTTGTAATCAAGAAAAGATCTGGATCCGGATATTCTATTCAGATTCGATGATGTTTGCAGTCTAAGACTGCTGCTTTCCTTTGATCTGGTCCAATAAACCCATAAAAGAAACTTGGAGGGCTGGTGGATCTGCAGGGCTGCAGATGCCGACCATGATCAACCAATTACAGACACTGTTGGTCAACGGTCAACTGTTGAAAAAAGACAGATCATTTTCATAGAAAATGTTTGGTTTCATCATCACCTCCACTAGCCTTGATTTGAATTTCAATGACATCAAAGCCTCAGTGTTTCAAACAGATCTGCTGCCATTCTACGATCCAGAAAATCTCAGTTTTGCAAAGTGGAAAGAAAGACTTGAAGCCAAATTAGATGACAGGAGGAGGATCACTTAAGGTGTGGTGAGCTGGAGCTGCTGGCCATGATGCTGTGGGAGGTGCTTTCAGGTTTAGGATGGGTGAAGATGAACGTGTGTTAAAGATGATATGGGTTTGTTTTTTTTTTTTGATGGATCGGCGGACCTGCAGCTGCTCCTCTTACCTCGCTGCTCGGTTCGTGTTTGGGAACAGAAACTTTAGAAACTGTGAAATGTGGAACTGGAGACGGGGCAGCACCAGTGTCCACATGGGAGGAGATTTCTGTTCTCTGAATCTGGAGCAACCAGAGGAGTGTGTTAGAAGAAGCCCTGAGACACTGAGATCATGAGATAATATCGAACAGGAGCTCTGTAAGGTCCTCAGACCTGGGAAACTTGAGAGACTTTGGAGACTTGGGAAACGTGGGAGACCTGGAGTCTGCGCTGCTCAGCGGCTTCAGAAGCATCAACAGGAGTTTTTGTTGCAACCATTTGTTTCTCTGCCTCCTCCTGCTTTATCTCCACCTCTCCACCCTCCTCCTCCTCCGCCCAGCCATCCTCTTCATGTGTGGGTCGGTGGATGCGAGCGAGGTCAACGGCAGCCACCACCGTGGCCACCGCCTCGGCTCTCTTCTCCCCCCCAGCCTGAAGACACAACAAGCACCACACAGGTCTCATGGAGGTCCACACTTGACCCAGAAGACCTCAAAGAGTGGAAAAAAACAAACTCTTGCACAGGAGGGAAGTGAGCTCCAACCGAAGCATGCAACACTAAACATGCAGTTTTATCTTGAATAAGATCAGAGTGGAAACAAGAGAAGATCAGCGTGAAGAAATGAAGATGGTCAGGACCCATTTCGAACTGATTCTCCACATGAACAGTAACACTAGTTAATGAGCTCCTAAAACCTTCACTCGTGTACTTCTATAGCTGTAAAAGGGGACATATAGCTTTTCTGTGTTTTCTGGTTGTTCTTCTAACAATAAGTCATCATCTTACACATGACTAGAGCCTCAGAAACGGAGACAATGATATCATTATAGCTGCTTAAACCACATTAAAGGGGCCTTGTGAAGTCTTGCTGAGCCCAGGTTACAAGAATTTTGAAAGACTGTTAGTTCTGTCTTACATAAAATAAAGAGAGAAGAATTTCCTTATAAGGTAAGGTCTCCAGGCAATGCACATTCATGAGAGAAGTTGTTAAGCCCACCAGTGAAGGTTTTCAACCAATAAACATGCATGTTCTCCAACTACGAGTATCTCTTAGAATTTCTCATTGAGAACTTTTCTTTCTATCCAAGAAAGTTCCTTAAAAATGTATTTGTGGTTGGGAAACTTTAAGCTTTTCAGCTTCACTAAACTCAACACTTATGGCAGAGTGGATACAGTTTGTTTATTAAGTTGAGTGCCATAAATTAATTTGCCATCAGCGACACTTCACCAATTGAGTGCTTCACCAATTAGACTCAGTATTTTTCTGTATTTGGTGCAGTTCCAACGCCAGAAGCTCAAGAATCTGGAACAAAACTCTTAAATGAAGCTGTTTGAAATGTTTATGCTGTAAACAATTGCACGTCCAATGAGATACTCGAGTCAGATTCTGGCTCAAACCTAAAAGCTGATTTAAGCCGGTTTTTTAAAGCCATTTACAGGAAAAGTTATAAATGCATATCTAGCCTAAGTGTAAAAGTTATCTGGAAGCCTGTAAGAATTTGATCAGTTATAAATATGATGAACTGAGGACTGCTTGTGCCACATAAAACAGTCCTCTTGTTTTCCAGAAGCACCTCTGCTTTTGTTGATCTGTGCTGTTCTTAATTAATTGGTTATGACCTTGTGAAGTTTTGCTGGATGCAGAGCCAAAGATATAAGACGACTGGAAGTTAGCATACTATGGCTACTTTAAGGTTCAGTTTTTCAATTTGAATGATTTCAAGTAGGAAGGCTGCTTCAAATGCATCTTCTGCAGAGAAACAGCATCACCTGCTGGTGATTAACAGGTGATACACAAAACAACAAGGTGACAAAAAAAACAAGGTGACAAACAACCAGGATGGAAGAGTGAAACGAGGAGAAAGTGTGATGACAGAGGCGGACTGCAGCGCTCTACCTGCTCTCCGGACAGGGCTGCCTCAGATGGACCCCGGCTACGAGCCTGCTCCACGGCGGCCACCACGGTAGCCACAGCAACGCTCTTATCATCACGATAAACATGCTTGTCCTGATGCATTCACGGGACAATGACACATATTGAACACACAGGCACAGACTCACACTGACAGTTAGTGTCGGTCGTTTCAGTCACTGCTGCAGGTGTGATAAGATCACGTTCTTCATCTGCTCGCTAGGTGGAGTAATGCTCACTCATCCACACCCATACACTCACAGAGACCCACTTACAATGATCCACTCACACTCAGCCTGCATGCAGCGCCACCATGAGGACAAGCCATGTTTACCTCTCTGGTGGCAGCCATCTGCTGCTCCCAGCTCTTTTGCATATGTAGCTGGGTAGCGCTGCTGACACTGGTCACGCTGCTCATGCTGGTCATACTGGTGTAGCTGGCTTCAGCCACGTAGTCTCCCTGCTTCCAGGGCGGCAGGACCTCTGCAGAGGCAGATACCTGCAATAGAAGGACAGATGTCTGTAGCTAGAGATGACATCATCAAGGTCCTTCCTGGGCTAACGTTACATAACCTAACTGGCCTTTCTATCATTTAACCTACAACATCAAGTGAGACTAGCCAGACTGAAGTTAAGAGCAATACCACCTCTGACCACATGGAGGCAGCATATAACAGAAACATTCATGTGTTTGTCTAAAGTGTAAGATGCAACAAAGTACACCTCTAGTGGTCCCCAAACATTAGCGTGGTAGTGTCAGATCTATGAGCCACAAACACAGGCTCACAGGTCTAATGTTCTCAAGTTAAATTCTGAATATTTTATGTCAATAAACCTCTTAAAGAAACAACCATACAACCTGTAAAATGGGTATATTACAGCTTAGGCCAGTTTCAAATCTTTCAAAGCTTCATATTGGACCGTTAAAATATGTTGAAGAAAATAATCTGGACCTGTCTAACTACTGAACCCTGCAAGTCAGGATCATGCACAGGCAGGTGTTTTCACCTGTTTCCTGGTCATCACCGGAGACTTGACCGGTCTGATGGGGGAGATGGACAGTCTGCTGGAGGGAGATACGGATCTGCAGAGGACAACACATGGTCAGACGGCATCAGACCAGAGCAACGCATCACATTCATGAGTTCTCATATAGTTGGGAGACGCAAGCGTACCTGACAGGTGTGGGTGTTGGCCCTTTCACATGTCTGACAGGTGAAGGTGACTGCTGCCGACCTCCCGCTACCTTGGAAACAAAGGATGGCGGGGACTTGGACGTTGGTTTTGGGGGGACTCGTGGAGGGGTTTTGTGAGCCAAATGCTGAGTCATAATTCCTCCTTCTACGTGCATCTCCATCATGGTGGTGGCTTGGAAACTCGCCTCCACCTTCTGAACAGCCAAACAGTAAAAATCAGACCAGCCAGATAAAACCAGACCAGATAAATTACCCAATGGACTTCAGACAAAACCAATTAGGAGCCTTATTAAAGTGTAAAACCACATACAGCCACTATGGGCTGCTAGAAACAAATCAAATCACAAGTTTGTAAATATTTAAGATGTCAACTAGATTCAATCCCCATCAACAGTGTGCTGGAGCTCTTCTGAACATAATTTCAGAATTTTATCCATAATAGTCCTATAAGAAATACACTTTAGCGCAATCAACTTTCAGAAAAGTGTTTCCAGAACAAGCCTCAAATTTTGGTACTAATCCAAATCTGGGTGAGGCATGTTTTTATTCCACCTTGGTGGAGATATACAGTTTGTTACTCTTCTTCTTTGTTTAAAGTTACAGTTTTAGAGTCATAGGATGGATGATGGGTCTCACCTTCTGCACTCTGGTCTGAGAAGTTTCCATCTGGGATGTGGACACAATAGTCTTGGTTTTCTTTACCGGTACAGCTTCTTCACCTACAGCAGAACAACACCAGGAGGTTCAGCTTCCATCTGCATACTTTCCATTAATTATTCCTGATTGTTTCTGTCTGCATGCTCTAGATTTCTTTTTTAAATTAGGTCCTCACTCTGAACCAGCAGTTCGGCGGTGGACGTGGCCCGTCCACTACTGTTGGTGGCTGTCACAGAATATGTCCCAGAATCCTCTGGGAAGGCCTCAGCGATCAGCAGACTGTACAGGTCTCCTTCCTGAAGGATCCTGAAGTCGGCAGAGCTCTGGATCTCAGCTCCTTCTCTGTAGAACTTCACCACAGGTGTAGGGATACCTGTCACTCTGACGTCCAGCCTCACCTGGCTGCCCTGCCTCACGGTGGAGCTCTGAAGTCTCTGAAGGAAGTTTGGAGGCGCCGTCTCCGCTGGAGAGACAACACATATTTACTTTATTTTTATATTCATTATAACAAAAATCACAGTTTTGACTAAATTCTGCTTTATGTTCTCTGAAGGAAACACATGAAATAAACCATGAAGAGGAGCTTAAATAAGGTTACAAATAAATAAATAAAATCAGGAAAGATGAAAACTGATGCCTGAACTCTTGTTTACTATCTGGTTTATGTGAGGAGTTTCACAACAGAGGATTGCTCACCAGTTCCAGTTCAAGTTGTTGATCACTTTCTAAACTTCAGATTCCCGTTAAGGAAAGATATGCAGCAGCTGCTACGTCTATATAAGTTTTATCACTGGATTAAATGACGGGCCAGCTGACATAAGGATAAATTTAGACTCAACGATAGACCATCACTGGCCTCTGATTCAGTTTAAAGTCATTATTCTAAGGATAAGGTACATGTTGCTCCAATCATTAACTATCGTATCTCATACCTCCATCTATCATTTCACTGTAATGCTGAACCAGGCTGCAATTAAAGTGCTACTATGATGGCAAATGTTAAGATATAAACACAAATTTTAGAAGACAGTGAACTGACTTAACACCCCATCAGATCAAATTTACAATATTTTTTCTTCCATTTCTGATGTAAATGTGTCATAGAAAAGATCTGTTTGTTTTTTTAAATAAAGTCTTTTTTCTTTTTTGTAGAATCATGTTGCAATTGGGCAAATGAGCAAACAGGAATGGAATTGACTGAAACAACTTTGTGACTAACATAACATGTAATACCGCCTTCTTAAAATGATTCACTTTGCAACAGAAATATTTACATCCTGTTACAAAAAACAGTTTTAGTCTCCATCAGTAGATTTCACCTCCATGACATCCAGGAGTGGAGACTTAAGCAATACATTCATGTATAATTAATTCCAGGTATGTGATTTTGAATTGTGGATGGTACAGCAAATGACTAGCTATCATCGCTTTTGCTCCTTGGCGCTTAGGACTGTATGGCCTCCTGAACATAGATTCTGAGCCAAGGTCTGATTAGCGTCAAATGTTCAGAAGTCCATACAGTGCTAAACACAAATTAACAAAAGTGATGACAGGTAGCCAAAACCAAATCACATGACTCTAGTGATGTGAAGTCTGGTTATGGATGAAAATTTTTCGGAGATTGACATGGTTTTGGAGCCACTCTGATGGCCTCAACCAGAAGTTAAAATGTTGGCCCTTAATTTGGTCTGATTAATCAGTGTTGCCAGATGTACGATAATTATCGTACTCGTACGATACTTTTGACTTCTGTATGATGTGCAATCAATAGTTGGAAGTATACGACAATTTCACAATCCCTCTCGAAAAGCGAGTATTTCTTCACGACTCTTATTTATGGTACTATTAGTCTGATTCAGCAGGTTCATTTGTTCCTAATTGATCTGGTGTGTTGTCACATTCTATTTATTTTATCCTCACTTTTTTTCTAACATAGACATGCCTCCTTAGACCTAAGTCATCAGCAAACTTGTTTCTCATTTGCTGTTGATGTACAATATGATATTTGTATGCTAAATATCAGGGGGTGGAGTCCTGCAGGTTTTAGATGTTTCCCTGCTCCAGCACACCTGATTCTAATTAATGGTCATTAACAGGTTGTCATCAAGGTCTGCACAAGTCTGTCAATGACATAGGCACTTGTATCATGGTGTGAAGAAGCAGGGAAACATCTAAAACCTGCAGGACTTTGGCCCTTGAGGACCGACTTTGGACACCCCTGTTAAATACAATTTATGGCACTCTGTAGATCATTTGGTTTTAGGTATCTGTCAACACTGTCTAACAAACAAATTTCACCAAGGAAGTTTTACAGCAAATCTTGTGAGGGCCACTCATAGCCCAAAGGTCAATTTAAAGGCAGATATCTGATGGATATTTGGCAGACTTCGGGTACTAGCATTCTACCTGAGGTAATACGACCTGTGAAAACCAAATGTGGGCCTCGTTTTGGACCGAAAACTCTAACATCCGGGGACTCACCTGTCACAAGGAGCTCAGCGGTGCTCGTGGCTTGTCCCGCGCCATTGGTGGCTCTGACAGAAAAGCGTCCGCTGTGTGCGGCGGTCACAGCGGGGATCCTCAGAACAGCGCGGCCGTCGCTGAACGAGATCTGAACGCCTGGCAGAGAGGCGGCGGAAAGAACCTGGCCATCACGGAACCAGCTCACCTCGGGAACTGGAGAACCTGAGCGGGAGACAAAAACCAGCAGGTGTGCCGTCAGTAAAACTTAATGCTAATTCAAGGGATGGAAGGAAAACGTCGCGTTGCCTCATTTATTGTAACGTTAACGGCTCTTACCACTAACTTGAGCCTCGAACGTGGCGGCACTACCCTCAAGTGCCACGACGCTCTGTAGCGGCTGCGTGAATGTCGGCGCCTGTGTTGACATGTTGGTCGGCACCCTGCAGACAAAGAAAAAAAAACACGACGTAAAACGACCGCGTTAACAGCAACTTCATTTAAAAGACGTAATTCAAAAAAAAAAAAGGGCGAAGGAAAGAAATGAAGTTGTTGGAATCCAAGGGTGTTTTATCTCTACAAAGTTCTGTTCTGTATGTGATGAGCAACTTAAGAAACCTGAAGCATATGGTTTAATGATAAAATGGGTTAGAGTTGTGAAATCAAAGTTTATATTTAATGACCAAAATGAGCCTAGTTAGTAAACAAATTTTGCTGAGCTAGGATGGCAACATACTGCAAGTGTGGGGTAAAATTTGTAGAAAAATACAGTTTGTCGTCACAAAGTGCCAATACAGGGTATAAATTAACAGATTTGTATTAAAAACAACTAAGAATATCTGACTTTAATAAGATTGTGAAGTTACAAGAGAGAATAATTTGACACTAAATTCACAATATTGTAAGAAAATTCAAAAGATTTTACATTTAAAATCTAAAATTTGCAACTAAAAACTCAGAAAATAACAGGCTAGATTTTTTTAATCTTAAATTGAAATTCAAATTGTGCAAGTGAAAAAGCCCAGATAACTTAAAAACGTTCCCACCTTAGCTTACATAGCATTTATTAAGGGCCACTCATGTAAAGTTTATAAAATCTAAAATTCAGTTTTCTTCCAAAGTGCCAAAAAGAAGAAATTCAAACATTGTGAGGCTATAAACTCACAAATTTGCAATGGAAGACTAAGAATTTCTGAGTTAAAAAAGTTTGTGAAGTTATAAGCAAAAAAAAAAAAAAAAATCATTCCTAATCTGATTAATACAGATTAGGAAGAGAACATTTTAAAAATAACTTTACTAAAAGTCACAAATCTGCATGTAAAAACTCAGAAGAAAACAGGTGAGATTTTATTAAACAAAAGCTCAAATTCAAGTTGAGTCATCAAAAATTTGCTAACATGAATTTTGCTGATCGGTAGCAATGCATCATTCAGTGACACAAGAAGAAAAGAGGCTGGAGATGCGAATGTGAAGTTCAAATTCAAGAATAACAAAGAAAATAAACCTCACAAGTTAACATAAATTTTACTGAGTGAATTAATCTTATTTTTAGTTAAATTTAAAAAAAAAAAAAAAAAACAGTAATTGCATAATCGAGCTGGTAAAGTTCCTTGGGGAAAAAGAAACATTCCTAACTTCATAAACCTGTACATTTTCAAGAGAAAATTCAGAATGTCTGATCTTTTAAAGTCACAAATTTACAAGAATTTTCAGGCTTCAACTTACAGCATATTTGTGCTTTATAGTAACCAACTTAAATATTAAAATGAAGGTCATTTTCATTTCTCCCAAAAAACTGACATTGTGGCTTGGGGCCTTTTGTATTTGCATAGACTTCATTTAACACAAATGATCTCTTGATGGTCTCAAAGAATAACCACTAGGTGCAAAAACCAATATAAGCAACTGGAGGAGACAGTTAAGATGACAGTGACACAAAGACGGATCTAGTTAACTTGGGTAAATTATCACAGTAACCTGGGCTGAACTGATAACTTGGCTGTGTTTGGGCTTAAAATATCTGCTGTCACTGATTCTTGTCATAGTTGTATGCCAGATCAAATAAAGATGAAAGAGTGGTAAATATCAGGCTTTTATCTATGTTTCTACTCGACTGAACACCATTTTATATTTCTTTTTTGATACTACTTTAGATGTCACTCTCTGTGTCACAAACTTTTATTCTCTGATTGGTTTTAAGTCTATTCTATGGTGTTGCAAGGTAGTTTCTTCTGCTGGTAGTTTCAGTTGATGCTTCTCCCAGGAAATCAAAATCAAATCCAGAGGAACCAAACTGGCTGTAAATATTTAATCAATAACATTCATGAAATGTTATGAGGGATAGTGTCAGAAAACAGACACTTTGATTATTAAATGCAGCTTCTATGTAAGTGTACCACACAAGCAACTGAAAACATTAAATTTACCATAAAAACTTAATACGTTGAATTTACTTAATAGTGGTTTTTCTGCCACAGCTTCCTCGCTGTTTTACTTGTAGCAACAATTGTTTCATAGTGTTGGAGTGCTGGACATCAACAACATTTCTGTTCTGAGTACGAGCGTAACCATCAGCATGTATGACATCACAGATCAGACACCTGTTGGCCGCTGAGATCACTGGAATTGTTCAGATTTCTTCAGAGTATCCCAATACTCCTGCTAACACTACCTGAATGACGCCTCCACAAAAGACAGCCGATGCCACTAAAAAGTCTATGCTGGTTTTCAGAGACTCAAATGACTCATTGGTCTCACCTTGAGCACCTTCAGTTTGTTGTTGGATTTTCTCATTTTTAACATTTATTTCACAATATATCAGATACATCATGGATATTTATTTGACCACCTCTAAGCTGCACATTTTATCAGCCAAATGTGATAAACACTCTTATAAAGAAGAAATAAGTCTGAACGTAAATGAGTGCAGCTTTCATTTTCTACAGAGCATGAGCCCATCTCTTTTATTAAATTTTTTAGCCAGCAGTGGGAATTATTTTTCTCTTTTTGATCAATCACAAACCAAACCACTCTCATTACTTGCACATCAATCAGTTGTCACTGGTAAGGCTGAACCCTCACATCTAAATCTAATAAATGGCCACTCTGGCAAGCTTCTCTGCAAACGGAGCTGTGACCAGAAGTTCTTACAGATGTTGGCTATTTTCGAATGTACCAAGATTTAAATGTAACTTAAGATATCATGTTTTGGATTGAGCTGTTCCTCTGTATTCTCTTTTTATTATCATTATGAGACAATGTGAGGGTCATACTGTAATCTGCTCATTTAAAGACATATGTCAGTGTTTTGCCCTTTCTGGAATTATACTCAGAAATTGTGGCGTCACATTAAAATGTGCTTTTCAGCTTTAATGTAGTTCAGATCTCTTCTAAAACCTTATGAATTGTTAAAGAACAGTCTCTACATCTAAAATTAATGCCAATCTACAAGTTCACCCCCTCTGGGTGTTTTAGTTTGAAAATACACCAGACACTAGCCATTCTTGTGTCTGGCAAGAGCCATCCCAATCTGTTGTAATTTTTTGACACTAGCTGCCTTTATTGAAAGCTTCTTGACTGGACATTTGGGTTAGGGAGAAGATACACAACAAAGTGAGTCCCAGGTCGGGATTCAAACCTGGATTGCCAGCACAAGGATGATGGCATCAGAACATGGTGGACTTGTCCAACCAAGGGAGCTTCTGTCGTGTGTAAATTTTGCTGCTTTGCTCCATTCGGGTTTGGCATAAAGAGAGTCTGTATAAATCTAGTGAAGTAGAGCGATAGTCACTTCTGGGACATTTTTGAATTACCTGCGGCATTTCTGCCGGGACCAGTCCGCCTGACTAGGAGTATAAGTAAATGTGACCATCTGTAAACATTTCACATGTTTGAGACAAAGATGGATTTACGGATCTGGTCCAGAGTATTGTAACTAATATGAAGTAACTTTAGTTATCATTCCAGGTTAGCTTGAGTTAAGCTAAGCAGAAATAGATGGACTTGATCAACTTCACCCACAGACCCATTTAGGCCAACAAAGAGTCAGTAGTGCCAGTGTGTTAGTACAGTTAACACCAGCCAGTAGATTAAAACGCCTATTCTGGTCTCTGGTCCTGGTTTTGGTTTCAGTTTTTAACATTAATCTCAGAATAGTTTTAGCTGATCTGGATCTTTGAAAGTGATGATCCTGATGAGTCTTGTATAGCTGTCATGGTTGTAATCCAGCAGAAGAGACAAAAAACATTTTTGTACCAAGCTGGAAGTGTGTGTATTTCTGCTGTGATGCTTGACATTTTAACATCAAGGTCAGCGAAGATTGACTCGCTTTTAAAGCCAACCCCAAGAGGTCATTTGAGGAGCTGCACTTTTCCATTCTTCTGGCATCAGCTTTGAAAACTGGAGGTTGTCTTTTGTTAGTGACACTTTTTCACCCAGTAGAAGCCTCAGACATCCAGAGACTTGACCCTGGAATTGCTGCCTGGAGGCCCTCGGATGTCCGGCAGGGTCCACGTTTCTCTCTGATAGCTGACCTGCTGACAGCTACTCACTTCTGGGGTTATTTTAGGAGCTCTGTCCCTGGAGGAGGTCCAAGCTCAGCAGGGACTGAGATCTGGCTGATCCACTGCAGGACTCACAGCGGATTAGAGCACCTGTCCTGGACCCAGTCTTTAAAGTGCAATTTGTAAAATAAATGAGCTGTTTTAAACTCAACAGAAACCCCTGCTGTGTAGATATTTATACTTGTGTTTGTCTCTTAAAGAAACAAGCTGAAACACATCTGTTTGTGAAAAAAGCATGTCTTAAAACGAATGAGAATCAGTCCATTATTTGGGTTAATCACCCCCAGACATCAACATCAAAGCTGAAATCTAGTGCAACAGAATACAAGAGAAATGTTCTGCTGCTGAAAAAGGAACTAAAAACCAACAACAAACGTCCAGCCTCAGACTCTGTCACTATCTGATGGTGCTGCAGCTGTTTGGTAATATTCTGTTCACTATCAATTAATCTGTCAGTTGATACCCTCCGTCAAGATCAGGTGCATTTTAAAGGCCCAGAGACAAACGGAAAACGATGTGAACTTCTTTGCTTCTCTGAAACACTGCTACTGAATCATTAAATAACTTGGTTTCTTTGTTTAAGGCGATGTTTCTTTTATAACAGATCAAACACAACTGAAATGAACTGAGATCATTTGTTGTATCTGTTGGCCAGTTCAGGTGACCCAGATTCACTATGATCTGTCCAATCTTCATGAGTACCGGTTCACTCTGACCAGCCCCAATGTCCAGGTCCTGGACCTTGGAGTCCAGTCCTGATCCCAGTCCAGTTGTAAAGTCACCGATCAGAAAATTTGACTCAAGTAAAGCAAACTGGAGAATGAAAGCGCTTCAGTGGGAATATTTTCCATGTAATTCTTTCATTCTTCTTTTCCAGTTCTTTTATACTTCTTTCCATAATTTATTGCACTTTTTTGTTCACTGCAGTTCAGACAGAAGAGGTTTGAACTTGCTCTAATATCAGCAGGTCCTCAGAGTGTCCAGAAGCAGATCAGGATCCGAGAACAAGCTGACAGCTTAAAGCTCAGGAGAAAGTACTGATTAGATAAAAGTACTTCTCTCAGATCTGTTAAGTTTTTATCCAGAACATGCCGGAAAACTAAAATAATCAAATGAATTACAACATCATTTTAAACTAACACAAACTTCCACGAAAGATAAAAACCTGGAAATCCGTAGCTTCACGGGTTATCTACAGCTTTCATAACAGCTATCTTGTTCTATGTTAGTTATGTATACCATATTTTGAATTCAGCACAAATACTGATGATATTCAGTCTCATTTCTAAACTATTTTTATTTTGAAGCCGTTTGCCTGAGTGAGAGGCGTCATTTCGTTTAATTACACAGATACACGAACAAGATTTCTATTCAACCTTTGTGATCAGACAAATGCAGTAAACGACTGACTCCTTCAACTGTTGGTGCTCAACAGAAGAACTTTATCAAACACAGCTGGTTTGTAGGTTGTTTCTCTTGAAAACCTTTTCCAACAAACAGATCCAGGTTCTGTTTATAGCAGATAGTGATGTGTAAAGACTCCTCAGCCAGCAGGTGGCCCTCAACACTATGATGTCAGTGCACAAAGTTTGAAGAGAAATAAAATGGCCCGTGCTCATTTGGACCCGCCTGAATAAGATCATTTAAAGTTTCCAATATGAGGCATCTAAATTATGCCTCAAAATGCGCCATCTGGGTTGTTGGTCAAAAAAAATATTTTCTTGCGACTTTATAAAGTCATATTCAGAATTTTCTTTTGGAAATTTAAAACTCAAAGTCAGAATTTCTGAGATTTATTTTTTCTCACAAAGTTAAAAGTTAATAAAGTCAAAATTTCTGTGTATTTTTATCCAAATTGGCAAGGTTTGCTCAACTTAAAGTTTAATTTCACAAATCTGTTCTGATTTCATCTTAAAGAGTCTGAACTTCTCCATCACAGAATCCTAAACGAAAAAGTTTGATCTGGACCTGGATTAACAAAACAGATCTACACTTACACCAACCAAACAGAACCAGAATCCAACATCTATAGGTGGACCTGGATTAACCAAACAGAACCAGAATCCAACATCTATAGGTGGACCTGGATTAACCAAACAGAATCAGAATCCAACATCTATAGGTGGACCTGGATTAACCAAACAGAACCAGAATCCAACATCTACAGATGGACCTGGATTAACCACGCAGAAGCAGTGTCAGAGCAGGGTGAGCTGCCGACACAAGTCTCCTCTGGTTCAGAGTAAAACACCAGCAAACATCTGAGGAGAGCCACTCTCTCTACAAAAGTAAAAGTACCTACAATAGGTTGAGTAAAAGAAACCAGAATCTAAAACTTTCTCCAACAGTTTGTGAACATTTTATCTTTAGATATCAGAGCTGGAAGATCCTGGAGCCCTAAAAATAAAGAACCCAGCTGCTATCCTCCAAAATAAGAGCCTCACCAAGGTGCTGCTGCTGTCAATCAATTTGTCCCACAGAGGGGAGGGGGGCTGTTAACTAACACAGGACACCAAACACTATAAATATCCCCCTGGCTCCCCCCACCACACCTCAGTTTGATTGACAGGCAACATGTGGGGCACATATCTGGAGAACTGATAGCCCTGCTGCTGATTCCCTTAAAAAGCCATCGGTGGCCGGTGGACAGCACAGGGATGCTCTCAGCAGCTATTCTGGGATGCCTGCTCTCACCTTCAGCAATCAAGGCCTTCAGTCACTTTTCAGACTTTGAAAAGTGTCTAAAAGATGAGCAAGAGCCTGGCCCCACCGGGCTGCCTCTCACAACACTGCAAAACGTCACACACTTCACTTACTTGTATGCACAAGGATGCCTGGGGAGCCCAGAGAAGGGCTGTCTGCAGGGAATCTAAAGTCTTTATCCAGAAAACGAGTCAGAAAATCCAGAAGAGACCAGTTGAGTCGCGCAGGAACCCCTCAGAAAAAAACAAAACTACAGGCCAGCGCCGTGTAGTTCTGTTTTTCCTCCTGACAGCAGTCCCTCCAGCCGAGGCGTCCAGGCCGGGAACGCTGACTCTGCTCAGAGCACCAGGCCAGCCAGCTGGGCTCTTTATACCGCTGTGACATCACATAGGGCAGCCCTTGTGATTGGTGGGTCCTGGACAGGGCCGCAGAGCATCATGGGAGGACGGGGAGACAGTTTTATAAACTGGTCCCACCTGCTGCAGGGAAGTCACACGTCACAGTCAGCTCAGAACAGCAGAGTCATGGATGAATCTAACTAATTGGAGTAATCGATCACTCCGATTAGTTGCAGCACTGACTCACTTATCTGTGTCCCTACATTTATTCACCAACTTTGATTTTTGTGTAGCCTCATAATAAAATGACAATTTTAAAAATACTGAAAACTTTAAAACCTGTTTCAGTCTGTGTCTGTTTTGGTGAATCCTCCAGTTCAGTGGATGCCTTCAAAATCACCTGGTTTATTGATTACCTGACAAGCAGACCATAGTTTGTGTCATAGAAGCTCCACAGCCGACTGAACTCTCACTGTTTCTCTTCACCTCAGACTTCCAGTACAAGCCAGAGTCGAGTCATGGCCAGAAATACTCCATGGCTCTTCTATCCAGGGGCGTGTCAATGGTGGACAGCAGTCTGGGGGCCATCTTTGTAAAACTCAAGTTTCAGCTGGTAAGTTCAAACTCTTTAAAGTAATCTATGCTGATGATTTATATGTCTACATCAAACTGACAGCATATGTCTGCCATAGCTAGGAACGCTGCACTGAAACATCGACATCTCCAGAAATCAAACAATGGGTGGTGTAAATATAGGTCCCAACAAATGTGATTGGTCTGCTTGGTAGCATTGTAATCCTCTACTTTTGACTGCTGCTACTTGTTCATCATGTTCAAGTTGGATAAATTGCTGTAATGTCAGTAAACGTTATTCTTGATCAATATTCATAAGCTCCAACTCACATGAAATTTCTTAAGAAGAAAACAGTCTTGATCTGTGAATCTACAATTTCAATTCTACCCAGGAAACATAAATTTTGCTGAGCTGCCACAACTGTGTACTAACTTGGGTCATCTGATTATAGAACTTGAGCGGCAGAGTTTATTGGTAGACAACTAGAGGATGAAGAAAAATCTGACTTTTTGACTTTATAAACTTGCAAATTTACAAGAAATCCATTTGATATCACAACATACGTACATCCATTTTCTATACCCACTGAATCCATCTACACGGTCACAGGGGTCTACTGGATCTTATCCCAGCTCCTTACAGGCGAAAGGCAGGAGTACACAGTGGACAGGTTGCCAGTTGATATTGCAACACAGATGTTCAAATTCAAGTCATAATTTCAGTGCTTCACACTAAAGTTCTGATTTAGGGGGATAACACATGACATCATTTTAATTCTCTCTAAACACCGTAGATTAAGGCTAACCTCAGGAATAAGTCAAACATCTCTACCCTGGGAGAAGAGGTGGAGGTAGTGAAGAAAGTGGTGGAGCGCTACAGATGTTTGTCTGGCTGTTTGCTTGAATGGACCAGACTGGAGATGCAGATCTGAGGATGTCTGCATCTCCATTAGTTGGAGTCCAGGGTAAAAACCTGGACTTGTAACAGAACCAACCTGTTCCTCACTCCTTTAGGGCATCATGTCTCCATTTACAGAGATGGACCTATTAGGACTATCAGACTAGGCAAACTATCACTGCAGGGGCCAATCTGAGTACCAAACCCACAACATGGGTCATGGATGCGTTTTGGCATAGTAAAGGTTGCAGAAAACTCTGTTTCATTGTGATGAAGAGACTTGTCAAGAGTTTAGATCCTGTAAAACTACAATGTTAATGGAAAGTGACCTTTAGAGGTTCTTACACCCCTGAGGGCTGGACGTAGATCCTAGACTTGATCTTTAAATAAAACTTATACAAATGCAATTCAGTAAAAATTCTTTAGGTTTTTGTAAATAAAAGTCTACACATCGTATTACGATTATCCTTGACTAGAGTTATTGTTAGCTCTCTAAGTAGTAAGCAGGATCCAAGAGCAGACACCAGTAAAAGTTCAGTCTTTATTTAGGATGATGAAACAGAAGAGTAGATAGTGAGCCAGTGAGCAGGAACTAACAAACAGACAATCCAGGAAATAGGTTGACTGGGAGATGGAACTCTGGTAACAAAAGGAAAAAGCAAATTACTTTCTCGACAAACTTGGACTGGTAGACCTAATAAGTAGCCTGACAGTGTTACCATATGGAGAACAACAATCTGGTGCTGACTGGAGGTCCCAGGTGAAATATATACTGAGGATTATTGAGTTCAGGTGTGCAGCCCGATTGCTGCGCTGGAGGCACACCCACTGGATCACAATAGTTATAGGATACAAACTTTAATCTCATTGTTCCAAGTTTTCTGTTAGTGATTGAAAAACTTCTCCAAACTTCGCAGATACAAATCTGGATTATATCTGTGAAAAGAAAATCAAATACATAGACATCCAAATCAACTGGTTTTCTGCATTAAGTCACCATAAATGTGATCTGATGTCGTCTATGTCAACAAAACAACAAAGAAACATATGGTACTTAAGATAATAACACCCAAACACTTATAACTGATCGTGTCTTTACTGAACACAGTCATGAAACATTCACAGTGCTGGAGGATGAAGGAAGTGAGCGGACTAATTACGTTAATAAACTAAGTGGAAGAAGATGGATCTAAGTGGACTATGTAGTTTCTCACACCTGGAGTCCATCCATCCATCCATTTTCTATACCTGCTGAATCCATTTCTTGGTCACAGGGGTCTCCTGGAGCCAATCCCAGCCCATAGCAGGCGATAGGCAGGAGTATACCCTGGACAGGTCACCAGTCACCTGGAGTTCATTTAATTAAATGAGTTTAGAGGTTTGGTTTAGAGCTACTTTGTGAAAAAGAGAAAGATTTGAGGTTTCCTGTTCATAGGCAACATCTGCTGATGTGAGTCACCATAAAAAGATCTTTAAAGACATACTATCAAGAGTAGTTCATCTGCAGAAGGCTGGAAAGAGGTGTGCATGTTTTAGCCTGGCCCACTTACTGAATGTGAAATAAAGTCCCACATTAATGAAAATCTTCTCCAGGATAATGCCAGGTGTCGGTCCACCAGAGGCCAGACCTGAACCTCAGTGAGATCCTGTGAAGCAAGCTCCAGAGAGCCTGTCACACCAGATATCCTGCAAACATGTCTGAGATGAATCCCTTCTAGAAGGTGGAACAGTCCAGAAGACCTCCTGAATGTTCTGCAGCTCTGACCCAGAGATCCTGAGAGAGATTTTTAAAGTCTTGACGTTGAAGGCTATTCAGCCAACTATTAATTCAAAAACTTTTCCTAAGCACTGTGAGATAATGGGTGTGTTCAATGAAAACTCAAACAATTTTAACGATCAGTTTAAGCACATTTTTGTTTTTTTGTGACCTAGATTAATATCAACTTATGTTTTATAGAAAATTGATTTATAAAATTAATTAGTTTTAGGGACTTCATACTTTACGGGTGGACGAACCAGTTTATATGATTTTTAATTTTTACAAGTGCACCCAAGAGTAGCTAATTTTAATCATTTACTGTGATGAATAATTTTTTTTTTTAAATGTCATAAGAACATCAGTCTTCATGGTTACCTTATGTTTTTAATTGGAGAAGCCCCAACATGAGCATTATTGCATTAGTATATAACTGTACACATACCTCTGTATGGATGTAGGTAGATGCAATTAAAGACAGATACACTTTTTTATTGCTGAGGTCACAACAGATCATTGAATCCTGAATATTGATTTGGTGTAAGTTTTCCAAAGGAAAAGAACACTGAGCTTCAAAGCTGGGGTTCAGAGTCCTGACCATGAGACTGGGCTGGAGATGGATCTGGTCACCTGCTGGGTGGAGTCTTCAGACATGTTGGCCCCAAATGCAGTTAAAGACATCAGTAATGAAGTATTTGCAGTCACATGTTCAAATGTTTTTCTTACCTCCCAGTATCTTTACAACCACAGCTGCTTTTCATACCAACAGCTGCAGCCTCTCTGATACTTAGTATTTGATTAGAAGCCCACCTGGTTGAGAGGGGAACCTGTTTTTGGTAGGTGTAATTTATCACGAAACCAGTTCTGCTGGACGTCCTGTTAAAATGTTTCTTTCCACTGTCACCTTGTGCATGTTCAGGAAAGAGGATTGAAGTGAAGGAAGGATACAACTGTCTTCCTTGGTTTAGCGGTCACCTGTATTGGGAGTAGGAGACATGAAACAAAACAAAACACCTCAAGGATAGTTGGTAATGTATTTGTTAAGGAAATGTCAAAAGAGAGATCTGGAATGGGAGAGGGTTATATGCAGTCTTCGTAGGATTAATAGAAGATGAGCAGAGTGGTTGATGGTAAGACGAACTAAGGAGCGCAGAAGCGAGAAGACTGTAATACGGCGGGACCAGATGGCAGAGTGCTGGATCATGAGGAACCAATGAGCCAGGTGAGTAGGTAATCCATAAGGTTGGAGGGTTCTGTAGAATGACTGGCAAATACACAGGAAGCCTGGTAAGACAAGCAGACGAGAAACAAGCACGATTAGAACAAATGACTGAATTCTCAAACAACTGGTTAGAGTCTGAAAGTGTCACCAAGGTCAGGCTCAAGGCTTAAGTAGCATTATTGATGAGATGTGAAACAGGTGTGTATCCTCAGCAGCCAGACCAAGCCCATCTACCTCACAACATCACCTGAGGAGGTACAGATCATCAGTGAATGTTTCCTATTTCAACACATATTTAAATCATAAACATGACCCACCAAAATAAAAGCTGCTGGCCCCTCTTCCTGTGAGCTAAGGGCAAGTAAATTACAAATATCACCTATCTAGTTAATAACAATAATCATCTTCATAATAAATATGGTTAGACAAAGTTACAAAACTAAACTGATAAATGTTTAAGAACCAAAGTAATTTTGTAGTTCATTTTTGTTCTTCTGTGCATTTCTAACCAGGTTTTGTTATGAGTCATATTCCTAAAATTAAACATTTAATTCAGTCATTTACCAACACTATCAAAAATGTATGTTTTTCTGTGAATTTAAGTTAAATACTAAAATGTCAATGCACAGATAGTCTAAAGACTGGCCAGAAAAAGTATCCCAACACCCCCAGTTTAAACTTCTCTGGAAATTAGTTATGATCTTTACATGCTATACTATATATTAATTAAAGTAATAGTCTAAGTCAAAACAAAGAAAGAAAAAAGTGCCTCACTAAGTATTTTTGATGGTTTTAACTTTGACATTTCTTTGAAAACCACCACAAAGATCCTATGTTCAACGAAACATTTAGAAATTTTTGAATGTCACCATAACAGGTGCAGAACAATGGACAGAGATGTTCCTAGGACATCTTCCTAATATAGTTCTTACAGAAAACAAATATCAGTCTGCAAGTTTTTTATTTGGGAATGTTTAATAAATGAGAAATATTTCTCATATTTTAGATATTTTGCTTTAATCTATCAGAGCAACAAAAAGCACTTTAAACATTTCCCATTACGTTGCAGTGATTATTATACAAAATTACTTAGAATATCTCACCTCTTGTTCATCACTTAAATGTTTTTACCCTGTCCAAATAAATATTTTATAGTCAGCAAAAATTACTTCAAAAGACGCAAATCTGGCAGGCCAGAAGAAATGACCTGAACCAGGTTTCATCCCAAACACACCAACCAGGTCTGCATCTCGCTCAGACTCAGGTGAAGTGTCCCTCTTCTGAGCATGGGTCACTAGAGTCCTCCAAACCTGATGCTTAGGGTCTGGTTGGGCTTAGCCTGAAGAAATGATGTAGGTTCATCGTTGTGTGGACCCACCACCGAGAAGTTTCACCTTTCAAGAAGAACTCAGACAGGAGTCAATGTTCCTCCACAGCGAGAGGAACCAGTTGAGACGGTTTGGACATCTGTTTGAGACTTCTTCTAGATGCCTCCTTGAGGAGCTGTTTTGTGAATTTCCAACCGGGTGGAGCCTCTGTGGCAGACTCGAGAAATGCTGGAGATACTACGCATCTTGGCTGTTTTATGAATGCTTTAGTATTCCCAAGGAAGAGCTTGAAGATCTGTCCATGGAGAGTGAGGTCTTTGTTTCTTTACTTAGACTGCACAATCGAACATCAAACAGAAATAAATGGATGGATTCTCCTTAACATTAGATTATTGACTGGATCTGCAATTTATCTTCAGGCATTAGACTTTGACTTATAATTTTCTTTGTAAAATAAAAATTTACTATTGCTTAATTTTAAAACTCCATTATTTCTTAGTTTCATTTTTTTAAAATTACATCTCAGTTTTAGGACGTATTAAAAAGATTACCATAACCCAATTATAAGATGCAGCACTGGCCCAAAAGGTTTTCTACTTTTTGATTTTAGCTCAGCAAAGAAACTTTTCATTGAGTGGCTCAATGTCACCTGGATTTAAAGCCACTCTATGTAACAGTACCTCTTCTGACCACACAGGGGCAGTATATCACAAGTATGTTTGTGTCAGTTCCTGATGTAAGACAGAACAAAGTGAGCCTCTATTGGGTAGCACAAAGTAGCAAAACAAGACATGGTGAACAAGTGCCACTATTTATAACAATATTGTCTGTGGTATTAGTACACAGAATAGCTTCAGTTGACACCGCCAGTCAGTAACATGAAACACAGAACACTCAGTGGGACTTTATTCAACAGAGATAATCAACAAGTAGCAAGTATGTGGTAACTTGAAGTTCATTTCACAAATACATTTTAAATTGGGTCACAATATTGTATCACAGAAGATGAGAGCAGAGAGAAATAATATGATTAACAAATTTGTGCATCCATGAGCTGATAAGGATCTTCCTTCACACCCTCTAGAGATAATGAAGTTCATCTGATGCCAATATCAACAGCATAAATAATCCCCAAGTCAGCTGAAAATAAGGGTACTACCAAGTATTTACATCTACATCATGCACTATCTCATACATTTGATTTTTATAAACAGAATCCAAAGAACAATTCTTGGATTAAGTCATCTATTAGGATTATGTTGGACATGTGGAGTTACTTTACACTGGAAAATCCCACCAGAAAAACAGCTCATTATGTAAGATGTTGGACTGGAACTTGGTGCTCTCCGACCCCTAAAGTCCAGGCATCAGAACTGGTAATGGAAAGGAAAATAATGGTGCAGGAGCATCTCCAAGTGAGAAATAGTGTCAGTACATCCATCCATCCATTTTCTATACCCGCTGAATCCATTTCTGGGTCACGGGGGTCTGCTGGAGCCAATCCTAGCCCATTGCAGGTGAGAGGCAGGGGTACACCCTGGACAGGTCACCAGTCCAGTGTCAGTACAGATTTACAAAATAATTCCAGTTCTGAGAATCATATACTTTTAAAGTTAGACAGGAAATGACTTGGTACAACTTACTCAATTATACCAATCCTGAAGTTACATTATGTAACAATAACAAACATGTTTTTGTGCATTTGTTCTTTCTATGAATCAGAGTGGTGGTTGTTGAAGGACCTTTATGGTGAGATGTTCAGAGGAACACACTTAAGAGGCTCAAACTTGTACTGACAGAACATGAAACAGCATCAATCAAACTCATAAAAAAATCACAAAGAGGTGAAGTAAGTTCAATAAAGTAAGAAGCTAAAAACAAGAGTAAACCCTGAAGGCCTCTGGAGTGATGTAAAAGTTGTTTGACCGGATTTTACTGCTGGATAGTAGGTAGATATCCACCTCTGAAGATACAGTAGATGACAGTTTGGCAGTTTGTAATGGTTGCTATCTCCAGTTTGACCACTAGATGTCAGTAATTGTTACACATCATCAGTTTGAGAGTGAGACTTGAATAACTCAATAATCCTGATTTATAAATGCGTACTTTATGATGTATTAAAGCAATACTGCATAACATTTTCACATTCAAATTGTTTTAAACTCCTCATGTTTCATGGACTTGTAGTAACCAGTGTTACTGGTGTTTTCTGAGTCAGTTCCTGTCAGAACTGGTATTTATGTTAGTACTGAACCACACTGGAAGTGCAGCTGCCTCTCTAAAAGCAACTGATCCACAGTGTTGCTTCAGTATCACAACACACATCTGTCTGACAAAGATGAGTCAATGAACTTGAGGTTGATTAGAGCTTCTAGAGCACAAGCAGGTAGAGGAGCCACAGAAAAACACACAAAGTCCCAAACCAGCTGTGCCAATCCACGCTAATGATGTCACAGACTTCAGTCACTAGCCACTTATCTCTGCCGTTGCTGCTGCTGCTGCTGACCACTTCCTGCTGCACCTTGTGAGGGGGGATTTGCTGAGTTGGCTTTAGTCCATCGGCTGATTCCAGCACCTCAGTGAAGCTTTTGTCTTGGTCACAGGTTGGCGCCGCCTCTCCATCTTTAAACCTGGAGCGACGATGATGACAGCAGGTCAGACAGCACTCGGGTGAGCCAGGGCAGCTGCTGCCCTCTGATCACCTGACCACATGTGACCATATGGTGGGCATTACTGATGTGATGTGTAAAATTTACAGCTCACACAAGCAAGGTCATCTAATTACTGAAGTGGAAGTGACAAAACAAATATTAAGAGTGATAAAATATGTCACTTTACGTACGAGCTGCGTTCAGGTGTTATTGAGGCTATTTCTATATTTTATGACATGGACTTTAACTATTTTCACATACTATTAAAACTTATAATCTGACAGCCCGTAACTCAGTATGTTTGACAAAGAGAACTGTAGACAATATTAATGAGATTTACTTCCAAAAACAAGGAAACTTAATAATATGCTTTATCCTTTAATCCCACTTGTGTTTAGAACTTGATAGTTACTATGAAACAGGACCAAGAAACCCTCTTTTTTAAAACTCTTCATCCATTCAGCTGAAAACCGAGATTATTTTGACAGACATGTCCCATTTAAAATGCTATTAGATAATAGAACAAATGAATAGATGAAGCTGCAATTCAGTTTTCATTTGAAGTCAACATCTTTCATTTTGTTTACTTCCATTTTCTATTTTAATAGAAGCCTTGAACACAAATATCCAGAATATTTGCCCTGAACTTGATTTCTTCTAGAAATTTTCATGCTAGCTGTCTCTTTAGACGCCTGAACAACCAGCAGGTGTGCTGATTCATGAAGCCAGCAGATAACCACCTCAACAACAGACAGCAGGATTTGATATGGCTTGAATCAAGGCAAATAGTTTTCTAACTCTAAACATAATGGTGGATTTAATTTCTCTGTTGTAAACAAGCTAAACACATAAATTGTAATGGTGGGATTAAGAAAATATTCCTAGTCAGGGCTCAATGAGGAAGAATTTACATGCGAGTGATTGGATCTGCTGACAACAGGTGCTGTCTTTTATGCATCAGTGTTTATGTTCTTGCATGAGGGAGCACTGCTCATCTCGTCTTTCACAATTAAGAGGTTATGAAAGATGGTGAACTATAATTAGCCAGAGACCAACATGTGGTATGTCAAGCACAATAACCTAAATAAGAATTTATAACTTTATAACAATTCAAACTAGCAGAAACAAACTGCACCCAAAAAACTTCCATTATTTTTTAAGTCAACCAGGAGGATTAAGGTTCAAGTTAATGCTGGAGTAGGTGATACCTTGAAAATTAGTCAGAATAAGATCAGTTTTGATTGTTTACAATCTAAATTCTCAGCCTTCTTCTAATGTTCATGAAAAGCCTCAACTCCAGAGCACATAAACAATAACTTGCATAACCCCCCAAAAAAAGTTATCATTAAGAGACTGGGGATCTTGATTTTGTTAATGTGGAACAAAGGCCCCTGTATCCTTCAGCAGATGAGGCACAGATTACCCAATACACTTTAATTACACAAAGCAGTATACACATAAAAAGCTCAGCTTTAACCCTTTAAAGACAATTTCCACCAAAACAAAACACACATCCAACACCATGTGACTAAGGTAAGTGAAAACTATGGAAAAACCTAATATTGTGCCACAGAAAAATTGTCACGAGCAACCAGCTGCTACATGCTATAAACACTAGGCCATTCAAAAACACAGTTTAATCGATTTAAAACAGACTGCAGATTCAAGCAGTGTAAGGATGGAAAAACTTGCTAGTAGAGAAAACAAAAACCACTTCACTTTCTCCAGTTCAACTCTACATTCAGTCTTTCTTTTGCTGTTTCATCATCATGAGTCATATTCCAGTGAAAAATTCCACTAGATTTATGTAATAGTAATTTACAGCCTGGCTTTAGGTGGATTTCCATTGAAGATGGTCCGGGGTAAAACCCAGGAGGCTGGAACTGTAATGGGGCTGATCTGTCCTACGGTACTTTCAACATTTTGTAACTCCATTAGTGTTGAACCTGGTAGGATCTAATAACCTAGCAAACTATTGGTCCAATCATTTGGTAGCAGTAACAGTAAATTTAAACAGCAGTAAATAAATTATATTATATTATATTAATTATAAATAAATTATCTTAGCTGGCTCCCAGATGCTCCAGCTGAGCCATGGTGGAGAAACAGTAGATCTCAAAGCAGAGGTCTGCATCAGGACCTCTAATTTCAGTATCAAAAATGACTGCTGTGTCGACTTGTTGAGAGTTCCACAGTGGACCAGGAGGCTGAGGTCAAACTGCAGACCTCCTCTTTCATGTGATTTTTGTGTTGACATCAGAAATGATGCAGCTTTGCAGTCCTTGTGCTTCGTCACAACTGGATCTTGGCAAAGGCCTGGGCAAAAAGACACGCCATCAGGTGGGACTGGGCTGGAGAAGGTGGAACCCAGCTGCGAGAACCCAGGGGGGTTGCTAGGCTGCAGTTATTTAGCTGACGCCCTGTTAACACAGGCTGATTGCTGCTTAGCTAAGCTTCATCCTCACATTTTTCCACACCAGTTCATAGTCAAGACAAAACAAATCCCCAAGTAGTTAAAGAGATGAGAGCAAACCATTGGCTATGCCAGTTGTCAATCAAAAGATCATACCCTTAATTATGCATGAATTTTGTGTTTTTGTAACTTTACCTGATGTGATACTTATGGTTTCCATAGATATGAAATCTACCTTTGGAGACCAAAACCACTTTTTGTACCAAACTGTAAATATGTTTACTTCTGTTGTAAAATTGGACATTTTAACATGGAGATCAATGGAGATAAACTCACTTATTGATCCAGACCCTAGTGGTCAGTAGAGGATATGTAATCCCTAAACTCACTTACTGGTTTGGATCAGACTAGCATGGCAGTAACTTCATGAAACTACCCCAGGCTCCTGCTAATGGAAACCAACCTCTGCTCATGGATTTGTCATGAACTGTGGCAACATATCAAGGCAGTGTCATACCAATGTTAAATGAACCATGTGAATGACATTAAGAGAAGGGGGAAAAAGTGTTCAGTGGTCTTAGTGAATATGATGTAGCAACAAAGCATATATTAAAGTAGCTGTAATGGGTGACTTAAGGTGAGTTATGGAGTTAAAAATTTCATAAAACTTGTGCATTACCATGGAGCTGGTTGTACGCTACCCACCAGGTGAGCGTGGGCTCTCGTTGTCCCATCACCTCCACCTCTAGCGTCACTGGAGAGCCCTCCATGACGGTAGCTTTAGACAGTGGCCTGGTGAAGAAGGGGGGGACATGTCTAGAGGCTTTGCCCTGAGGAGGAGACTCTGCCAGGGTAAATGGAAGAGGAAGGGGAGGGCCCTGGATCTGAGGTGTAAGCCTGATCTCCTCGCGGATTGCCATGGGCAAACAAATATCAGGATCTTGGTGTGGAGTTAGTAGATGAGGTGGAGAGGAAGTGGGTGTGACATGCAGGTTAGCCTGCTCAGCCAAAGCTTTGGTCTGACCCTTGGGTTGATGGGGAGCAGCGGGCTGGGCGGCACGACTGGGACTCATGCTGGAGCCATGCACACTCTGCTGGTCACAGGTGGGGGTCAGGGACTCATGGCGGGAGGAGGCTGCATTGTGGCTCTTCTTGCTGCTAATGCTGACGTGGTTTGACTGTGGACGGCCGTGGCCCTCAGGTGGCTCTTGAGTGCCCTGATTGAAGGAGCTCTTGGGCTGTGACCTGTCTGCTGTACGGGATTGGTGGTAGACAGTCTGCTGGATGACATTAGTGGTTGTGGTAAAGCTGCTGCCTCTGGATGTGGAGATTGAGGTGGCTTCTTTGTTCATTTTGGATCCCTCCTGATCCAGCTCATTCTTGCAACCAGTGGAAGAGTGTAAAAGATTGATATGTTGAGGGGCTGTAGTGATTTTGGAGATGTTTGTATAAGGTTTGGGAGGATCAATAACCTGTAGGTGGTTGTTGAGAGTGGTAGTCTGAGAAAACCCTTTGGCCTTGAGTACTGGGTCAACTTGGGGCTTAGTTTGTCTAAGGCTTTCTTCAGTTGAGATCTCACGGTCATGTTGGACAGTACAATGACTGACTGAAGGGGACAACTGTGGGTAAATGTTCTGTTGTGTAACTAAACTGGTGCAGATCCTGGTACAACTGTCCTTGTCTTGTGTGGTTTCTTTTGATTTTTGAATGGAATCTATGTCCTGATGAAGCTTACTCTCTAAACCATGCAGGGATGGAGTCAAATAGGTTTTTTCACAAATATTAGTTTTGCTTTGATGATTAAGACGATCTGGGTTTGGACCTGTTGATGGTTGAGGACAACTGGTCTGACTCAAATTTGCAGCTTTGGCAGTGGTGAAATGTTGGGTGGTTTGTGAAGGAGCCCTTTCATGGATGGTGTTGTCAATGAAAGAGTTTGGAGTGTTACTCCTGAGGGCTGGGTTAGATCCATGAGGTAGGCTATGTTCAGGGCTTCCCAGTGAGAAATCTGCACTCTTGGGGTTGGTCTCCATACTGGTATCCCTTGTCTTCAGGATGGTGCACAGAGTGCTGGTGAAGAGTGTTGGAGCAGGAAGTGTCAAGGGACTCCGGACAAAGGAACTGGACTCCAATCTGAACCTGTGATAGGCAGTGGTGAATTAATTAGGTACAACCTACACCAATAAACCAGATGGGGTATTAATTTATTCATCAAAGTCGCCTCATTAATACCAACCTAGTGCTGCTGGGAAGACAAATGGAAGGAGTTGGACAGCTCTCTGTCTGACTGGAAGCTCTCTGTTGTTGGACAGCGCCTGTTCCAGTTTGTTCTGACTGAGCGTGGTCGTACTGGCTGATATGGACACTGTGGGAACTAAAGCAGAAGTTCTCCTCTATGTCTGATTGGAACATGGTAGACTCGGGTGTCTCTGCCAGCGGCGGCAAGGAAATGTCATCGGGTGATCCACAATCATATTCATCGTTGGACACGAAATCCTCTGGTGTCACTTCTTGTTGTTGGAGATCCACTGAACCATCCTGGAAAAACAATGGCATATTACTCTGATAAATCTCTTAAGCTATATCCATTATGTGCCATCTCCCAACCACATGTAGAGATGTTTTAAAATACAATTCAGATTAAATTTCTGTGGGTGCTTCTCAATCAAGTCACTCTTAATTTGCCACAAATCCCAGTAAATACAGTGGTGAATCTCTGTTTAATAGACTTGGTATACCTGGAGTCTGAACAAAGGCAGAGTTGCAAAAAATTCTTGAGGAGTCAGAGTTTTATTTGAGACATAAAATAGAGTTTCCTGAAGAAGTGATCCTGTTAGGAAAATGTAACAAACCTGTAGTGGTATTTTGTTTGATCCATAGGAAGTGGAGGCCGCCTTCCTTCCTGTTTCTTCCATCTCCTTATTCTTAAGCTCTTGCTGGATGTTAGATAGCGTTAGACCAATCACAGGTGGAGGGGGTGTGGCCTGAGGCTTAGTGGTGACAGGTTTTGATTGGCTGTGGACGGTCTGGAATCCTTGGTTCACCTCTGAAAGTGAGCTGGAGGTGCTAAGGGTTTTGGTGGAGCAATAAAGAGAGGTGACTATCTCATTCTATGATGGACTCTGATTATGATTTTTTTTTTTTTTTTAAAGTCTTTATTAGTAATTTCCTGACTTAGTAATCATTTCATAGTTAAACGTTTATAAAGGTTCAGTCCATAATGTGATGGTAAATCATCAAACAGTAAAATAAGGTGCTTGGTTTGGTGGTGACGGTACCAACCTGTAGTCTGACAGGACTGTCTGTCTGTCTTTATCCTGACTAGGACTTCTCCTTAACGAAGGTTTCCTATTGGTTATAGTCTGCCTTGTCACAGGAGCCTCCTTCCCATCATGCTCAGCAGCCAGTTCAGGGGTGTGGCCTGTCTCTTTCAGCTCACACTGGAAGTACACGTGCTAATTGTATTTCAGAAAGTATTTAAATAGACTACAAATATTCTCTACATGCCCTTGAGTTAATGGAGCTGGGTTTATTTTTTATTATTTTGTTTTATATTTTACATCGGTTTGTAGCAGCAAATACTTTTGAGTTTATTTTTTACCATATCAGCCACCTCCTGTGTGCTTCGGTTATCCCTCCGCTCAGTCATTTCAGTTTTCCTCTCTTTTTTCCTCTCTCTCTCTTTCATCTCTTTATCTTTCATCTGGTCCCTTTCTTCTTCTTTTATCACCTTCTCCTCTTTGTTCTGTTGCTGTTTCAGAGTCTCCAACTACAAACACAAAAGTGATATTAAAGCAAAAACTCACCGAGATCTCTTTATCTGATGTGTATTAAACAAACAGATGTAAACAAGTAAATGAATGCAACAGAGTGGATGAAAATGCAGTACTGAAGTATATTTATACATCAACCAATCATAATTGGCGGACTGCTGCAAGCTAATAGTGAACCAGATCACGTTACATGTAGTTAAACTGAACAGATTACTGAAGTACAAATATTTAAAGGGACAGTAGTTTCTAACAAAGAACATGTATCCTTTCTGAGGTTTTGAACTTGGTGTTTGAAACATGTCAGCCTATATTTTTAGTTGCTCATTGTTCCCATAGAAATAACAGGACTAATGAGACAAACAAGGCGCTGGTCACCTTCAGCTTTGCCTCCAGCTCCATCAGGCCATCGCTGAGTTCTCTGATGGACTGCACCATTTGTGAGTGTTTACTGACCGTCTTCTCAATGTGGCGTTGTCCCTCCTCCGCCCCTAAGAAACAAACATTTCACTGGATTTCCTGAAATTCATTGGCATATACATGTGAGTTAGGAGACAAAGAAGGTTTCGCCCAGATAAAAGGGATTGGAAAGGATGTGTCAGTAATGGCGACAATTTTAATATTTAGCACCTTCAAAACTTTAACAAAGCACTTTAAAAACAGAAATGAAAAAAAAAACACAGTAAGTACATGAACACACACACAAAAAAACAACACTGTCGCAGTTGCAGCTGAACCAAATTGCTTCCAGGTCTTCATGTTCTGTTCACTGCTTTTTCTCATCTTTTCATTTATATTGTGGTTTCTTTATGTATGTAGGTATGTGTCTATCTGTGTATATGTGCATATGTATGTGTGTGTACACACATATACACACACACATTTCATATATATATATATATATATATATATATATATATATATATATATATATATAAAATGTATGTATGTGTATGTATGTTCAGGTAGGTGTTAATATAGGTTATATGTGTATCTATATATATTTATATGTGTGTGTGTATATAGTACACACCCCAAAATTATTAATATCTAAATCTAAAGCACCTTGAATAGCTCTGATGTTGTCATGTACTATATAAATAAACTTGTCATACCTAAATACTTGACAAACCTAGTACCTGTAGGTTCTCTCAAATAAGTGTTTTCACATGTGTTTGTCTTTACTGAGGAGTGCGTGTTTTTTTAACCTTTATTTAATATGCATATACACACAAATGGATATATGATTATGTATGCATAACAGAGTGTATAGCTAACTGCACATACATGACTTCCTATTGCTATATTTACATATGTATGAGCATTAAAGATATATGCACGTATATTTCTATACATAGCTAGTATCTACTTTCATGTAATCAATATGTATTTATGCCGCTTCCCCACAGCGTAGACAGACATTTGGATGTACTCACAGACCTACACACACAAATTATACAACTGTGTAGGAAATGCACCTCCCCTTCTCTGTCTGTCCTTTTTCTCTTTGTGAATCAGTTTGTCCAACCTTAACATGTCTGTCCTTTCATTCCAACACAATTCACTCTACACTCATTCATATTACACTACAACACACCACACAGTCACCTAGCTGCACCTGTTACTGTCTTGTCTTCCCTTTCGTGTCCCACTGTCAGTCACTTTAGTCCTCTTTGATAGAAACAGGGTACTTTGCTTGTTTTTATTTTCTCTCTTTTAGGGGTCAAGACAGCTGGTGAAAGCAAAACACTCACAAATAACCAGGCACAAAAAGAAAAAAAACCTCTGTTGCAAGATCAAAATGCATATATATGTAGCTTTCAGGTTTTGCCTAATTTGGTATTAACTAATATATATGCAGAAAAAAAAGTATACAGACATTTTTCTAAATGCTTCTTCCATTTCAGGGTCACGGGGGTCTGCAGGAGCTCAAGTCTAGTTCAGTACACTCTGTCCAGGTCACCAGTATACCACAGAACGACTAATAGACAAACAGCCACATGTACTCACACTTAACGCTGTAGGCAATTAGTCTATCAGACAAGGACAGGAGGAAACGAGAATATCTGCATAAAACCCATGCAAGTGGGAAGAACATGCCATGGTCCAGAACCTTCTAGTGATGAGACAGGTGTGGTCCCTCCCTAATCATACAGTTCTTGGGGAGAAAAAAATATGGAATCGCCTCTCTTAGAGGATGCTCATTTTCACTTTGTCAAAAAATAAAACAAACCACTGTTTTTGATGAGGTTGATGAGCCTTGAGCAGTCCTTTTAGAATAAAAGCACCCCCCTGGTGGCTTGGCAGTGTATTCACCTACCGTGGATTCTGACGGCCAGTTCAGTGATCTGACTGATCCTCTCCTCCTGCTGAGGAACCGTCGGCCACACAAACTTCTCAAACTGACGGTAGAGAACATTCACAGCTTCTGTGCTGCGACACTGAGATGAAAACTTCCCGACACGAGCAATGGTCGCGCTAGCGTCCTCACACCAGAACTGATACTGTCAATGAGGGAATATATGTTTTCCATAAACATAACCAGTGCCAGCACATTAATGAGTCATGAGTGATTTGAACATAGGTAATACCTCGTCCATGGCCTGCTGCAGTCTGCAGGTCATGTCCAAGGTTTTTTGGTGTTCAGACATGCTTCGCTCAAACTCTCCCATCTGTCTCTGCAGTTCGTTGGCGGCATCCTCCACCTGTCGGGCCACACCTCCATCCTTTACCTCCAAACCCAGACGTGACACCACATTGTGCACACGCTTTCTGAGCACCTGCAGGACCAGAGAGAAACACTGTCAAATCCCATGTCAGTCATGTGAGACTTCATTTTTTAGACACAAGAGTGATAGAGGCAGTGCACAAAAGGTTTTGTTTTTACTGCTTCGGAGTGAAAACAAAATTAGCTAATCAGTGTGTCCTAAAATTCACAAAACATTTCTTAAAAAATGAAATTTAAACTTTAACATAAAAATTACCTAAAGTTTTAGATATAAAAGCCAGGCCCTAAAGTAAGTGCAGATGCACCAAAGTGCCTTAAATTTTTGTTTATTTTTTAAAATAATGAAATCACATATGCATTGTTTGTAAAGTTAAGATAGTTAGGCTTCAATATATGCTGTCAATGCTCAGCTGAGATTTCTTCCTTTCAGGAGAGCTTGAGAGGAGTTTCTAATATTTAAAATACGCTTTTATATGTGCAACATTTACAAAAAACATCTCCAAAGACTGAGATCCTGGCAATACTTTCTCTACTCAGAGGTGTATCCAGTAACAAACGTTAGGAAGATTTTTTTGTTTTTGTCCCAGTGTGCCTTGCATACCTGCAACTTGTCCTCGTACAGCTCCACCTGCTGCAGCTGGTTCCTGACAGCTTTCATGTTCCTGGTTCTGTCATTTCTTTTCAGGTAGTTAAACTTTGTGTTACCGAAGCGCTTCTTCAGCTCCTTAAAGGAGTCACCAATCTGAAACAATAGAAAATCATGAAGAAGGTTTTGTTAAAACATGAGCATTTCATATGGACAAAAGTCTGGGTAGTCATGTAGTTGATGGTTTTATGTACTGTCATTGATTTAAAATCTTTCTTCTCATACAGCTCCATCCTGCCTTAAATATGTCATTGTTCCCCACCACTTCACAAGAATTCTGCTTGTAGATCCTTGAATTTCCATAAATAAGGGCAGGGATTTTAGTTTCCATACTTCCCTTCAGTGCAGCCAGATGCCAGACTGGACACCAAATATACTCATAAAATATCAAACCTGTGGTGAAATTATTTTCTCTCCACCATTTTGGCTCACTACCTCCAAACGAAGGGGTTGCCACAGTGGTTCAACACAGTCCACACATCAGTTTGACAGATTTTACACCAGATGCCTTTCTTGATGCAACCTGACAAATGGAGAAAAGGGGCTCAAACACAGGGCCCACAAAGGAAAAGTCAGATGTTCTACCAACTGAGCTCCCCCTGGTGAAATTATTTTGACAGTTTCTTGGAAACCTTTATAGTTTATAAATTCAGCATATCTCCTCTGACTGGAAGGTTGCTGTATTGATTTCTAACTCGTCAAGTCAAAGGCTGTCCTTGAGCATCACCCTCATGGACTCAGCCACTCATAATTCTGGTCCCTATCCTGGATAAATATGAAGGGTTGTGTCATGTTTTCTCTACCTTGTAAAAAGCTTAAAGAGGTTGCTTTAAAATCAGAGCTTATCATGTGGAGTCCCTCAGGGGTTGACTGCTGTTTTTTGACCATTTTTTTTTCCATTAGGCACACATTCATGACAAGCACCTTGCTTAGAACACACAGCACTGAGGTTTAGTTGGTTGTTTCATTGACTATAACTATGATCTATTTGACTCAGAGTTTCAAGCAAATAAATAGTTGGATACAATCAAACTTCCTTCAACTAAATAAAGACAAGACATATGTTTTTTGGTAACAGAAGGGGAAGTTAAAGGTTGCCGCCCTTTATTGAGGTTATTTCTATTGAAATTATAATTTCTAAAACATTTCTCTGCGCTGGTGTGGATGCTGTTTTCCTGGATGAGTTCTATTGATGAGGATTTCTGAAGATGCTGAGCGTGCTCATCATGTGGCATGTGAGATTCCTGGGAGGTGGGTGGATGAGCTTGAAGTGCAGATAGAAGACAGAAGTATTATGATTTTTATGGCTGCAGGAGCATGTTATGGACTCCAGTTTATCTCTAAATGAATTTAAGACACCACAGGTTGACTAAGGACTTCAGAAAGTTCAACAGAAGTTGGGTAGAGGTTCTGCTCTACTTGTTGCTATAATTCTGGTCATGTGACCATGAAGAAAAACACCTTTGACTCCAGACCTTTTACTGTTGGATGCAGGTTTTCATCCATACTGTCCAGTAAAAGCAGTCCTGCCGATGCTGCCTGTAACTTTGTCTCTACAGCTGTTTCCAGTCAACAAACACGACTCTCTAATGTGGTCATGATGATCTTTGGGGGTTTTGACTAAATCTACTATACAAACATTTCTCATCTTATGTTGATTTTACTTTTTTTGTATGTTTTTACTTAGTTTTATAAGTATTGAACATTGCAACAGCATAATTTCTCTGTGGAGATTGATAAAGTTTTATTCAGCTCAAATCAGAATTTAGTTCCTGCTATTTTACAAATCGATCAACAATGCGGGGCCACAGAGCATTAATGATCTCATTGTAGACTCTAAACTCATTAAAGCACTTGGATCTTTAGGAGACACTCAACTGAAAGAACCTCAGATAAGAACCCAGGACATTCATGTGCTATTCTGCACATAAATTAAGTTTACTTTTCTTTTAAAGTTAAGTAAAAACTTCTATTTTTGGCTGTAACAGTATACTGGTGGTGCTAAAGCTGTCTGCCTCATCCTCTGGTATCAGGCAATAAAGAAGCTGACATTTTTCAATACCAACAGTCATGCTACTAACAAGTTATAATAGTGTTAGAGTATTTTTATATCTTGGTCAGAACTGTTCTGACCAGGTTCTGCTCAGCTTGTTGATGCAACTGCACACAGACGAGCTTTGATCAGATTATTTTTAGCCTAGTGGTACATTTCTGTCTCTGATGAGAGGATCAGCAGTGTCAAATGTCTGATCTGTCAGCTGAGGACAGCTGAGAGAGACACTCAGCCACACCGAGACCAGACTGGGGCAGAGTTCTCCATCAGCTGAACAGCTGAACACACTGGAGCCTGAGCGGGTCGCACCTAGGAGGGGTGCTAGTCGGGGAAAACCCAGGCTGAGTAAGAGGAAGGAGCTAGAAAAATAAAGGTCACATGGAGGGTTTAGCAGCGAGTATCACAAGGAAAATACAATGTAGTAAATGAAAAAAACTTCAAATAAGACTGACCCAGAGGTGTTATTACAAGAAAGTACCACTGAGTAACAAGACTAAGCTGTCATGACATTAGTCTCTAATGAATGTGAAACATAGTGTCTGTGACATGAAAATGTGCATTTATACCTGAAAGCTCACAAAAGATGTGAAAATTTTAAGGATATTTTGTTATTGAGACTTAGATTACAATTTTATAGCAAATAATGCAGAAAGTCACTCAGTTCCCAGAAGTCTGCTTATTTTCCCTCATTGGTATTATTAAATAAATATTTATTGACGTATTTTTCAAGAGGAAGTGATATTATACCATGAAAACTGTGACATGTATACTTGATGGTACTAATGAGTGTCATTAATCAAATTTCTGGTCAAAACTGACTTTTAATTATTAACACAATTTATCAAAACACAGATGAGGGTGCTGAGATAAAAAAAGTGAAAAAAAATCAAACTTTCATTGTTAAAATGTATTACAGAGTCGCTGAAATGTTTGGCTGCACTGCCAGCATTTAACCTACAGACAGCAATCACATAACTGTGTTGCGTGTGTGTGTGTGTGTGTGTGTGTGTGTGTGTGTGTGTGTGTGTGTGTGTGTGTGTATGTCCAAAGGTTTTAGCCTACTGATGATGCATGATGGGAAATGCCTATCAGCTGACTCGGCCTGTATTTTTGATGTGCCTGTCTGCCTCTGCTGTCTTTCCTCCAGCAGCTGCTCCTCAGTGGTACAACACGTAGGCCCAGTGACACCAGAAAAACCAGCTACATGTAGGACCATGTCCAGAGAGGAGCACTGAGAAGAACCAAACATTAATCAGGTGCTAACTTTGCTCTTAACTATTAAATTTGGTGTAAAGTTGGAGCGTGATTCAGTGTGACATATAATAAACTCTTTTTTAATTCTGCTTCATTTCACACATTTACCATGACAAAATGGTCTATTCATGGTAAATGCAGAGAAAATGTGAATATGAAAGGGTTTGATAAACAGTCAGAACAAATTTTACCCTCACAGAATGACAATTTAAGCAATAACTCATCTATAAACTAAATAAATATGGGCTTAAGGGGTCTTCAGGGTAAAAATTAATCCACTCTAGAATTTGAGTTTACTGCTGCAAATTATGGGTAACTGTTCTCTTTTGAACTCTAGAAATGACTAAATATAACTTCCAGAGTTAAAAAAATACATTTAAAGGCACCAGGAAAACCAATATTAATGTTTGTCCACTGTATTTATGAAGACAAGTAACTTT
>JAOWBL010000014.1:13310774-13324755 GCA_028564865.1 Zenarchopterus dispar | reverse complement strand
TACATATACATATATATATATACACATACATATATATATATATACACACACATATATATATATATATGTGTGTGTGTGTGTGTGTGTGTGTGAAGGATCAGACAATTTTGGTGGGATTGAGGTTTGCACATGCCTAATTACTGGTAATTCCTGCTCTGAAAGCACATGCTCAATGGGAATAAATTGTGATCAGTATTTTGTTAATGGCTTATTGATTAACACTATAAATGTGCCCTTTAGGGCTGACATCTGAAGGACCACAGTCTTACGTAGTGATGTCTGATGCAAATCCATGTAAAACGATGACATAAACTTTAATAGCACAATACTACCATTGTCTTGTTTTTCTATTTATTTTTAAGCCACAACCTTTGGGATCCAGCTTAAGGTCTACTTAAAGATCAAAAACAAAAAAAAGTTTTGGTACAAATTGCATCAATGATCGCTGTATTAAAGTAGGTGTTGAATGTGTCAGTTGTGGGACAGAAGAAACTGTTATTCCCTGTGAAGTAAAACTATAGTACATCAACATCTACAGCATCTACGCTGTAAGAAGCACAAACTGGAATGCTGCATTCATTCATACGATGATGCCCAATCCATTGATCAACAAAATAAAACTCTTTTATAGGTATTATAGTTATCTTGTTACAGTTACAAGCAGCTCCAAACCTGAGTAGTCATGGTATAGCTTTTTCTTTTAACATACAAAAACGTATGAATATTTATCTCCATTTTCTGTAAACAGCAAGTAAGCGCTCTCTTTTTAAATCCCTTTGATGATTGCAACATGCAAATCAAATGCACAGTATTTAAGTATAAAAAGAACCAAGACAAAGACCTAAAAAAAATTGCATCCATCAACAGTATTAAGTGGAATGCCAGCACAAACTTTTATAGTCATCAGCTGGCTGCTTACTTCCTGCATACAACCACAGAAAAGTGATCCATTTAAATTACTTAAAAAAAAAAAAAAAAAAAAAAAATGATGAAAGTGCACCTTCCATGTTTTTACAGAACTTGTAATACTTATTTTCCCGTATGGACATGTGACATATTGGGAAAGGAAATCTTTAATGGAGAGACACACAACCTTTACCCATCTCACACATCCAAGATCCATATGAGAAGAAAGATAACCAAGCAGCAATTCAACACTAACAAAGACGGGACTGGGTATCGCAGCCCAGAGATGTGAAAGTCAGGAAGTATAATTATTAATCTTTCTTGTCTCTCAACAACAGAGAAGTCCAACAATACATTTTTTGCAGTTTTTCTGCCTCTCAGTAAAGGGTTTTTCGTCACGAAAAGTTTTTTTTTTTCTTTTTTCCTAGGGCACTTGACAAAGAGGTTGAGCATAGTCTTCAAAAGTCTGAGCAGTGGGCAGTTTGCCATTTTCATGCGCTGGCCATGGGTGCAGAATGGTGGACTCAATGTCTCTGCCCTCCCACCTCATGTGGCGATTCACTAGGAGGAGGGAACTGCTGAGAGGTCCGCAGCCCACCTGGGTGTGACAGGAGGGGAGGAGGAGAAACAAACATAAGGAGAGAAAAAGAAGGAGGAGGGTGGGAAGGACATTAGCTATGGAGCTGCGAGCCAGATGAGACAAATGGAAGTACAGAAGAAGAGCAAGGAGGAAAAAAGCAGGAAGAAAAAGATCTAGTACCTGCAGCACCTGTGCCACCCTTGGAGATTTTGCTCACTTTGGAGCAAGAACTGGAAGCTGAGGAAGAAAGATGGTGGTTGTGGCTGGCCTCTTGGTAGGCTCTCTTGCGTGATGAGGATGAAGTCATAGTGGTGGATGCCAGATGGCCAAGCGTTGCTCCCTCCATGCTGACCAGTCCTGGAGGACCCCGTAGTAGGCCCACACTACCTCCTGGACCCTCTGTGGTTCCTCGCCCATTGCCACTGTGTGTGTGGGGGTGACTGTGCTTGTGGGGGCGATGGAGGTTGTGCTCTGCTCCACGATGTTTCTCCTTGCTCATCAGCGGGCTGGAATGCTTACTCTTGTTGCTATTGGTAGTCATGCCTTCATCTGATGAGCTGTGGCGCTCTGATGAGGAAACTTTAATCTTCATCTTAAACTCATCTTTGCTCGGTTGGCCACTTTTCTCCAGCTGAGAACTGCAACTGGACCCAGGTACAGCCAAAGAAAGTTTAAGCGAGCCTTTGTCCCGTTTCTCACCGTGATGACGCCTATCTTGCCCTGAAGATGAAGAGGAGGATCCTTTCATTTTCATTGGGGACGGTGTAGTACTGCCACCACTTCCGTGGGAGGTCTGGTGGGGTTGTGCATGTTTTCTATGATCTGCTTGGCTAATAGTGAATGGTGCATAGGTAGAAGATGTCAGATCTCCTTTTGTGTCACTGTCCATCCCTCCACCATAGTGCTCCTGCCTACGCCTCTGCACAGTGACAGCCATCTCTGCAGAATGCTTTTCTCTGTATTTTTCGAGAGATAGCTTCTGGGCAGAAGAAGGCTGTGGTGGAGGGGGCTGAGCTGGTGGAGGGTAAACAGATGGAGGTGGTGGCTGATGCTTGCCAACTCCACCAGCTCCTTTCTGTTCTTGTTTGACTAGGTTGAAATCTATGTTTTTTTCAGTCTTGTAAAGCGGATGTTGAAGCAAAGTGGAAGAGGAGGTCTGCAAAGATGGTGTTGACTCTTGATGAGGGATGCTGAGGGGTTCCTGTTTTACACAGGTGGAATGGTACCCTGGTTGGATGTGGTCACCTTGAGGCCATTGACTGTGGCTAGCTGGCATGTATGCGTTAGCCATGGTGTCCAGAGGCAGGGGTGCTCCTCTAGATTGGCCAGGCATTGAGACAGAGAAGGCAGCATCTACTCTGGAAAAATTTGGGTTGGAGGAGGTGATTCCAGGAAGTGAAGCATCACTTTGCTCCTGAAACATTGAAGGCCCAGCAAGTGAGTTGTCTGTCAACTGGGAGTTTTCAGTCTTGGGTTTTTTGGCAGCTTGTGTTGCCTAGAATGCAGAAAGATTTATAAGGTTATAACTTTAGTTCTAAATTATTTGAACCAACTTAAAGCTGATTTATCTTTCAGCAATCTACACTGTAGTTACAGCATAGGTGTGAACCCAGCAGTGTAAAGCGCTGCAAAAACTATAGTGTAGACTGACATGCACCTTTCACCAAATGCAACAATGAATCACATCAATGCAGACTGCAAGAAACATTATTGGTCGGCTTGATACCATTGCATTTCCCTCTACAAAGGCAAAGCTACTTCTTCATCACCATTTTCAAAAGGGGTAGGCAATCCTGGTCCTCAAATGCCACTGCCTTGCATGTTTTAAATATTTCTGTTTCAGCACACCCTTTAGCAAATGACTTGGTAATAGTCGCTTCCTGTACGACTTTCAGGATTGCAGGCATTTCCTTATGTTTAGCTGTCTGAAGGTTCTACCACTGATCTTAAGGTCCTCAAGTTGGTTGAGGTCTATATTTTAACTAAGCCATTTCAAAACACTGAGTTTATAGCCATTCTGGTGTAAATTAGCTGATGTGCTTCAGATCATTAGCCTGCAGCATGACCCAATAGTGACCACATTGTAGCATTAGACAAAGTGACTCTCTTGAATAGACTGGTAGAGGAGTTCAAGGCTGACTTAATGATTGTAAGTTGTCCAGTTGTATTTGCCTAATACCAAGACCTGCTATGATCAGATTATTTATATTTTTACAGGGGAAAATTCCTGGATAGAGCAGAGATTTAAACTGTTTCAACTGCTGTTTAATGGCCCGAGTGGTTGCATTCTAGGTTGAATACCTTTAATTCACACGATTCATGCAGAATAAATACAGATACGTTCTAAAAAGAATAGCAGGAAAAACATCTAAACAGAGATTTGCATATATCCTACCCTCCAGTTTCGTATCCTTTTTAATCGGCTCGGAGTCTTCTCAAGAATCTGAAGAAACTCATGGGTCAACTCTGAAAACATGAGACATAAATGCTGTCAAATTCTGCTCAGAAATTTACAATGCAACTTCTGCTACTCTTATTTCAACATTTGTAAAACAAATAAGTTAAAACAGACCTAATAAATGTAAAATATATTCCATGTTATTAAAAACACAATCTCACCATCAAGCAGCTCCAGCGTGACAGAGCTGTCCACATACACCCACCAATGTTTCCCATCAGTAGACACAGGAATCTCCCAGTTGGACCACTTACAGGCCAAATGTATGCACACACAGGCAATCACTGTGGGCTTGTACTGGAGGCAGAAGGTAGTGAGGTGCAGACTGCAAAAGCATGAAGGAATGAGTGTCAACGATTCAGGCCAGGGGAGGTCACGATTCGTCCCACATGTGCAGAAAAGAGAGAACACACAAGAAGGAGCACACAGTTTTAGTTTGCTGCTGGAAATCATGACCAGAATGTAGCATAATTCTTAAAAGTTAATGCTGATACAGTAGTTTAATAATGCAGTACCCTTCAAAACAAATTCAAATCTACAGTCAAAAACTTTCATAACTATGATCTTCAGAAATTTCATCACTCATGTGCCGGTTTAATGGGAGAATCATACAAAGTGAAGAAAGCAACTGTAAAAAAGTGAGGTGATCAAGTGTAAAATCTGCTCATTGTAAAAGACAGACCATGAGGTCACCCGTGTGGTAACATTATTTTTTTGTTATTTGACAAGAGTGCGCTCATCTAACAAACCCTCTGCAGGATTCTTTTCCTCTGGACTACATTAAAATATACTACATTAAAATTGAGAACATTGTTTAAACAAATACATAAAACTTCTTATATTAACGTTTCAAGACAATTTATGTGTATATAAAACAGCACAATTGAATGACAAAAAGTTACAAACCTAATATGCAAAATGGCTCTACGATTTACTCGTTATTAATTCTTGTAGATCAAATTTTTGTAGAGTTCACTAATTGACAGTGTAGCACGTTATCAGAAACAGCAAAAACAAAATAAGACAAAGACATGAACCAAATATACTTTAAAATCACCAATATTTGGCTCACTGTTAGTTGGGTGACTATAGCTTCATTTATGGTATATGGTGCATGTTAACGATACCAAATACTACATCCTGATGCAACCACAATCTGTGATTCCACTTGTACTCTAAAGAACTTTTTTTTTTTTTCCTGTAAAGAACTTTGACCTACTCCACCAACCAAAGGGTTGTGATGATTTGGCAATGGGCTCAGTGACAAAGAAGTGACAATATTTTCTGCACATTATAGAAAAACCTGCTTCACTGTGGTCCTGTAGGCCAGTGTTTCTCAATCCTGTTTCTCAGGGCACACTGTCCGTCAGGTTTTAGATGCTTCCCTGCTCTAACACACCTAACTCAAATTAGTGGGCCATTGACAGACTTGTCTAGATCTTGATAAGCTGACAGTGATCCAATCAGGTGTGTTTGAGCTGGGGAAGCATCTAAAATATCTAGTGCGGCCCAGAGAAAAAGATTGGGAAACATTGCTGTGACTGACGCTAATAACCAGACATGCTTAACACTGGATTTGGGATGGTAGATCGTTTTCAATGAAAAAACTTAAGATTCGTAAAATATTTTTACAAGAGACTGTTAGACCTGGACTTGGCAACAATTTATTAAAAATACATCTTAGCCTGCAGGTATATAAGGAGCAATGTAAAAAATGGAATATTTCTAACCCCACATTTGGTAAAGAGAAATTCATGGTAGCCACATCAGCATGTGCACAGTGATATGGAGTCTGCTGACACACACACAAAGCACTATTCATACCACATTTAAGTCAGCAGCAATAAAGCTTTCTGTTTATAGGCCTTTTAAACAGTCCTTATACTGTACACTAAACCATTTTTGAGGTGGAGATGTCGACAATTCTCCTGCAAAGCAAAGCGTTATTTATTTATCTTTTCAAATGTAATAACAGATTAATCCTGCATGCTCAATCCATAGTTAATACATTTCTGGGTTCCAAAGTCAAGTCAACCCAAAAGTGATCTAGTGGATCCCCATGAACTGATGCAGGTGCAAAACTGCTGCTTCAAATAAACCTTATGCACAAGCAGATACGGCTACCAGTAGCTGACTTTAAGGCTGGATGGTAACTGGAATCAGGTAACCTGGTTATGGTGCATTATACAGAGCTATCGATCTTTGTTTCTGACACTTCAAAATCTACCTTAAAATACTTGCACACCAAAATATTAATCCAGATCAGAGATTTGAGTTTTTGTGACAAAGTTAAAATAAAATTTTCATTCAACCATCTTAACCAGCCTTATTATATTCAAGTCCTTTGCACCAATTGGAGTCAACAATGGCTGTCCACTGACTACTATAAAATATATAAATAAAAGTAGAATAACCTGACTATAAAGTCCAGGTTACTCTACTAAAATTAGATATTAGGTAAACCAAAACACATATTGATCAGTACACACAATGCTCAATGACCTAATTGGACACATGACATTTTGGAGTTACCTTTAGCAGGGGGACAGTTGGGCCACGCCATGTCATTAATGTTGCAAGTGCATTTGTATTGCATTCTATCAAAAACCAATATATGACAGTTACCGAATATTTATTACTGGCATATTCTTGATAATAAACCGTTATAACTGCCTTCTTCAAAACAGCCACTTCCAAATTATATATTAGATCACATTTAAGGATTAACTCATTTTAACATCTCATCTGGCGTACATTCAAATTTGTGCTATGGAAAGCTGTGAAGTGCTTTATATATTTCTAACAAATTTCATTTTCTTCTTGTTAAAATCTAATTGTTTATAGACTTTGGATTCAAAGGTGTAATAATCGGACCAGAATTGGTTATCGAACCTCCAGATGTAAACTACACATTTCTTGTGGCGACACAGGCCACAAGAGATGTGACTGGTGGATGTCTTCTTCATTTTTTAATCTCCTACTACTATTTTCTCTTTCATTGTTTTCAAGAGAGGTAGAACTACAGTTTACTGCAATGTCTGAAAAAAAAAAACAAACAAAAAAAAAACAGCTGATGAATATTGCAAACTCATGATGAATGCCAACATTCATCAGCTCCAGCTCCTGTAAAACCGAATTGTTTTTTTTTTTTTTTTTTTTTGCCATGTCTGAGCAGGAGATAAAACTAAACTTGGCACTACGAACTAGGATGCTGCGGCGAAGGAACTTGCACAGCCGCCTAGCAGTTGGTGGTGTAATTAAGAGCGACACAAGCAGTAACGCAGATGTATAAACTGCAGCAACAGTGTTGACGTCTACGTAGCCTATGCACATAGCTGCTACACAAAAGGATAAATCAGGCTTCGGCCATCTTACATCTGAACAGCACAGGATGTGGGCAGGCTGGCTAATATACCATTTGTGTGCAGATGTTCAAAGCTCATCACCAACAAGTGCACCCCATAGTGCAGACCCACTGTGATGCAGCAGAAACTCTGCTTTGACAATAGAGGACCTTCAGGAAAACCTTCATAAACCAGTTTTCAAATCTAGAAATGGGTATTAACACTTTTCTCCCTTCTTTTTTGGTTACATCTATGAGTTTGCATATTGACTGCATATTGACTTAATTTAAACCCCTCCTTGAGTGACTTTTACTCTGGTTGTATTTGCAGTACAGATAGGAATGCAAAAGTTATGTAACAGCCCATGCTTGGTGGATGAGTTAAATCATTAACTTCCTCATTACATCACTCAAATATTGGCCTCACTGGTCCAATGCTAACGTTAAGAATAGTTAGTAATTGGAGACATTTTATGCTATAACTTTTTATTTTATATTGTTTGTACTAATGATCATATTTAAGTAGACTTAGATTGCCCGGACTAACTGCCAGACAGCCAAAAACATTCAGAGTTGTGGCACTTCAGAAAATTCATTTGAAATAGCATGCTGGAGCAGAAAAATTTAAATAAAAAAAAAAACAAACAAAAAAAACACACCAAAGCCCCTCTAAAGTGAGTTTTTTCCATCACACCTATTACTACCATTAGATATGCACTGATTGTAATTTTATTTGCCAATTCCAATTTCTGATTTTCTTAGGGGTTTTAATCGTTAACACTCCACAAATTGTCTTTATTTCTTTTAGGTCTAGAGGTTCTAGAAGTTACTTTTATTAATTATAAATTAATAATAAATCAATTTTCTTTTTTTTCACGACACTTTCTGTCCTCGCTGTAGAAAACTTTCACAACACACTCCCAAGTGGCCATATTATCAACATGTGCTTGCTGATGTGGAAGTAAAGAAAAAAAAAATTCTCATTACTCCAAACTTTTAAATTGATGGATTTACTGACAACAAAAGCAAATGAACATAATTTTCAATGACTTGAATACGGTGCATGCATTAAACAACATGTACGCTGGTGTTGGCCAATTGTAGAAAACAATGCAGACCAATGCCAATCAGCCAGAAAGTGGCCCTCTTTTAATTCAGTTGTACCACCGACTGGTAAAATGGATACATCTCTAATTATTATATAAATTCATATTGGCATATCAACCATAATGTGATTGTGTAAAACATCTTAGTCATAGATGCAGCTAAAAATATATATTTTAAAGCCTATTGACCAGTCAGTCTTGCTTTTTATAAAATTATATTTAATTTTTTTTTTTATACTACTGCAAGAGACAGTCTATCTACAAGAAAAAAAAAATCTCCGCCTTAGGAAACCATCTCTACAATCACTGCTGCAAGTGAAATGAGGCTGCATCATCACTTAAAACTGCAAGTCCTAATGGAGTTGCAGTTTTCTCTCAAAACAATTTAAATGAAAAATTTGTATCAATCTCACAAGCAATGAATGGAAAAAGTTGAAAGTGTTGCAATATAATGAAATAGAAGCTACTACTCAAATGGCTCATGCTGTGAAAAAACAAGATGCTGCAACTAATTGCTACAATTCTTCCTAACAACCATTTGTATTCTGCATTAGAATGCATCAAAACTGCATCCATCTGTTAATGTGGCTGCAGTTCAGAAAACGACTTCTTACAATTGACATGCCAATCTTACTAAGTTTGATCAAGTAAAATAGCCTTCAAACAAAAAGTTACAAAAGAGGGCATTGGTGTTCATTCATGTATGACACCTCCATGTTTAGTTTCAGTCCAACTAATACAAGGCTTTGTGTGCTTTAAAAAGACCTAATATCTGAAAATAAAAAAAGACAACATGGGACAGAAACTAAAACTGATCCACAGACAACAAGACAGAAGAGAAGAAAAAACTTTCTTGCTCTGACACCGGAAATGCACATAACTACAGGCTGGCTTGGGAAGGCTAAACTGAATCGACCCCTACTAAAGGTAAAACCCTTATATTCTGCAGGTCCCTTATGTGTCATGATTGGCCATTTCTCGAGCTTCCAAAAGACAAATGTATAAAACAATGAAGGGCTAGGAAAAAAACTGCAATTAATGACAAGCAAATATTACAAAAGGTTGAAAAATACTTGTACAAAGTAATATAAAAAATAAAACTGCAAGTTTTATCTGCAGTACTTACCGGAAGGCCCTCTACGAGAAATGTTTACATCTGTGAAATCTTTAGCTGCTATTCAGGCTACCAGTGTCTTTCTCTTAGAATTATGCACTTTTTTGCAACCGAACAAACACGTGGGTTTCAAGCGCACCACTACACTTCACATCTTGCATTCAACCCATCTGTGCCAACATGTGGTCCCTTGTACAATACACCGCACTGCGACTGGGGCCGGTGACGCCACAAGCCACCATGTCCCACTACCTCTGAAAAAGAGAGGGGAGCCGGGGGAAGGAGGCAAGCGTCCCATCAACCACCAGTGCAAGTAGGGCCCGTTGGACACTGAAAGGGTACCCTGCATTACAGGAAGCTATGGTGTGCAGTCAAAGTGCAACAAAGGAGGGGCAGGATAACAACCTGTTGGTAGCCATGAAATAGGAAGTCTGTGCCAGATCCTTGCTTGCTGTTAAATGGACAAAAAGAGGAAAGACAAGGAGAGAAAACTATTAGAATTCATGAAAAACAACACAATTTAACTCAACACTCACCATTCTTAAATCTTAATTTTCAATGCACTGATTTAGCCAAGACCAAGACTGGAAGGACAGCTGAAAAGTCTGCAATCATGACTGTGATGTGTAACTGTAACCGCAATTCTGTTACGAAATGTAGTTTAGCATGGTTAAAAAAAAAAAAAAAAAAAAGTAGCACTAAATTTAGATTTTTTTTTTTTTAATTTTCTCCAGATGCTACAACTGCGAAATGCCTTTAGGAATGGATCTCTGTTTTTCCTCTCTTTATCACTAGTAAGGGTCAGTTTGACCATATTACAAGCAAAGCATTATAAACTGGATAACTTGTGAGGTAAAAGAAGTGGATGATGACAGAGTGGATCTAATGTCTCCAAACAGACAACACCCATTACGGCCTGCTTTGTCAGCTGCAGAGCTCACTGACAGTCAGTGAGGAGAGAAAGAAGAGAGGGGAAAAAAAATTTTGCCAGACTGACAGTCAGCACTTGATCACTGAGTGTGAACAACTAGATGTTTAACTAAATATCTGGAACCATTAGACAAGAGAGCAAAGCAGCAGCAGAGGTCACTGTGAAGAAGGGAGTCCCAAAGGGGAAACCCACACAAAGCAATATACACAAGCAAGAAGCTACTTTGTTTGTGTCAAGTTGTATCATTTCCCATGTGTTTTGTTGACAAAATGTGGTTTAAAGACTAGTCAAATGACCAAGTCATTATCATTTCACGCAGTATGTGACCTTCTTTAGCCAATTAGTCATGTAGTGTTAAAAGTAAAATGACTTCAAAGGACCTGTTAAAAAACAATAGGTGGTGGAATCTTAACAGCCCAACAATCTGACAACTCTGAAAGCCATGTGGTTTGAAATTGCCAAAACTTCACTTCATGTACACATTCATACCACAATAAGTTACTGGCAATACACTGGGGTCCACAGTTAACTATCAAAAGACATAGTGACATGTGCCTGTTTGTGGCTTTATATTCTCAGACATTAGCTGATGCTGATTATTATAAGACAAAAAAAAAAGCCAATAACTGACCCAACTCCCTAATTAATTAGTCCACTTCTAATTTAAGATTCACATCTTTTAAGTTATACTTTAATCATTGAAATTAAACTTTCAAAGATTTGGGGATTTTACATATCGGCATAAAGGACAGTACATTATGATTTAAAGAATCTAAAAACAAAAACAAAAAAGCATCGGCATCCAAGGACCAAGGCTAAAGACTTTTTTTTTTTTTCCAAAGAAAGCCAATAGACTACATTTATGCATTTTCCCTTGAACCCCATCTAAATTCAACAAGTGGTAAAATGATTTTCAATGTCTTGTCCAAGAAAAAAAATGTGTGGAGAAACTGGAGATCAAACCAACAATGTTGCAATTTTTTTTTAGTTTCTGTTGCACAAAGTAGAGTTGGTAAAATTTCAACAACAATCCAGTCTCAGTCTTGGCCCAACAAGCACTGGCAAATGAGATATTATTTTGCAAAGTAAACTCAGTAGACGATTAAAAGAGCAAGGAATTGTGGTCAGGAAACCATTTAACTGCAAGGTTTTCACCCCCCTCCCCACCCACATCTGCGGTGGGAAAAACAAGAGCAGAGGGCACAAAGAGCAAAGAAGGAAGCCTCTACCTCGCACTAGCTGGGTACATTTCACCACATCTGTGTGTGGGTGATCAATAGTAATTTCAAAGCCTGGAACAAAATACATAACAGGTGAGATTAACACAGACAGTTGGGAGGTGACATGTCATTTTATGATTAAACAGACAGCCCACTTTTTAAGTTATCAACTGAGAAAGTATGAATAGTAGACACTGATGGTCATTTCACTGATGCAAGGTACATATTAACTGGAACAAATTCAAACTCATATCGGCACACAGAAACACTGCACTACTGAATGTAATCGATAAGAGTCAAACCTGTTCAAACTGTCTAATAAAATAATGCAAATGTGTGAATGTAATATTTGCAAAAAAATAAAATCTAATGAAAAATGTTCTCAACACATTTATCTTTACCAGATAATGTGACAAATATCGGCTTCAAAAGAATGACATGTCACCTTTACATGAGTCATTAAAAATGTAAGTCTGGCAAGGTAACCATTTAAGACAGTAGGCTGTGATAAATGCATTCAACAACCAATAAAACAAAGCGCTCTTTATAACTATTAACTAATAATAATCATTATTACAGACAAAGCTCTCTCAAGTCATCCATTTCAATCACCATTACTTACCCAAGGTCTGCAGCACTATGGATTCAAGTATCACCAGCTCTTGAGCTTGCTGGAGGTATGCCTAAAGTTTGATAGACAGTCATTACAACACAATTGTAATGAGTCTATTAATCTATATCCCTCACAACCAATTTAAAATGGCCAAAACACCAAATAAAAGAGGCTCGTTTTACTGGTCATTTGAGCCTTGATAAGCGCTTGTAACACACCAACTGCAAGCAAGGGCAGGAAAAATAAGACCCATTGAATAGGGCAACAGAATGTGGCACAGCCAGGTATTCATAGTGAAACCATGACCAGTGAGACAACTGCAAAGACAGGAAGGGGAAAAAAACAGGAACCTTACAATACGCAGAGGTACCCCGACTTACGTTACTTTTTGTGTCTAGAGGAGGCTCTTGTGGATTTAGGCAAGCATGTGCAACTTTGATCACATGTTCGAGTTTCCGGGGTTGCTCTTCCACTTTTGCAGCCAAGAATAAGGTGGTTGGAGATATTATCTGCATTTAAGCATCAAAACTTCAAAACATACCCAAATTGTATATACAGTACAATGTGTAGGTGTATCCAAAAAGGTGCAAAAGAATTTCAAAGTCAACCCATGTATTGAAAGCAAATCATATTAATTTAATTTAGATTACTTACATTCCTATGGAATTTGGTGAAAGAATGGTGCATATAAAATCTATGCATGTAAACAATTGCTGTGTTTATTGTTAATTGAGAGCTGGATGGGTGGTTAAAGAAAACGTTGACTGACATAAGTGAATTAGTCAGCAGAGTGAACGTATAAGAACTTGATTAAATAGTTACAATTTAGCCAAGCTATTATGTAACGCAAAGACACGTGCCACTGTGCTCTGAACAACCGTTTAAATGAGAAGACAGCAGGTTCACTGTACAGAAAAACGTGCCAAGATACCCTACTTTAAACTATTTACCTCATTTTCACTATCACACCTACATGAACATAGCATCACTTAATTATTTCCAAATGAAGCATGTCGTTATTTATTTAAAATCATTATTAATCGCCTAGGAATTTTAATTTTAGTGAGTCCACCACAAACCCGCCTAATGGCCTTTCACACGTTATCAAGTCAGTTTACGCTAAGCTAGCTAAACGTGAAGCAATGACCGAGGTCCCCGAAAAAGATGTAAATTATATAACACAACGTTATCGTAATGAAATTAATATTTATATAAAAAAAACTTTCGAGTATTGGTGCCCAACCGAAGCTGTCGGGTCAAAATGAGCTAACGGGCCCACAGGAACGGTAAGCTAAGCGCCATGTCTGCCTCCAGTCTAGGCGACAATAAGTTTGTTTACAAAGGATACACATTGAGCCTCTGACCCATATCTTGGATCAGGTTCGCCGCTTGTTGTCGGTAGGAAAGTTCCCTGTCTGGTTCTACTCCACATCGGCGGGACGGCGTGTTTTCCAGTTGCTCCCGCGTGAAATACCATTTCGACGAAGACCCCCGGCACGCCGCCATTACTCTTTGCGTTCACCTCGGCATCGAGAGAGCGGATGTGACGTTACGTCGCACAGGAAAAGACGTCTTCTTCGTTGGTGTGTAAAATGTGCAGCGATTACCGAGTTCGTTTGACAACAAATGATAATGATTTTTGTTTAACCTGTTGTGAAGTGATCGCTCTCTCTCTCTCTCTCTCTCTCTCTCTCTCTCTCTCTCTCTCTC
>JAOWBL010000014.1:13299741-13310674 GCA_028564865.1 Zenarchopterus dispar | reverse complement strand
ATATATATATATATATATATATATATATATATATATATATATATATATATATATATATATATATATATATATATGAACATTAGATGCACTCATCTAATGTTTGCTCAGTCACAAGTGTTTGTTGTGGGCAAGGAGGTAGAAACAGAGGTGCTATTGTCAGTGATGCTTATTGGCCAGGAAAGCACCAAAAACCAGTGTAAATTAATGATTGAGAAGTCAAGTTTGAAGAAGTCTTAGAAAAATTTTAAAAAGTGATCCTGTAAAAATTAATGTTGGTCTGGCATTTTCTCTACTGTGACGTTTGGGGAACAGAGGCGAAGAATAATGCCAATTAAAATTTTTAACTGTAATATAAATTACAATGATGAAATTCTGAGTTTGTCTGCAGAAAGTGAAGTTGTATTTTTGCTCTTGACCTGTTGGCTCAGTCAGTTTTTGTCAGTTTTTTGAGTGGTCATCCTTATATTGTTGTGATCTCTGGAGTCTTAGTGTTAAGACAATAACAGAGAGGGGTGTGGCATGTAGTACCTCATTACTAGTTATGTTTTGTGGGGCACGTCATATTCTCATCTTTTAATTATGTTACTTTGTAATGTAATAATTGGTTACAATGAACTTGGGCTTAATATGTTTAAATCTGAGCTTTCTCCCATTCGTTTAGCATGTTCCATATATGGTTCATATGATTCAAGTTAAAGAAAACAATTGAAATGATCTGTGTTTACTGGGCCTAAATCCGCTACGATATCTACACCACCCTCATAATGACATGCACTTTTATTTCTTCCTTTACAAACATCTGTTTATGTGTTCTGGAAGTGCAGTTTTGGATAAAGGTTATAAGGAAGAGGTTGAGCATTTTGGTCATACACTTTAAAAATTAATCTTATTCTTGCAGATTTAACAGGCCTCCTAACCCTAGTTAATCTGAATTGAAGGATCAGTATGAAAAAGGCCCAGAGTTGCTTTGTAGAGATGAAAGTACCATGTGTAAAGACAACCACCAGTGAATTATTAGCGCTGTCAGGCCTTTGTGGTAAAAAAAAAAAAGGCTGGACAGAAGCCAGTTTCTCACCGGACAGCCCAGTGAACTTTTGACAAAAAGCTCCTGAATGGCTCTTAGACCAAAGCAAACAAAATCATTGTTTCTGATGAAACAAAGATTGAACTCTGGGTATTGGATTATGTTTTTTGGAGAAAATTATTCATTCAGCATCTCATCTATTTCATCTCTGCAACCAAACATGGTAGCAGAACGAAAAGGTTGTGGCTTCACAGTCTCTGGACATGGTGAAGAGATTGACATCTGACATCTGTGAATTAATATTTCAATATGAATGTGATATTTGAATATAAATGTGAATATTTCTGCAAATATATATATGTGTGTGTGTGTGTGTGTGTAAGAAATGTTCAAATGCTAGATCAATGCCAAGAAGAATCAACTCTGCAAAAGCAGTAATTACCACATACCAAGTGAAAGGACTAAAACATTTTTTCTGAATTGCAGATTTATGTCTTTAAATGCTATAAGACCACCAAAATTGTCTCTCTTTACCTGTTTTGGAGTAATATGAGACATAATACAACATAGTTGGGAATAAAACATAGGAAGTATGGAAAAACGTGAGCATTGTAGTATTCACAGTGTCATTCAAAGAAAAGGCTGTTTGTTCTTCATGTCCAAGGATACCATTATCTATTTCCTGGCCTTTCATTACTTAGCTTCTCAATTTCTCTCTGCTCTCACTCTTCCATGAACCTTGACTCTGCCATGCCTCTGAAATGCAGTCCCCATAAAATCCATCAAATAAAAAATTCATATTGATACTCTCTGGTGCTGTTTTCTCCACCTTTCTTCACTCCTTCCATCAGTGCTCCATGCTGATAAATGACTGACTGTCAGAAATAAAAGCCAGGAACACAATAAAAGCTCAATACTCTTTCTTTTTCTCCACTCCTCTTTCTTTTTTTCAATTTTGTTTCTTCACATTTGGTAAGTTTTTCTAAGACAAGTTTTTTATGCAATGTGCGATTAAGTTTCAATAGTTAATACGCAATGACAAATCACAGGTTTCATGTTTAATATCAATCACTCTAAATTAGTTGTTTATTAAAATGAAAGAAAGCAATTATTTTGATTATCATTTAATTGTCCATATAGTTATAATTCCACCCAGGATTAACTTCTTTTCACTGTCCAATATGATAATACAATTATTGAAAGAAAGCCACCATAATTTTGAAACCTATAATGGAAAATATGTTATTGCTGAGTGACAAAGTAATGAGCAGAATAATTGATAAATGTTAACTGCAGTCATATATCCAATTAATTTTAAGTGAAAGACAAGTCACCGTGCTTTGCAGTTTTCTTCACTAATATTGGACTTGAGTGGAGCACTAAATGAGCTGTGCCACAGGGGCTTAAATGTGCCCATTTTTTTTCTCTTAACTCCCAGCTGGGCCTCGGTGTTGGTCCATTACCCATCAAGTCCTGGCATTCAAATGCAAACAGCAACACCACCACAGAGCCCCCGTCAGACCACAGCAGTTGGTCACACTGCTGCCAAAGCAAGTTGTTCGCTGTAAATGAAACTTTGATGTCTAGGATGTGAAGAAGACTGAAAGTTTGAATCTTAAAGTTTTCATCCTGTGGAATTGACCCTTTAAGTGCCATAGTTGCAAAATTGCGACAAGCAACTTTGCTCAATTTAACAAGCCATAACTGCACATATGGTGCCTCATGTAGTTACCCTTTAAGACCGCTAATGGCCTCGTGTAATTACTATTTTGCACCAGGACATGGTGTACGTCAGACATTTTGGAGTTTATACAGTTTGAAAACCGACCCCCAGTTGAGGAGATGAGGAAGTAGTTGTAGTTGCATCATAACAGAGAGCAAGAAAGCAACTTCTAGCGAGAGGAAATTTATCATGCTGAGAGGTCAAGTAATAGCTGACTCAGATTCTGAAGAGGAATATTGCCCCTCTGATGAAGATGTTCAGTCGTCCAGTGAGACAGAAAGTGATGCTGCTTCTGTGCGTAACAGCGAGTCCATTCGCTTCGCTTTGCTTTGCTTGAGGGCTACTCCAAGAAGGAAGGCAGAAAAGAAGGAAGACCTTCAATGCAACAAGGAGAAGTGCCACGAAGGCTCAATGAACGACACTGGCTCTGTAATATGGACGATCGTCCAGATTGCGTTGTGTGTTCAGATTGCACCCGCCCAAAAGGCAGTTGCCATACGCAGTTCAGGTGCAGTCATTGTGGAGGAGGTCTGTGTGCTGTGCCTTGCAATGAAAGATACCAGACACTGAAGCACTACAAGCAATGCCATCTTGATCAATAAACATATTATTATTATTATTATTATTATTATTATTATTATTATTAACTGTAAAAGTTATGTAATCCAACATGGCCACAACCTGGTAATGTCATAACATAGTAATAATAATTATTAAATTTATACAGTGCTTTTCAAAGCACTCAAAGTGCTTCACAGAGGAATTATTTGTCACACCCAGTCATACCGGTGGTGGTAAGCTAAGTTAGCCACAGCTACACTGTACAAATTAGGTGAGTAAATTTACTCCCATCACAAATTTTGGATCATACTGAGGATTTCTCATTTACAGTATGCCTTTCTCTCTAATCATTTACAAGCTACAACCTTTTGAAATAATATCAAAAATGAATATTTTATTGAAAAAACTTTAGCACCTAAAGGGTTAACTGGTTTACTTCATGAATTTTCCATAAAAAGTGATCTGACTTTCATCTTAATCACAATAACAAAAGGTGATAACAAACAAAAAGTTATAATTTCTTATGTCTTTATTGAACACAACCATTAAATAATAACAGTGCTGGTGGAAAGGAGTAAGTGAACCCATAGACACTTTAGTGAGGGCTAATTTGAGTCAGTAGTTTGCACAACTGGAGTCCAGTTAATGAAATGAGTTTGGAAGTTTAGTTAAGAGATACTTTGATTAAAAAAAACATTTGAAATGTTAAAAACAGCTGCAGAGTCTCCTTCCTCTGTGTGTCTTCATGCTTTACCCTTTAAGACCGCTAATGGTTCATTTTGGTGGAAGGGTCTTTAATACCTAGCCCCAACAAAATGTTTTACAAATGTTGTTTCTTATCTGCTGATGTGAAGCGTGTTTTGTAAAAAGGAGATGTCTGAAAACATAAGATCAATATTATTTGATTTTTATAAGCCTGGAAAGTAATGAATACAAAGTCATCATGAAGTGGTGATTGTGTATCATAAGCTGGACAGTAACAGCTTATGATATCATTGCAACTAGCAAACGTCTCTGCTCATGAGTTTACAATACATGAGTCATTAAATAGACAGGATGTCTATGGAAGACTGCCATGAAGGAGGCAGCTGCGCTCAAAATAAATAACATCCATTCATTTTCTATACCTGCTGAATTCATCTACTGAGTTACAGGGGTCTGCTGGAGCCTATCCCAGCCCATTTCAGGCAAGAGGCAGGGGTACACACTGGACAGGTCACCAGTCTATTGCAGGGCCACATACATAGATGAACAACTATACACACTCACACTCATGGGCAATTTAGAGTTCTCAACCAACCTAATACACATGTTTTTGGACTGTGGGAGGAAACCGGAGTACCCGGAGAAAACCCACACAAGCATGAGGAGAGCATACAAATTCTACACAGAAAGACTCCTGCCGGGCTGGGAGTTGAACCAGGAACCTTCTTGCCGTGAAGCAACAGTGCTAACCACTAAGCCACAACGCTGCCAAATAAATAACATAAAATAATAATTTAAAAAAACATTGCTGTGTTCCTGAAAATACATTTTCTGGACTGATGCAACTTGGCACAGCATGCCAACATCAAAACTTCATCCCAATAGTGGAAGTAAGATGAAAGGAGCATCTTGATTTGGACTTTCTTCAGTGGCTCAGGGTTTGGCTTCTTGCTGTGATTAAGAATAATTAAATTCCCAAGTTTACTAAAATAGCCTACATGGATATAGCAGCTGAAATGTAGACATTTGGTGGTGCAGCAGTGGTGTTGTTTCTAAACACTGAAGTAGACGCACCACTAAATAACTTTAAAAAAAAAAAAAACAAAAACAAAAAAAACACACACACACAACAAAAAACTACATTCTGGAGTGGCCAAGTCAGGGCCCAGACCAGAGATGCTGAGGAATGATCTCCAGAGAGCCACACATACCAGATATGCGTCAAAAGTGTCTGATCTCAAGCAGTTTTGTAAAATCAATGCCATTGATTTTGTCTTGTATTATGACTCATATTTTTTTCTTTCATCTGTACACCACAATTGCACATTTTGTGTTTTTAGAGCCCTTTATCCTCTTTAAGATTGGAGTGCTTGGAGTACTATCCCAGCTATCATCCAACAGGGAGGCAGGGTACACCCTGGTCAAGTCGCCAGTCTAATGAAAGAGCCAATCTCATAAATTTAAACCTATAAAGCAAAAGCTGGTGATGAGATACGATTCTGTAGGACCCCAGAGGACTGTAGATGTAAAACAGAGTTTTATTTTTCCCAGTGATGTCAAAAGAAAGACAGTGTTGGGGTTTACAAGCTTGCTGAGTACTATACTGTGTCAGTCAGGAGTTCTTGAGTAGAGTTCAAAGCTTCCTCAAACTTGGTATTTAAGTCGGATTTATGCAAAATAAAATCAGCCTCATCAAAGGAAACCGCTTGAGTTGGTAGACAGTGCCACAGCTGAGGGGAAAAAAATGAACAAAGTAAAAAGATAGTGTAAAGAACTGAGCTTGATGCAAATTTACAAACCACATTCCTAACTTGGGAGGGACAAAAAGACACCCTTGTGTAAAGAATCGTGCTTCTATATCAGTGAGGGACATGAGCCAGACATAGGAACATGCTGTTGTGTATAAACAGAGCAAACTAATGTACAATACATTCATCATAAACTTTTATTAGCATGGAAAAAAGACCAGTGTTACAAAAAATGAAAAAAAAAAACATACTAAAAGGTAAATAACTCATATTTCATGCATTATTTCCTTCTCACACAAGTTAACACAATTTTCTGAGGGCTAAGTAGACTTTTAAAGTTTAGTTTGTTTGATCTTTTTTTAATTGGGTTTGTAAAATACTAGCATTTTCCCTTAGGTTTAATTTCTTTTCACATAAAAAAAGAAAGGACAGAAAATCCACAGTTACTAAAATTCACAAGAATGTCCTTGGTTTGGCCAGGTGTGTCTGCTGCAGAAACATAATACAAAGAGGTTGTGGAATATGCAGGTGCACTCTGAGTTTTATGAACTGGCAAACATTGGTGGATGGGTTGGCATCCTGGTGATTCTTTATATTGCTTTTATAGATCTTTCCTGCAAAATAAATTAGATTCAAATTGAAGCGCAGCTACATTTTAAGTCCACATTTTGATGAAAAGAGAGATTTTGCACTGAGTCGCCAAAGGCACATAGCACAACAATACAGAAGGTTGCTTGCATTTATCATGGAAAACTGTGATTTAGCTGAGTATTAATCGTGCAGAAACAAGTGTCTACACTTAATCATGCTACTCTAGGTGTTTGGACCTACTTTGGTTTGGTACCATTTCTTCAGGGTTCCGTTCTCACCAGAACTGACCACATAAATCAGATGGGGGCCACTCCTTTTTTATAGGGTGTCATCCACTTATTTTGGTCCACCAACTACTGGGTTTACGCCAGTTTAAACAAATCAAATCTAAAGGGGAAAATAAACTCAAATTTGTTTTAAGTGGATGAAAGGCTGCAACAGCCCCTTTTACATTGGTAAGTACCCTGTGTTTAACACTTGAATCTAGTGTGTTGCCTGTCCTTTTTACATTAACTGACATGCTGTGGTGTGTCAAGCTGGCCCCACGAATAACTTGCCTCAGAGGGCACACTTAATTGTGGGTCAGGACTAATGTAAACAGAACTGACACAGGGTGGTGGGTCATGGGTGGGATTTCCTGATGACAAGATGAGGATGTCGGTGAGCTCCTCATCCTCGGAGCCATGGACGTCATGAATCAGCATATTACAGAACCCTAATCTGCTACTAGATACTAAAATGACACACAGTGGCTTTGTAAGATATGAAACTCAGGTGATTAACAAACTGAAGAGTCTCTGAAAAAAGTTATTTGCATTCAACAACACAACAGCAGGAATGGCAGAGGGAGACTGCTGGTCATATTTGTGAAACACTTAAGTCACTATACAAATCCTGTTTTTAATTCAGTATAGATCATCATATCCAGCCAGCTCTGCTGATCTTGGTGAAGCTTGCGAGGTCAACCAAAACAGAGTTCATGTTAAGTAGTATCACTCGATAACGCCTCCTTAATTGTGTTCCCTCCTCTCAACACGGTTTCAGGCATCGGGGAGGCAATAACACGGCTTGCACTTACATTGCCCAGTGTGCGTTAAACCCACATTCATCATCAGTAATGGAGTCAAATCTAAAAATGCCTAAACTGTTGGTGCTAAATACTACTACCGCATTGTATGAGCAGTTACCATGTTTAGGTATTATAGTGTAAACATCATGGGTACCCAAAGCCCAAAGTTGGTAAGGGGGCTAGCAGTAATTTGTGTTGTGTTTAAGTAAGGAAATATCTAAAAGATGAAGGACAGCAGCCCTTGAGGACTTGAATTAGACACCCCTGTTCTAAATTATTTACAAACTGGGTGTAGGGATGGTGGATGCAATGCTAATGTAGAAGTACCTAAATAAGTAAAAAATGTCAGAAAATGGCCAACTGATGTCCGTGTTCTCCTTGCAAGTTAGAAGTGTTTGCATTAATGTGACAGTTGTGACATCCCCAGCCATAGAAATAGGTTTTCAGTTGTTCAATTCCAGTTGCACTTCAAGGTACAAAGGTATCAGAGTTTAGAACCTTTTTATAATTCAACAAAATACCAGGTTTCAGATATTAATAGGATAACATGAAGATGCACTATGTCACCCTCAAGGGAGTAAATTAGAATTCTCAAATATCCAGTTGTCAAAATGATTATTTTTTAATTGACCCACTTTTTATTAATCCTGAATGCCTATTAGACCTAAAACACAGTTTGTGTTATATTCTATTTTTAATTTTTTTGATGGGAAGCCTTCTAACATCAACCTTCATAGATAAGTTGTCTTGCTAGATTATGAAGTCCCTGGCCTGCCATGGGCAGACCTTTTCATCTCCCTCTGTTTTAAAGGAGATAATGATTCTTTTTTTACTTGGAATAGGATTGCATTTTCTATCTCTCATCCTCTATTCTTCACTTACCTTTACCTTCCCTCTCCCCCAAATCCCTCCTCCTCCCATCAGTTGGACATTGCTAGTACTCCCTTCACAGTGACTATGCTCTATCGCGCCGTCACAGCGCAAGCGAGGGATGAAAGACAAATCAAAACTGCCTTATTTCCCCTCAGCCCCTCTCACCATGCCAGATTGAATTTGAGGCTTTTCATCTTCTTTCTCATCTTTCCCCTCCCCTGCCTCCCTTGGCGTCCACTCAGAATTACCTGGAATCAGGCCGTCTCACGACTTGATGACGAACTATTGGTTATGCATGCGGAGGGAGAAAGTCGGCAGCTCTTGGCTTCTGGTCTATTGATTTATATTAAATTATCTGCTTCTATCATTAATGTTCTATATTGGTCAATTCTAAGATTTGTTCATACCATTTGATCCCATGTTGCCTCTACCAGGATGCATGGAAAAGTCCAAATTAGTTTTCCAAGCTGTAGTGCCAAAATATAAACATCGTGAGTGAACATCTATTTCTGATATTCTGTCTTTCATTTCTGTGATGATTTTGTGAATTTGTTACATCAATCCATACACCAAATGTAAGACACAAAATGTCTCTAAATCTTTTTTTAGTTGCAAGACATATACATAAGGTACTACTGTCAGTCACTACATTTAAAGGTATAGTTGCAGTTTGGTATCAGTCAGTACATGGACAATCGGCTGTAAGAACTGTGTCTGTGTGTGTGCATACAATATATGTATGTATATATAATATAACATATGTGTATGTAGAAGACCATAGAACGCAGTAATCATCTTTTTCTTTCTGAAGTCAAGTGCCCTTTTCTAAGTGCATAGCTACTTACTTCCAGATTTAGTGTTTTACTTTTCTAGTCACACATACCACTTAGAGTTCTTTATGGAGCTCAGTCTACTGATTGTGTCTGATTTGACAAGTAGTTAGACATGTATGACCAACCTCATCTCTTCTGAAAATCAAAACTGACAGTAACATTTGCATCAAGTACTGATTTAGACTCTAGGAATGAGAAAAACGAGGTATGCAAATAAAGTCACAATTCATGGTTTTGTGCTCAGAAACTGTCTCTATTCTTTTATTCACTGTTACCCAGTCCTAATAATTAAAAAGTTTTGGAATAATAAAATTGCACTGCATTGTGTACACATTCTGCAGAGGTAGCTTGTCTTGTGTGTAGATGTGGTTCTCTAAGGTTGGCAGCACCTGCCTGCTGCTACCTGAGAAAAATGACTCCCATCTCCTTCTCTATTGGACCTACTCCCACCCATCCTCTCCTCACCCACCTTTTCATTTTCAATTATGGGTTGGAATATGAATCTTTAATAGGGTGATAATTGTGGTAGCATATTTGCTGTCACCCACCATTAGCTCAGATTAATTAGCCCATTTAGTTTAGCTTAAGAAAGTGTCTGGCTGAGGAATGGGGGCACTGATGGAAGGCGGATAGAGAGAGTAGATTCAGCACAATCTGTTCAATATCACAGAGCCATCTTTTTCTCTCTGTCTCTTTGTGGCATTCGCTTCTCTGCTTCTTCGCTCTTTGCAACTTCTACTTTCTTTTCCTCGTCAAACTTCATGTGCTAGTCTGTTTCATCACGCTGTGCTCATCAGCCCTGCTCTCAGCAATATTTTGTGTCGCTCTGTGACTTTTCAAGTGGTAGTTTGGGGGAACTGATGAAGGACTTAAGTCAGGCAGTTGAAACTTTCTCAAAACAGTTAATTTCTTTATTACCCAACATGTCAAAATTCAGCAGTGGAACTTTTTAGACTTCAGTACTTTACTCAAAATAAAGTTTTTAGACATAATGAAGTTTAAATGAATTGGATGAGTGGGCATCAACAGTTAGCATTATAGTGATATAATTTTGATATTATTGACTACAAGAAAGAAACTGTTTTGAATTTGGTTACAAAACTGTCAACAGTTGATGCGTTTTCCACCAGTCTGTATATTTGGGGAAATAAAATTCAAGCAATTAATAATGTTCTAGTAGCCATCACCCACCACCTGATCACTGGAACCAAAGTTGCACTCGCCTAAGGACTGACTCACAAAGATTTTCTCATTATTTTCCACAAATGGAAAAACTTTAAAATATGACTAAATATTCCCTTGGAAATTTAAAAAAAATTTTTTTTAATCTCTTTCATTTGAAGTCATGAAGACTTGTTGCACGCATCTGACATGCATCACATTCCTTGTATCACGCTTCTGTCGCACTCTCCTTTCTTGGTCTCACACACCAAATTTTGCTCACTCACGTGCTTCCATTGGTCTCCTCTTGTTTGGTGTAGCTTGTGTGCTCTCCTCTTCCTCAATAATGGACTGACATTCATTTAATGCTGCATGCGTGAATATCACTTATTCGGTTGCTCACGTGTGGACCTCACTCCTTTAAATGTGAAGTATGCTTACTTGCCCGTCTGTGTGGGCTGCACTGATTCAGCAAACCACCTCTGGAGCTTTAAATGTACTCAGTAATCTACTGCTGATGCCCCTGAGCCCTTAAAATGGTGTGTGTGTGTGTGTGTGTGTGTATCTATGTATGTGTATGTGTGTGTGTATATATATATATATATATATATATATATATATATATATATATATATATATATATAT
>JAOWBL010000014.1:13283490-13295223 GCA_028564865.1 Zenarchopterus dispar | reverse complement strand
CACACACACACACACACACACACACACACATATATATATATATATATATATATATATATATATATATATATATGTATGTATATACACACTTACATACGATGTTAGTCTTGTATAATCGTCCTGTAAGAGTGACTTTCATTAGATTTAAAAATATGTCAAAAAAGAAGCATTCTCACTTAAATTTATGTTGTAGGCTGCAACTCAGTCTATACAACCTATAATGATCATTATACCAAAAAAGAAAAACAATGTCCAAAGATGACCTGAGGCAGCTCCTCTCACATGTCTATTCACTCCCATTTCTACATTCGACCATCTACAGAGTAGCAGGACTATGAGCAGTTTGGATCAGGAGCCAGTCAGAACTGCACAAATAAAAATCCATCCAAGAGCCTGTTACTGAAAGCACATTTGTGCAAATTCTGAGTATGCTGAACCTGAGCTGAGGGAAACTGTTTCACAGAAGAACCTGAGAAAGGAGTTGAACTTGTTTCTGAAACTGAGGTAACTTGTACTCAATTTTTACCATGGTAACAGACTGAGTTCAGAGCAGGTTATGTCACGCAAACCCCGAATTTTTCCCCAATGCCTTCCCTTCATAAAGTAGAAACAGGTTTAATTTTGTCAGGCAATAAATCTTGGAAATCACATTTTAGAAACATCTGAACATCACTTGTCCCTGTTATTGATTGAAGATGCAGCAGAATGGGGCCAGATTTGGCTCAGGAAAGTATGTTGAGGATCCAAATAAATTGTTTGAGATGCCCCTATGATTGTAGTTGTGGATTTACTATGTTGTTGTGTTTTTTTTGTTTGTTTGTTTTTTACACAGATTATAAACACAATTTCATTCATCCATACTTTCCTTTACGATTTCATCAATACATCCTATCACACTGATTGGATGCATTGATGACAGTTGTATTCCCATCAAATGGCCTTCAATGATTTTTTTTTTCTTTTGCCAGGTTAAAATGTTACTGAACTTTGTGACAACCATTCGTCATGAGTTACTTTCCAGTTACTTGTGTGAATTATGTTTTTATACTTCACCTTCGACTGCTTCCATGTTTTCTTCCTGTCTGCATGAAATGTCAAGTTTACATTTGTTTACTTGTCGCTTTTGTCATAGCTTTAAAAAAAATATGCGATATGAAATTTACCCTAACTTTGATTAGACAAGACATAAAAAGATGAACAAAGGCATTTTGAAGAGCAGGAAGATCTGACCTATAAACACACATCCCCATGATGTCTATATAAAGAGTTGTCTTTTGCTCCCACAGCCATTTACCAAGGGTGCAACTGTGTCACAGAACCATAACCCCAGGAGAACATGAGCTGCAAGGGTTAATACTAATTTTTTATAAAGTATAAATAGCATAAATAAAGCTTTAACTGCTATCCCTGCTGGTTTCTCTCTCACAGTGAAAACTAGTCTCAGACTGGTCAACTTCTAAATGATCTACAGAATTCTGAAAGATCAGTTATCCATTAATCATACCCATCCCCTATAGTTTAATTTTGCTTTCTTATTTTGAAGCGAGATTGTTCGTATTTTATGAGAATGCATATGTCTTTACATGCACAAATGTCTCTTCTTCATGAACCAGGACACCAAGCAGTACAAACGCATACTAGAACAAAATTCATAGTGATGAACTAGTCGTTCTCTTGGATATGATTCAAGTCATAGCTCAGATTTTCTCTCCACCTCTATTTCCATCCACCCTTACTGAACTTTAATTAGACTTTTTGGTTTGAACTCAGGACCTGAGTTTCCTCACAACCAAGTTTTGAAATCACATTCAAAGGTAGCTGACATCCCAGCAGTGTCCCACCTAGTGATACAAATGAAAAGTTTTTATGGTACTGTCACATTTACTCTTTATAGAAATATGTTATGTCAAACAAAAACTTGCAAAATAGAGAAGGCTTCTAAAGCTGCAGTTTATTTTTTTTAACACCAGACATCAATAAAATATACATTTAAAGATAAAACAGAACCCTAGCTCACACAAGCTTGTTTCTTTAACACCAAAGAAAGACCAGAGGAAAACATGAAACAATTTTTGACGTTTTATGTGACAATCTTAGCAGCTGGTGAAACTCCTTTTATCATGTTAAAAGATCCCAAATCAAAACCCCAACAAACATGTCTCACTTACAGGGAAGTTGTGATGGAGGGCTTCTCTTTTCTTTTTTCTTTTTTTTTTTTTTTATATCTGCAACATTTGGTTCATGTTACCTCAGTAGTGGTTTAAAATCTGTGTGTTTCCGGTTGGTCTTTTGTTTTGTTTTTGCTTGCTACATTAATTGAGTCCATAAAAAAATAATAATTGATAAGTGCTGATTACACAAAATCCTGAAATGATGGTGGATGACTGCATGTGCTGCATGCCATGATTCAACGTGTGGTGCACGGCTCCATGGTTCTTGCTCTGTGCCTTTTGTCCTCTGTAAATATGATCCAAATCTCATGTGCACTTCTGGCGATCAATATTTGAAATTTATTCCATCATTTAAAAGAATTGTATCAACTATCAGCCCTTTGAAAAATGTCTCCTGTATGCATTCGGTTAATGGCTTTAAAATGGAGAGAGCTCCAGATTTTCCTGTGTGCCATTTTCTTTTCTATATTTGAGCAGTATGCCATAGATGTCATTTATTCTTTTGAAATGGTTTATTGAAACTTTATACTTCACAAATATAAAAACTATTTGACACATTTTACATCGAGGCCATTAAATGGAAAATCCCAATTCATCACCTTAAAGTTCTATGCATTTTATCTTGCAGAAAAATTTTATGAGCTGCAGTACTACATGCTGCATATTTTGAAATCAATCATTTATTTTCCTCAAATCATGTTATGACATGTATTAATTGATAATTTTGACTCATTCCAACCAACAATTTTTACTTTTCAATATTCTCAGAGTTGATAGTTCTTCTTGAGAGTGGTTGTCCTCAGTATTGTCTTTAAGTTTATTTGCAATGCACAAATACCAATTTGCTGATTGCATGAGCACATAAAAAATATTGCATGCTTTTGGCTCATAACCTGAAGGATATGCAGTCTTTGTTTAAGATTTCAAGATTTTTTTTTTTTTTTTTTCGTTTCTTGCCTCCAGACATGTCAGTGACAGTATACTGATGATAACGGCATGTCGGTACACTTTGAAACCTAGAACACTGTGCTCTCTGATGAGCTCCATGGGGGGGATCTCAGAGGCGCAGGGTGTTATGAATGGCACCTCATTAGAAACATTTTTTCTTCAGACTTTCCACATTTAAATATGTCAGTCATTCTTTTCAAAAACCGTGTAAGAGGAGTAAACAGCATTTTAATCTTCCACCGTGTCACCAGTCAAGCCTTTAGGATCCTGCTGTAGGTGGAGTCTTCTCCTTCTGCCTCTCTGATGTACTCTCCTGTTTGCCTGGTCCTCAGCTCCTCCCCTGCACTACTCCCCTGCACTCCCTCAACCCAACCTACAATCCCACTCATGCACACTGCGGCCTCTCTTTCTCTTGAGTACCGCAAGGAGTAACCTATCAAGCCTTTGCTGAAGGATGTTATAAATGAAAATTTTTCCCAACATTCCATCCACTTTGCTAACTGGAATCAGTGATATGTGTTCCCCACTGCAGAATGTTTTAGAATCTGTTCTCTTTTGATTTCATTCAATTACAGAAGGAACCCCATCTGTTAGTTTTTGTGTGTGTCTGTTTGTGCTGGTATGTGTGCTTGTATTTGTGTGCATGAATGTTCAAGGTATCCACAATTTTATTTTTTAAGTTTAATTTAATTTATTTATTTATTTATTTATTGCTTGGGAAAAAAAGACACCTACCACTATGCCTATGAAGACTTTTCTGTTTAATTTCAAAATCAAATACTACTTTTAATGTTGGAAAAGGTGCACTTCCGAGAGACCACATCTTTAAGGAGACAGATGTACTGATACTGCTCTCTTTATTCTAACATCATTACCCTGTAGGTTAATATTTTAAATGTTAATTGTTTTGTCACAATAAAGGAACACAAATCATTGGTTCAGTTCCAAAGAGTGATAAAGGAATCTATAAATTTTGCATTTACAAGGTCCTGCAACGAAGGCGTTGTAAGTTACTCTTTCTGGGCACCGCAGGTTCAAGCAGCACAGACGTTAAGGAAAACCGAAACCTGGACAACGTGTCCTGCAAAGACGGGGTGGGAGTCGCTGATCAGCTCCCGAATGGAAGCGGCCTGGGCAGTCGAAAGCGTCCCTTAGAGGAGGGTAACAATGGCCACACACATTCCAAGTTCCGGGCCAAGAAACGCAAGAAAACACCAGGGCCTGTCCTTCCCAAGAATGCTTTAATGCAACTGAATGAAATCAAACCTGGTCTCCAGTACAAACTGCTGTCTCAGACAGGACCAGTTCATGCACCAGTTTTTGTCATGACTGTGGAAGTCAATGGCCAGATGTTTGAGGGTATGGGCCCTACTAAGAAGAAGGCTAAATTAAATGCAGCAGAGAAAGCACTGCGTTCCTTTGTCCAGTTCCCCAATGCATCTGAGGCACACCTGGCCATGGGCCGAACTCTGACAGTGAACACAGATTTTACATCTGACCAAGCTGACTTTCCAGACATGCTCTTCAATGGCTTTGAGACACCAGCTGCACCTGAAGACTCTTTCTATCTAGGCTCCAATGGTACAAATTCCCTAGGGGAGTACCCACTGCCCACACCACCTGGCAGCAACCTTGTCCAGGCCCCATTGCCCCCTCCATCTGCATTCAGCTCAGCCTCCACTGGCAAAAACCCAGTTATGATCCTCAACGAGCTCAGACCGGGTCTCAAATATGACTTTGTCTCAGAAAGTGGTGAGAGTCATGCCAAGAATTTTGTGATGTCAGTAACAGTGGATGCACAGACGTTTGAAGGCTCAGGGCGCAACAAGAAGCTGGCTAAAGCCCGGGCAGCACAAGCTGCCCTGTCTGCTCTGTTCAACATGCAACTAGACCAGACACCATCCCGGCAACCCATACCAAGAGAGGGGTTGCAGCTTCACCTGCCACAGGTAAGATATTTCTTTCATTTGCAAGATCTTGAGTATTTGAGGATTGTCAGAATCCATCCTACCTGTATACCTGTGGTTATATTGCGGACATTTTCATTTGAAGACATTAGGTAGTGGAACACATTGAAATAACGCCAAAGATTTGAAAACAACTTTAAAAGTTTTGGAGTAGGAATGGAAGAACTTTGATTATCGGGTGCTTTCATAGATAAAGTTTGTTACCTCTTGCTAAATCACTTGATGAGTTTTTATACTTTTACCATTTCCCCCTTCATTTATTCCTTTTTCTTAATAGAAGCAAAAATTTATACCTAAATGGTGTCACACAAAAACACCCTTGGTGTGTATCAGTCAGATGTTTCTGCTGCAGTAACAAAAAATAAATAGGAAGTGTAGTAAAATACACTAGTGTACTGAATGTTTTATGATATGTCCAACCCTCGCAGATTGTTTGTTGCAACAAGGATTCTTTATATTCCTAGTATTTATTACTCTCACCAACTTACTTTAGTTTGAAAATTATGCGTTACTAAGCCAGGAAAGAAACATTTTCACGCATCGGAGTTACTGAACCCACATTGCAAAACAGTACAAATGCCAGGTGCATTCATTGTCTGTGGTTTACCGCAGTGTCGATCCTGCAGAAATGAAAGTCTACCGATAGTCCAGTTCCACAAATGATGCAGTTCTAGGCTTTCGGTTCTGTTTTGGTTCTGCGTCCTTACATGAAAGGAACCACTCCTGAAAGCTTTTGTTGATTTAGATCAAAGCCACATGTTTTCAGGTGTGTCGGCCCTGCTGTTTTGATTCCTAAGTGCAATTAGTGTGTTCACACCACAGCATATGTAGTGGGAAAACAGACATAAGTTTGTTTATAATGGTGTGAAAGCACTCTCAGATCCCAGATGTCTTTACATTGAGAATTATGTATAAAATTGCCCAGTAACAGCCATTTAATTTTAAGACAAATTTAAGACCGACTAACTTTTTTTATACCAATAAATAACTAATCAAATCCTTTCCCAATTGGCTGCGTAGCTGCATTTTGAAGCATTGAGGCATGAAAAGTTCAACTTCTGATGGAAGCAACATTGCCACCCTGACCCAAAGGGTCCACAATTCAACCTTCTATGGCAATAAGATAATATTGTCCTAGAATGGTTTGATGGAAGAACTAAAAAGAACTGAAATGATAAATCTGCCTCTGGACCTGTCTGTTGGGCTACTGAGAATTTGACTCCAAACAGTTCCACCTGTCAAACTGGGCTGTTCTACTAGGTTATCATGAAAATCTCTTTTTCCATCACGTTGGTGGGGAATAGTTCAGTGGTGCCTTTAGATGCCATGTTAGGGATGGTTGCCAGTGTGTGAAGAGAGATAACACAGCCAGCAAACCTAATCAGCTCGACACACTGTCAACACTCATCTCCCTATAGCCTTTTTCTTCTTTCTTTCTTCACTCTGTTCTCTTGTCAACTGATTTATTCAGCAAGCCACCCATTTTAATGATAGCACCCCTACTAATTACTCTATTAAATCACTGCTGCTTGATATTTAATTTCTGCAGCCTGGTTCCATCTGGTAAGGCAATAATCTGAGAAAAATGGATCTGCTGCTTTTGTAGAAAACTGGCAATTTTTATTTATTGTTTGAGTTAGTTTTCTTTAATGTGAAAAACTTCATCCAAAATGTATTTTATCATTTTAGAAGCTTGTAGACATGTAACAGAAAAATAAGGAGAGCAACAGAGAGGTGGTAAAGACTGTTTTGCTGAAGACTCAAATTAAGTGTTTTGCATTTTGTGCCCCTAAGAAGAAAAAAAAGCCATGAATGTCCTTGGCTTTCGAAACTTCAGTTATTTGACTTTGAGTGGCTTCAGTAAAGTACCAGACTGTACTAATATCTTTAATTTGTGTTCATCCAACCATCATCTCTCCTCCTAGTTGATTAAAAAAGCAGTTCAGGGAGCTGGATGTTCAACAGCAAAAGACGTTTTAAGTTCATTTTAGGTCCCATTAGACCTTTGTCTGGAGTTACACACTTTGATTGATGTAGAGGAGGACTTTGCTTTCATCCAGTGCTGAGATTTAGTTGTTTACTTTGTGTTGTGGTTCACTGTCAGAAGGGAGATAAATTATAACCGTCATGCCAACCCCCAGCAGCGTTGCTTAAAAGACAGTTACGTTTACCTAAGGGGGTCAGCCCAGTTCTGCTTGTTGCTGTTTGAATGCTTTGACTCTTGTTTGAAGCTCAATGGGAACACTGTGACAGGTACATCATGCTCTAGGGAAGGATAACATCAGCTACGCTTTGTAAGCTGACACATCTGAGACGACTTGTGTTTGCTGTTGTGTGTGTGTGTTGCTGTACGTGTGTGTGTTTGCATGTGTGTTTGTGATTCCAGGTTCTGGCTGATGCCGTTTCTCGCTTGGTGGTGGATAAGTTCAGTGAGTTGACAGACAACTTCACCTCCCCCCATGCACGACGAAAAGTCTTGGCGGGAGTTGTCATGACAACAGGTACCATTGAAGGAGTCGATGTGTGATGCTTTCAGCATACACAATAACATTTATGGGTTTGAAATCTACATTTCCATTATCAGTGGTAGCATGTTACAAAGTACAATCTTTTTTATAATTATTATTATTATTACACACCTAAACTGTATGTACATACGAAATATATGAAAAGTGTAACAGATATAGATATATGCAACAACTAAAGGTGACTTTTTTTTTTTATGCCTTAAAGAAAATATTTGTATGCCTAAAATAATTAGAAGTGCTTCCCTACCATCAATGCACCACATGGCAAATTGTTCATGATGTTCCTTTACTTTTGTTTTAAATATTTGAGCCAAATTTACCAAAAAGTGTTTTGTGACTCATGAAAATGTTTACTCCATAATTAATAAAATTAACACATTGTTTTTATTTTTACTACATATAAATAGGTCTCATTCACACTGGACTAAAATTACATCTGTACCTGCAGTAATTCTGAAGTTAAACATCACCTTTTAAGTTCCGTCCATTTGTGCTGGAAAAGCGAAATCTGTGTTTTACCATAATTTACAGACATTGATCCCGAAAGTGATGTTGAGGCCTCTTATTTCATTAAACAATTACCTGTAATTTAACATTTAATATTAATATTGATTTAAAAGCATCAGACTGGACATGTCGTCGTTCTTCTGTTGATCATGATTTATTTTTTTTCAAAAGTCTCTGCATAAAGCTTAATGCTAATAAACTGTATATCTTTTGCCTAAAAATATCAATCATCACACTATATGTGGTGGATATAGGCTGAAGTTTTAATATAATATCACACTATGTATCACAATTAGACAGGGAAATAGGCAGAAAAGTCACCAGGAGGTTTAAAATAAATTCAAATTTAGCCTGCATGTCACAGAATTACTTGCGTGTTTTCAGATGGGATTGAAATTATCTCGTGACCTCTGTATTTGTTGAAATAGGGTAGGTAATTATCTGTGTAATTTTTACTTTACAAATCACAGACTTGGCACAATCAGATGGGATTAAAATCACAGAGAACATCTGTGTTTTATTAGTTATTAACACAATTCCCCATAAAATTTTAATTCTGTGAGAATGGGGCCATAAAACGCAGTTTGAAAACTCTGAGACAGTGTGTCACTCATAATCATGAATCTGGAGTTACATTTTTTTTGTTTTTTTGTTATTTTTTGCCTCATCTGTAAAGAGCTTTACAGTGAGCGTCAGCCCTCTTTAACTGACACACAGTTTTGGTCCAATCTCTCACCTCCCTTAATGGCATTATCTGGTGCAGAAGTGAGCTCATTTCTATGGGAACAAAAGTCTGAATATACTTCCTGATGAGCAGCACATGCTGTAGAGATGAACATTTTCCTCTACAAGCCAATGAGTGACATTATAAGGGTTTTTCATTGTAGTGGCCTTGGAAGTCATCATTCACAATCTCTATTGCTCATGCAACTGTTCATTAAAGCCAGACTGATGTTTCCATGTTAACTTTTCAAACTTTTAGAGGTTTTAGAGGTCTGTCCTTTGGTCTGATGCACATGGTTGCTGCTTTTTTTTTGGTGAAGAGGGGGAGATCACACCAAAAACCACATTTTCCAAATATAGTGGAACATGGTGGTGGGAGGGTATTGCTGTAGGACTGTTGTACTGCTTCGTGTGCAGGGAACCTTGTTTGGCATACAGCTCATGAAAAAAGAGGATTATGTTGGTATTCCAAGGAATATGGTAAAGTTATTTGCTGTCAGTTCAGGTTTAAATCACTGCTGGATCTTTCAACAAAACAGTGACCCAAAGCATACATCCAAATTCGTCCAAAACTTTCTGAAGCAAACTCGAATCAAGTTCCCAGAACTTAATATTATGGAGAATCTGCTATGGCAGAATAGGCGAAAGATAGGACCACAGCAGGCTAAAACTAACCCAGCAAGGACTGTTTAAGTAACAGGTCTTTCATCAATGTCACTGCCTGTAGTTTAAGAACACACTTAAGACTGCATTCACAGTTTGTCCTTCGAAGGTGTGCATAAATAAATATATGTTGTTGTTTCCATCCCTCCAACAGGGACAGATGTTAAGGAAGCACAGGTCATTTGTGTCTCCACGGGAACCAAGTGCATCAACGGTGAGTACATGAGCGACCGTGGACTGGCGCTCAATGACTGCCACGCTGAGATAATCACCCGACGCTCGCTCATCAGGTACCTCTACACTCAGCTGGAGTTCTTCCTCAGGTCAGTGGCTGCTGTAAAATTTGATCTTTTCAAGCAAAGTTTACCATTTGCTCACTGTCTAGCTGCTCTTTGCTTATGTGTTATGCTAAAAAAAACCTGTAATTAATAAATATAAAGTTTAGTTGCAGGTTTGTATTGTTTTTCCACAGTTTGTTAAAGTTTTGCAATCGGTTTGTTCTCATAGCAACAGCAAGGACGACCACCAGAAGTCAATATTTGTGCTATGCGACAAGGGAGGCTACAGGTTAAAGGACAATGTTCAGTTCCACCTCTACATCAGCACCTCACCCTGCGGAGACGCCAGGATTTTCTCTCCACATGAGGCTGGAGTAGAAGGTGCACAACAAATTCATACATGACTTCACGCCGGTTTCCTGTCGTTGCCTCAGCTCTGCAGACATGTTTTCAGTTTAGTCTCGTCTGAGCTCAGCATTCAGTTTCAGAAAGCGTTTATTTTATTTAATTAAATTTGGAGGTTTTCCTCTTATGCTTCGTTTCATTTAATTGGAATTTTACTACAGTGTCAAAATACGATTTACGGACACATTTAAAAAAGGCATTTGTAATTAGAACATTTTGTCATTCTCTGTCCTCCTCTATCAGTCTTTCTCCCACCCAGTCCACCCACTCTGTCTGTCTGATTAACCTCCCTCTTATTCTTGTCAGAGTGCTTTCCATTGCACATGGCAGACTGAATAGAAAGCAGCCACATTCAATTAGTCACTGAATAGATGGCGTCTGCTAGTTGAACAGCAGAAAACTTTGATAACATAATGTGCGAGCCATTTTTTTTCTTTCCTCTCTTGAAACCACTGGTTCTGTCTTTAAGCACTCCTATTTACTATTTTGTGCAGCATATTTACCCAGCACCATTTCCACAATGGAACAAAAATGTATGATGGATGCTACCATTATGCCTTTTTTTTTTTTAATACTAGAAATCCAACAATGCCAAACACTCCATTTTGCAGATGCAAAAACAGCTTCTTTGTCATTCAACAGCTGACAGTCATAAAGAAATATTATAGTAATTAAAGCCTGTAATCTCCATTTACTCTTGACTATAGACAGCAGCGACTGAAGAAATGAGGGACAGATTTTTGTTTCTGGTTACTTTTTCTTTGAGTTTTTAATTTGCCACACAGCTGAGGTTTTGGGCTTCTTTGTTTAACAGGTAAAGTTAACAGAAGCCATACTGCAGGTGACATTCATGGACACCAGTGAGTGAGAGCACTGAATATTGCATCCAGCTGTTTCACTTCTGAATAACCAAATTAAAATTCGTATGTCCACAAAACAAATGACTATCTGAATATCCAAATATTCTTGTCCAGCTCCATATGCTAGCAAGATTTTTCAAACCACTTGTACCACCTCAAATCAGGAAAATTTTGGATGGTGTGCAAAGCAAAAGGACAACCCAACTTAAAATATAGTTCTTACAACGCATAAAGACATTCTGGCATTAAGGATACCAATATTTGAAGAGTTTCAGGGGTTACTTTTGTTGCACTCTTCTAGCAAGCACACATAACAGTTAATCGTTCCTTCTATTCTTTAGGAGGACTCTGCATCCATGTTTGCTACGTCTCTACTTCTTTCTTCTGAAGTTTGTTGTCCACACTAGAATGGTTGGTTCTTCACTAGATTTTCAGTCTGGATTTGAAAGTCCCACACTATCTATGTGCTTTCATCTCCCATCACTCTTAGACTTTCCCGTCTTGACTTTGGGACTTCCGATTCATACTGAATGCAGGTGTTCCTGTAGACCAGGGGTCACCAATCTTGGTCCGTGAGAGCTACTATCCTGCAGGTTTTAAATGTTACCCTGCTCCAACACACCTGATTCTTATTAAAGATCATTAACAGCTTGTATTCCAGGTCTGAACAACTCTGTTAATGT
>JAOWBL010000014.1:13218687-13268838 GCA_028564865.1 Zenarchopterus dispar | reverse complement strand
ATATATATATATATATATATATATATATATATATATATATATATATATATATATATATACATACATACATACATATACATACTTGCTGAAATTAAGTCTATGATCTTTAATTTAATCATTCATTGTTATTGAAGATGTAAATCTAATACAAAAAAAGCAAACATAAGTTAGTTATAACATTTGATGTGTTATCTGATCCTTAGGATAAGACTTTGTTGTTAGGTCCTGTATTAAAGATGACAATGTTATTAAGTTTTGTCTTGTTTCATTCACTGACTGGAACTAATATCCAAGGCAGGTGTGATGATAGTTTAGCACTGACTCTTATGTGTGCTTCATTCATTCAAGCATTTGTTATTTTCAATCACTGTCATTTCATACTTGAACAGTAGGGTGGGTCAAGTCCACTCCGCCGCCTGGGTCTTGGGACGAGATTTGGGAGGTGCTGCACGTTGTATTTTTTCATTGATTTCAAGCCATGGCTTTGCATGGAAACTGAACTGAGAGGCTTGCAGAGCAGAATATATATACGATGGGGAACTCCATGCGTCCATCAGCGAATAATTTTGAATGAATGCCAGCAACTTCCTCCACAGGCAGCTTTGAATTTCTATTTTCTAGATTTCTTGTGATTGATTGGTTTTGGTGTGGAAGGGACAGCATTTCTTTTTGTGTATGTTATCTTCTATTCCCCTTCAGAAAAAAAAAACATAAGAGTTGGGGATGAAATTCTCGTGAAAAAGTGACAGTACAACAAACCTCTCAGAACTCGTATTTGTGTCACCTCGTGGCGGTGATCCATGATGGCTGTTAGATCAGCTATCTGTAGATGTACTGTAGCGGCACGTACAACACAGTGTATGAAGTTATTTTCACAAGATGCCACATTATGCCAGTGTGTAGTGACTGTGATGCACACGCGACTCTTTTGAAGCACCTTCACAGGAGTGAAGTAATATGCAGTCCCTGCATGAACACTCAAAAAGTCCTACGCTAATACCCAATGCTAGTATTTTACAACCAAATGTGTCACGGTGTGATGTCACGTTCATCCTCCTGTCTTATACCCCTTCTTCGGAAACAATAGCTGCATATTGTGTGTGAATTGACTCCTGTTCACCGTAAGTAGACACTCGTGTGTTTTAAACTGGTTCCGAATAACTGCAGTTCTTTCCGACTTCCAGACGTAGAAGAAATGTGTGAGTGTGTATGTGTGTGAGTATGAGTTTTACGTGTGCTCAGGTGACTTTAAGCATACTCCTGTCAACTTTTCACCAAAGATGAAGATGTCCACGTGTTTTTTCTGCCCCACTGTTTTCTAAACTCTCATCCATTTTTGTTGCTACCAACCCTTTACTGTGAGGTTTTGGTATACCCACACAATGTACTTCTGATTTGTACAGAAATGATGCACTTATCTCCATGTGGGGGGAGACTAATTGAATAGTTGGGCTTCTTTAGTGCATTTGTAGCTGTCAGTGAGCATGTGTTTACTGTGACCTGTGATCATTTTTGCTGCAATATAGTATTTCTGTACATATAAGGAACAACAACACGGCAAATCTTCTTCTCTGTAAATCAAAGCTTCCCCACAAACCGTTCTTTTCTCTTTTGCTGGGATTGTGAAGCTCTCATTGTTAAGTATTTATGGTTCTTAGTGATTCACTAGCACCATAAAGCTGGGCACTAACACTGCCGCGGTTAGCATACTCCATACCCATTGTAGCGACACACACACACACACATATACACACAACAAAACAAAACAAAAAAAAATGCACTGTTAAGTGCCTCAGCTAAAAGTGGCATCCACCAGCTGGCACTTGTGATGTCATATACAGTATGTAAATTTTTCACTTATATTTGGTATATTTTTTTCGGATTTAAAAAAAAAAAGAAAAAAAAGCAGGTCTCCAAGAGTTGACTCTAAAGTAAAATCCTTGAAATTAAAACAAAAGGGAAAAAATCACAGAGAACAGTAGGATCTGTGCTGTCCACCCAGCACAGATCCTACTGTGCTGGGTGGACAGTCGGATCCAGACCAAAGTCACAAGCAATACTCCTGATTTCTCCTCTGTCAGTCCATCGCAAACAGGCAGACTGACCTTCCCCTCCACTCCTCCTCCAATCTCTTCTTTTGTTCTCTGTACAAAGCTGTCTGAGGATTTCTTTATTTTATTTTTTTTTATCCTGAAGATTGCCTGCTTCTTGTTTTTCAACTGCACTAAAGATGTCAACTGATGATGTCATGGTCTAAAAAAAAGAAAAAAAATGTCCCCATTTGTGGTTCTGATGGGTCGAATTATCGCAGCAAGAACTGATGTGCTTCTGCTTAACTCTTTGTAAATTCTTGACGAAGGTCCGTGAACCCACCACCGCCCGCCTATCCCCTTGATTGCGGCTGCACCCATGTCGGGGTTGTACTTTTGATTTTGTTTGGTGACCCCAGATTGGTCGTTTTTTGCTCGTTCTGGGTTTCTGTTTTCCTCCTCTCCAGTTGTCCAATGTGTGATATCCTCCAAGAAAATCCACAACCTTGCATGTACTACCAACACTGAAGCTGCACCTAGCATGATGACAAACTTTTAAAGGACTCTGTAGAAAAAAAAAAAACAGCTATAGATAGATATATAAAATGAACAAAAAAGAATAAAAGAGTTCTTAGTTTACTTTTGCATATGGTTGTGATTCTTTCTTATCATGTGTTAGTCTTTATTTCTCTGTGCCTGAAACTCTATTAACAGTTGGCTGATTCAGTGTCTGAAACGTCTGCACTTACAGCTTTTGATTAGTTGAACCAGTCCGCACTCTCCAAGAACAAGTGACAAGGCAGATCTGCGTGAAGTGCTTCATTGGATATCGAAAGAAAAGTAAAACAGGAAAATATGAATATCTCTTCACCAACCCCCACCCCTTTTTTTTTTCTTTTTTCTTTTTTTTTTTGTAAAATTAGATTAGAAAATTTGTATTTTAAAGATGCAAGTATGGTATCAATGTGGTTTCTGTTTCAAATTCAAAACAGAAAAGTGGGAAAAGAACAAAAGACAAAGATCTACTCTCTTGCCTTCGGCCCCACAGTGCTCAAAAAAAAAAAAAGATCAAATTAAATATTAATACTAAATTGGAAAGAACGTCCTCTTCCTCATGTAGGGTTTGAAATTATGAATAGATTCGGGGAATCTGGATAAACCTCACCGCCTAAAGGCCAAAGCCATTGTTGGATCGTTTGACCAATAAGCCTTCAGATGTATTGCATGAAAAGTCTTCATGCTACTGTGATGAGTATATCCATGTGGGTTTGGGAATAGCTGATAATATCATTGTTACTCATACAGTGTGCTGCAAAATTCAGAAATGTGACCTAAAACTTGTGCAACAAGGAAATAATATGAAGCTTAAAAATTCAGCAGAACTGCCACTGAGTTCTCTGTGATGGACACAAAGATGGTGGACATGTATTCAGTGGTCTGGTAAGTCCCTGTTTTTGTGAACTATCCGTGTTGTTGTCAGCCAGGGCACAAAAGACAGTGTGTGATTGTATGGGGAGCATCAGGCAACTTGTTATACAGCCAAAAATACAGGCATATGTCTGTAACTGTTAAAGTGCATTATTCATCAGGCTGATTGCATCAGGAAGAAATTAAGTTTTGGACCTTTTGTTCTGCACATTGGTATCTGTGACCTATAGGCAACATGTTAGTCATCCATAAAGGATGGCTTGCATCAGCCAGTATGAGCTCGGCTTCCTTCAATAGTCCAGCTTTGGACACATCACTAAATTCCCTGCAGACAGTTTTTTAGTTGAACAGAAGGTGACCCATGCCAGCAAATGAAAGAACAGAGTCAATAAAACAATGATAAAACATTGTCATAAAAGATCTGTCGACATTAAAACTGCAAAGTTTATGATAAAAATGCAAATGCTGATGTGACTTGTTGCACGTCCCATCTAGCTGGGGCTCAAAACAGCTTGCTGTTCATTACAGTACCAAGATGTTTGTGCTGCTGCACCTCTTCTGCAGCCTGATCTATCAACATGAGAGGAGAGATGAGAGTCGGACATTTTTTAAAATATTCATTTCTGAAAAGGATGATTCACGCCAGGCAATGAAATCACTCAGAATAGAACCACGTTCAGAGTCCTCACTGCTGAGGAGGGAACCAAAAATAAAAAATCAGCTGTGTGGGTTGAAAATCCATGGAAAGATAGATAACATTTCTGGTTTTATAAATTAATATTTTTATTTGAGAAAATGTTGAAATTGTGACTTTATAGACTTTGGATTTTTTTTTTTTAAGGAAAAAAAATGGAAATTGTGCTATTATAAATTCACAAGTTTGCAAGAAATCCCTTTTGGATCACAACACAGATGACTTGGCAGATATCTGAGGCACGATTGAGGTTCTTCACTGGGCATTCCTCTCTAGATATGAAAGATCATCCATGCCAGCGATCTCAGACTCCGCTTATAATCAAGAGGAGAAAAAAAGGTTTTAACCACTTTGTTTTGTTATTTTTCTGCTCCACCTTCTTTACTTCTCTTCATCAACTCTTGTGCATTTGAAATCTTTTTCTGGTTATTAGTTGTCCAGCTCAAATCGTCCCCTCCACTTTTAAACAGCTTTCAATAAAGCTCAACAAAAAAACACAAGCAGATGCAAAGAGAGATGTATTTGGACAGAGCGACTTCAACAGGCTGCAGCTTGAGATGCAAGTTCTGGACTGACGTTTCTTGTGTTGATCAGATTCAAAGGTGAAGCCAGGATTCGTCAGACAAACATCTCATACATTTTCTGATTGGCTTTGACCTTCAAGTCAACCAATGAAGGTCATCACAATCCCTATGGGTAACTACACTGCGAGAGATGTGACGGCAAACTTTACATGTTGATTATTTCAAGTGATTAATAATTTTAAATTTCTTCCAGGAAAACAAGAGCAGCCAAGTACCATTTAACCATTTGTTAATCAAGTGCCTCTTAAGCATTACTGAGCATCTTGAAAGGAATTCAAATCAGCCCTAGGTCTATTATTAGATGGTAATGAGTGTAATTTTTCATTAAGATGCAAGATGATGTGAATTGAAGCAGTTTTGAGTTGAAACAAAAGATGTTTGGACCATAATGGGTTTAATCTTGGCCTGATGGATAAGTCACAACTTCAGAAAATAAACCTCAGGCAAATATCATTCTACTTAGGTGATAGTGTGGGCAGCGTCCTTACAGGTGATCCGAGATCATTTTACCTTTGTGAGTATGCAGGTCCTTCTATCTGCTTCCTACTATCTGACACTTCTCGGGAAGCAGTGGCCGTGAATCTCCTCCTTTTACATCTTGTGAAGGCAGTGTTCTCTAGTTGATCTGAATGGAGTTACGATGGCGATGGCCTTATTTTTATACGCTTTCTGTACAGTCACAAAGTTAATTGGTTTTATCTGTCCACACTATCACCTAAATGTGAACTTGTAATAGTAATCTGTTATGATACTGCTGCTTATTATCTCAGCAAACATTAATTCCATTATGCTGTGAGCATATTTTGTTTTAACTAAAAAACTGCTCTGATTCATGAAGTTTTACTTCCCCAGCAAAAATTCACACTCATAGAGTAAAAGGCATAGCACTGATTGATTTCTTTAAAAAGCAAGTGAAACGTTGACCAGGACTTTTTGATAAATTGAATTGTTAATAATTTAATCTTAATTTCTAATGAAGATATACAAAGATAGTGATGAGTCAGACTGCAAAATTAGCATTACATACAGTCACCATGGCAGCTATTCCCTCTCTGTCTCTCCTTAAAAGTGTCAGAAACAGGTTTGCATTACTGATGGACTGGAAATGGTCAGGTAATGTTTTAGCACTCAGCAGCCACTCGTACAATGGCCGAATTTACTCACCGGTCAGACAGAGCGAGTAACTCTAAGCCATTGTTAGTTGTGATTATTTACAACTTAACAAAAAGCAAATTAACTAAAGCAAATGACTTTCTGTTCTCCAGCTGAATCAGAGTTAATCACTTGTTAGGAAAATGGCCAGCACAAATGTATTCATGAACAAATGGTTACCTGATGATAGACTTATAAAGAGTCATTAATCATTATCTAATGAGGTGACTCAAGCTAGTTCACGCTGGTAAGTACATGATTTGTTCCAGTTACATCCTGTAGTTCACTGCCGTGGTTAAGTGAGCAAACGGTGCCCATCTCTGCCTCGCCAACAGATGCACAACAACTGAGCTTGATGTCTTTTTAGGCTAAGAGTTGTTTGGACTAGAAAGTGGGTTTATTCCTGAGACACCAACTCAGTCAGTTCTTACACACTGCAATGATGTCAGACATGGACAGTCCAACCAAGTCTAGCAGCTCACGTGTCTCTTCTTTATTTAAACCAGGTGAACCAGGCTCCTGAAACGGTAAGGTTTTACTGTTTTCCACCTAAATGTGTTTATCTTGGTTATGGCACAGCCCTGCACCCTGAGCTGTGGACACATTGTCGGCTTTATCTCGTTGTTTCAAACTTCAACATTTTTTCCACAATAACAACTGTTTATTGTAGTAAAGTGTTTAAGGGTTAAATTCCACAACAGACTGTCACCACAACAGCCTCAAGAGTTCAAATTCTCACTTTTACTTCCTCGCTGATGTCTACCTGACAGAGCTGCATCCTGACTGTAGTTCACAGTAATTTAACATGGAAGTACAAACAAAAACGTGTTTGTTTGGATGGGTTGCCAGGATAACGCTTCTTTGTCTGAAAACAACATTGAAGCACAACTGTGGTTCATAGAAACCCCTTCTGAACCACCAACAAGACTTCTGGAGCAGTGTCATATGAACAGATGAAACCAAAAAGATGTTGAACTTTAAAGGCACACTATGTAAGCATTACCACTCCAGACCATAGACTGTATTTAATAATTCTTTTTTTTTTTTTAACCAGATAAAGCCTTACCCATACGGTGCTGAAGAGTGGATTCAAAGTCCTTTTTTATAAATATATGAGGGTTGCTGACAGCCTCGACTCTGACCGACCCAGGTTAATCCAGAAGTGGGCAAACAGGCAGAACGGCCAAGCCCGGCAGTGAGTTGGAACATGCCCACTTTGAAACCCCAATAACCACAAGCTAACTATTTTAACTGTCCTTGACTCATTCTAGCTAATGTTAACCTACAACTATTCTGAATAAATGTGTCCATGCATCCTGTTTCAAATGTGATTTTTAGTGGTGACATATGAAATGAGGACTGCTCGGGACTAGCTGTAATAAACTAACGGTGGCATGACTGAAGCCAAGTGTTCAGACCATAGCTGGTCAAGATGGAGCCAAGCTGCTGCTGGCTGTACCAGCTCAGCCAGCCTCTGGTAGGACCACCTCCAGGCAGACCATAGTTGACCCTAGACCAGCTCCTTTAACATCACAACAAGCTCCATTATCAGAAATTGAGAGTGATAATACTCTGTTAGCTCTTAATTAACACTTCTCATGTCACGTTCACTGAAATGTAGTGGTCACTCAAGAAACACACTCCTAATTATCCACAAGTTTGTGGCCTATATACCTCATGGGCTACATGAACATTTGCCCCTTATCCAGTTCAATTCAATTTATCTTATTTTTACAGACCCAATTCACAACAGGAGATGTGTCAAGCCACATTACATGCACACACACACACAAAAACAAGTTCAATGCACTCCAATTAAGCAGTTAAGCACAGTCCAGTTCAATATAGTTTAGTTAAGCCAACCGATTCTAATAGAGTCTATATTCAAAATTAATATAACGCCAATTCATAAAGAACAGCCTGCCTAAGGAACCCTAAAGATTGCACTGAATGTTCACTTCTACGCAATCCCCCATCTTGAGCAAGCACAAGGTGACAATGCAGAGCAGAAAGCCTAATTAACAGGGAGAAAAACTCCTGCAGAGCCAGACTCGGGGAGGGCAACCATCTGCTTCAACCAGTTGGGGGTCAGGTATGACAGGAAACAGACCAACAAGGACAGAAAGAGAAGTCCAGGGATATCTGCCTCTGAGACACACAAAAAAGAACAATGTTAATTTCGACAATAATGATGTGCAAAAAGAGACCAGAGATGCAAAAAGCCCAGTGCTTCATGGGAGGTCCCCCATCAGTCTAGGTAAACAGCAGCATAAGTAAAGGGATTAACTATAAGCTTTATTTTAAAAAGGCTTTAAGCCTTATCTTTAAAGCAGAGAGGGATGTCTGTGTCCAAAACAAAAAACTGGAAGCTGATTCCACAAGAAATGGCCCAGATAACTGAAGACTCTGCTTTCCATTTCTAAATCGAGAAACTCTAGGAACCACAAGTAAATATCGAAGTCATCTGTTGGTATAGTATGGCATTAAACGTCCTATAAGGTATGAAGGGATGAGGCCCTTAAGGGCCTTATAAACAAAAATAAATATGTTCTGAAATGAACAGAAATTCAAGAAAGGAGGCTAAAATTGCAGGAATATAATCTGAGAAATGTGACATCCTGCTGGAACAAGGACTTTCAGTGTTTCATTCTTAAAGTAACAATTTCTTTCTTACTCTGGAAGGGTGATTGTTCTTTTTTTTTTTTCTTTTTTTTCTTTTTTTTTTACAATATTATGAAGGTGAAAGAAAGCAGTTCTAGGACAAATCCTGGGACAAAGCCTCCATTTCAATTGAGTTACGTAGAAGAAAATTAGCAGTCATGCAGGTCTTTATGTCATCATGGTTGTAGGTCTGAATGACTTATTGGTCTTATCAGGCTTCATGGATGAGTACGATCTGCATAGCGATGAAAGATTATGCCATGCTGCCAAATTATACCTAATGGAAACATATATAGAGAGAAAAGTAATACTCTTCTGAGGACTCTGTCATCAGAGGAGTGTTACTATGTCTCAAGTCTTTGAGGTCATGGTAATCCTCTAAGACTTGAATCAAAGCAACTGGACCCAGATAAAGAAATCCAGTTGCCTTGATTCAAACCTTTATGGAGACAACCCAGTACAGAACCCATGAGTAACTCTGGTGTCTGAAGAAGTCTTCTCCAAAAACCAATTCTCATGGATGCTAAAAATCTAGCTATGGATCTCAAAACAGTTAGTTTCGTTCTAAATAAACCTATTTTAATTCCAAATAAACATATTTCTAAATTGCAGGAGGAATATGTTGATTCATTCTGTAAATCTGGACAATTTAACATAGAAGATGTCTGAAGACCTGTTATTGGAGCCAGTCTCTAGTGGCCATCAAAGGAGCTGCACACAATGCCACTTCTGCGTCAGTGACATTGCATCATCAGGATTAACATGTCTCTGAGTTGTTCGCACAACAATCAAGTATCACCAGCCTCCCAGTCTGATTTGCCGGTGGCATGTCGGCGAGCTCTGTGACTGGCAAACTGTGCAGTTTGAAAACTCCTCCTATGTTGTATTTGTCTAATACTAATACTAAGACTCACTCAGATGATTTTTTTTTATGTTTTTAAACAAAAACAGGATTAAAAGATGGGGTGCTCACTTATACATATATTAGTAGCATGTCAAAAAGACAGCTTTATTTATTTGCTCTATTCAACGTCATCACAGTGAAAAAAAAACATGCTGTGTTTAATAACAAAGTAGAGTAATTTGCTTAGATGACATATAATTAATTCAAGATCTGTCTTTTTCTTTTTTCCTCCACAATGTGTCACGTACAGCTCGGTAAGATGTGCTTCGAAGCCCGTTCAGGTTTGCAGTTGGAGGCCCCCACAATAGAGGATGTTGAGGCTGCTCAGGCGTCTGATGCAGTAAGACTGTGAGGGAGAGGGCAGCAACTTACGCCCCTGAGAGAAATGACAAATCATTAGCTCTGGTCCAGGGGTAAATGGGAGCCATACTCCTCCAAGGCCCACATTTTCATTTCAATTTTCTGCTCAACAGAGTTGATGTATGTGGCGAATCACATGGCAAGACCAGTCTCCACCTCAGCCCACTCAAGCCTTCTGTTATTCACTGGTTAAAGTACATCTGTGACCTTGCATACTTGTGTTTGTGTGTATGTTTGTGTGTGTGTGTGTTTTATCCAGTGACATCACCAACTGACTGACTCCAGAGATGACTGAAGAGCATCTCTAAGTGGAATAGAGTTTATGAAAGAAATAATAAATCAATGTGTCCTACCGCTCTGTAGGATCTGAGATTAACTGGTTGACGATAACATGCTATTGAAAAATAAAATTGCATGATGATTCTCGTGTACTGTACCGGTGAACCTGCTGATGACAAAACCATTGCAATCTCTGAAAGCTTAGAGGAAATCCACAGACTAAAGCTGACTGTCAAAAGCCTTCATTAAATAGGAGGATGCGTGGATAATGAGTGTCGAATAAAATAGATTAAGCACAGATGAATGTTTCCAAAGCAAAAGGACATAAGAGCTGCAGTGGGACAACAGACTGCAGCAAAATCTGTTGTGAGACCTCAACTTTAGAAGGATTTTGGAGTCAATTGGATTTTAATTAAGTGGATTGAATTGAACCTGCCCAGGCTGTGCCTCACCTCTCACATGATAACAACTGTTATAGTTATATATGTAACCCTGGCACTTAATTTAGGGCCACCTAAGTCTGAAAATATGTCATTCAGTGAGCCTCATCATGGTCCTGAGGATGAGAGTAGACCTACTCAGCTTCCCTATCTGCATCTCCACCCAACTTCACATCATCCAGAATTCACAGATTCTTTGAAGGACGTAACACAAAACTATAAGATCAACTGTAAAAAATGCACCACCTGCAAATGAGAGGGGTGGAGTCAAGTAGCTGACTCCACCTCTTAAAAACCTGTTACTGTTGAGACATGTTGAAAAGGAGCTGTTGTACTGTATCTTTATTATTTTTTTCACAGACATTTTATTAAGATGTAAAAATGTCCTTTTTTAAAGAAAAAGGTCAGATTATGTCTTCTTTTCGCAGCAGAGGTAGGATTTTACACCAGAGAATGCTGCCTCAACTTTCTTCTCCCTAGATGTTCTCAAAATTATTCACACTTTGAATCGTGTCACAAAACATCTCCCATGTTCACCTGGTAAACAACAGATGGTTGACAAAATGACCCACAAACAAGAATTACATGCGGGCCAGCGATTCATGACTTTAGCGTTTCACATGAATGAACTTCCCAACAAGTTTCATGCCTGAAACTTCCAACCAGTCGGTGAGAGCTGAAGAGGCCTTTCATATGAGAAGAGAAACATCTTTACAAACTAAGAATAGAAGTCTAGTTGCCTTCTGTTTTAGCTTGATGGCAAATTTAGAGATTGTTTCAATACACCAAAAGTGAAGAAAACTAAATGTTTACACATCATCCTTCCTATTTAGCACTGACCATCCTGCTTGTTGGAATTAAATGTGTAGGAATTAAGAGGTTTGCATATCCATAAAGCACAGTCAATACTCAACTCAATATTACACATAGGAAGTCATTTCAAAAACTTTAAGAAGACCCACAGTGTAAATGAATTGACTCCACATCCACAGTCAATTGGTAATTGCCAACACTGTAATTTACTCTGAGGTAATCCTAAGTGCCGCTCTGCGTGAGAGGAGTGCAAATAGGCTAAAAATAGAGAAGGAAGTGTCAGAAGAAGACTCAGATTGAGCTTATCTGTGAGCTCAGGCCTTCCTTTGTCAGAAGTGTTTCTTTCTGATGAAGACTCTTTGAACCTGACAGAATAATTAAAATAAAGGAGAAAAAGCTGACATTTGCTGTTTGACCTTTCAGACTTCCGAGGGGAAATTGGTGCAGTTTACTTCAGATTGTATTATAATAGCATTCTGCCTGTGTGTGAAATTTAAGTATGTGTGTAAGTGTACATAATGGGTCTGTGTGCGTGCAGGTGGTGTGTATGTAAGACTGTGTGGGGAGGAATAAAAGAGTTGGTTTATGGCTTATTACCCAGTCATCTCTTCATTAGGGAGCTGTTTTTCAGTATGCGGCTGCTATTTGAATAGCTAAATTGTCCAAACAATGTGCAAACAGGGACTAATATCCCAATGCCCTTGTCACCAGCAAAGTCAAAACGAATAGCTCAAAACTTAAGTGGTGTGTGTTTGAGGGCATGGTTTATGAAAATATTTTTGTGACTTTGAGAATTCTTCATTTTCTTCTTTTTTTTTTTTTTTTTTTAAAGGAGACCTATTATGTTTTTATAACAAGTTGACAAAATTTAATGAGGTCCTGATAACATATCTGAGACATAATTTGGTCAAAAATATTACAGTGATACAGCACAATTTTTCTCTTTTATATCAAGAATTTACATATCGATTGAAAGCTGGTGATTTTGTAGTGGGTGGAGTCTGTGGCACCCCCTTTTTCCACAGAATGTGCCTCTTTAGAGGTCTGTCACAGAGTTTGTGCCACTAACTCTCAAAGTGTAGCAAATGCATGCATGACGTGGTGTTGGGTGGAAATTGAAATGTAGAGGTTGAATAAATTTACTCTGACTTGGGTCTGTGATGTCACAGAACTTTGCAGCTCTATGCAGCTCCCCCAATGACACATTTTGACACACCCCAAAGATGAGTCATCCACTTGACTCCACCCCTTAAAACCAACTGGTCTTAACAGTTAAATGTTAAATGTTAAAAAGAGAGCTTTTGTACTGTATCTCTTTGCTATTTTAACCAAAGCATGTCACAGACTTTTCATTAAGAACTCTTGAAAAAATGTCAATTTTTGAAAAGAAGAGCAGGACCTGTCTCCTTTAAAATTATGTCAATAAAAGCTTTGACAGTCTCTAATCATATGACTTGTAAAGGGAACTGCAGTTATATAAGCTGGTTGCAGATTTCCTTCTGCTGGAAACCTGCATTTGTCCCTGTAAAATAAACATATATAAATAATAAATAAATGTTTTCAAATTTGATTTAAATGGGATTTTCTAACATTTCTGGAATTTACTTATTTTTATTATTGTTTATATTTAGTTTGTCTGACAGGGTCATAGTTGATCTGTACCCTCTTATCAAACTCTGATGGTTGATGGCAAATGTCAAAATGTTGGTACATCTTTTTAATGAGAACCCTAATTTTCGAAGAACAAACAGGATATTTACTAACAGAGAAGTTAATCATTTTCAGTGATTTTATTGCCCCTTTTTTACTTTATTTTTACTGTTTCATCTTTAAATCTGCTGCAAGAGTGTGTTACTGAACAAAACAATGTCATAAAGGGATCAACACCTCAAAGGCAGCCCTGTGTTAGACTGATGGACCAGATGGTTCCAGATGTGTCCCAGATATGAATCCTCAAGTTACCTAACTGATTTTCTTCTTAGATGCAGCAGACAGATGAGGGAGAGGCACTGCTTCGTCTTGTTGAATTGCTCATCAGTCTTCAGTAAGATCTGCACTGTATACAGCAAATTTGCTTTCACCTTATTGATATCTTTTGCTTTTATTGTGCATTAACATGTTTGAGCATTCATGACCACAGAGACTGAGCAGCAAGTTACCACATTTGTATCAGTACCTCATACTAAAGACACCCATCTAGACTTAAATTCGAGTCATTTCTTTCAGGTATATCGAATAAGTCTTCAAATTCTGAAGAGTAATATGAGAGAAAATTGCCATTCTTGAAGCAATAAAACAGTTCTTTGAGGTGTTGAGCAGGATTTGGGGAATCCACAGAGGGAATTGTCAAACCCAAGATGCAGGAAAGTTTATGCAGAAAACACTGTGCTTTTGAACCCAGGAGTATTTGCCTCCAAAGCCTGAAATGACGCAGGGAGGTTGGGAAATTTCAACTTCCCTTAATCTCAGGAGGTCCATTTGAAAGAGAGAGAACTGAAAAACCTGAAGGTAAAGCAGAAGCACTTGTTCAACATGCCTGCGTTAACAGCAGAGAGAAGAGAATAATGCAACAGAGGTGTGAATAATTTAATCATTTCCCAGTGAGCTTTTCCGATAGTTGTTAATAATACTGTGGAATGGAAGTTACTGACCCAATTAAAATGTTCCACTGTTTTCAGAGAGTTGAGGAAGTCCAAGATGCAAAATTTAAAGATTTTCAGGACGGATCTGATCATCTGCAGAAGAGTCTTGAGTGTAAATTCACACTATTGCAGCATGTGAAAGGCATTTAAGATGAAGGAAATACATAGTCAAAACATCCATCCATCCATCCATCCATCTGTCCATCCATCCATCCATCCATCCATCCATCCATCCATCCATCCATCCATCGTCCACATCTGCTTCAATCCAGTCACAGTTGTCTCTAGGTGAAAAGTGTGGTGCATCCTGGATGGGTCACCTGATTATTACTAGGCTAGAGTCAAAACAATTGCACTAAATTAATTTGAGCTATGACAGTGAAAATCTGCGTCTGGGATATGTGTGGTGATGGAGAGTGTTTCCATGTTTTTGTAAATGGCATAAAGACCCAATAAAATCATCCCTGCAGTTGTGACAATATGGTGTTTGTCAGGCTTAAATAACAGAATGGAATTACATACCATGGACTGTTTATGCAATCTGCTTCATGTATTATGGATCAAAACAAAAAAGATAGGGAAATACTTTGGTCACACAGAAGAAAATTATTACTGAAGAAATTCCCTTATGAACATTTTATCATTTGATCTGAAAATCAGATTGATTCCCTAGAAGTTTAACTCTCTTGGTGTTATTCTTTGTAGAAGAAGTGTTTCCTTAATTTTTTTCAGAATTATATCTGTATGTATAGAATCTTAAGTGTGCAGAAGAGATCAGACGTCTGTGAAAAGAGGGAACTAGTCACATATCATTCTAGTCCTGTCAGCTGTTTAGTAGTGCCACCAAGTGTTGGAAACATGCCACTAGACGTGTTGTTTTCCGTGGTCTGTCCACTGAGAATAATACATTTTTCTAACTTGAATAACACACAGGATTACCTTCACTTGAACCCAGCCTTTATAGTGAACTTGACAGAGCTGTTTTGTAAAACGTGAGCAGCTCTCTGAGGTGTCTCTCCTGCCACGTCGCAGCTTCGCTGTGACCTGAATTGTAATTTGCACCCTTGTTAACAGAAAGGAGGTTGGTTAACAAACCATTTCTTTTGGGATAATATCATCATGAAACATTAAATTCTGAACTGAAGATTTCTCTCTTTGTGTGTTTATCATTGCATCTCTGCCTCTGTCTCTGTTTGAGCTATAATTGCATTGTTACATGTTGGCTTCACTTTCCCCTGTGCTTCTGGTCCTCCTCACCTCATCAACCCTACAGTGTTTCTACAGCAGCTTCTCCTCCTGAGATCAGCAGTTTCAGTCTCTCTCTGTTCATTTCTGATCTAACTGAAGTCAGATATTCTTGTACTATGTTGCACTTACCCCCTGGTCCAAGTCAAACCCCCTCTAATCTCTGGATTCAGTGTGGATTTCTTCCCTCTCCACATGCTGTATTTGAGTTTAACCTGAACCTAAACCAAACGCCAACACCCTTCGGGTGCTGAAATTCTTGAGTCAACTCGAATTGAATTTTAAATGTATAATCACCAATGTGTTTGGAGTTGACTAAATTCAGTCATGAAGTTTGAACAGTGAACAGCCAGTTTATGTTGCGTAAATAAAATGACACTTTTTTATTTTAGTTTTATGGAGGAGCGGTGGAACAGTTCAGTGCAGACATCTGAGCAGCTGCAACACGGTGATGAAGGAGCCTCGTCAGAGTTCGCTGTGCAGCAGCACTTTGGCTTTCTTCATGTTTTCAGCCACTGTTGAGAAAGAGAAGATAAAGATTAGAAACAACCCAAATTTAATGGAGTTTCCAAAAATAAAGATCTTGGATATAGAAATGCACTTTTTTTTAAAGGCCTGGATTTCACTTGTGAATCCAGGTTCAGGTACTACTACTACTGTGCTCTCCCTTCACAGGTCTGAAGCCATGATCTTTCAAAATAAAATACTACATAAATCATTTTCATGTTTTTACTTGATCTGACTCATATCTATAAATGGCGCCTAATATGGCATGCAGAGAAGCAGGAGTGCTGGTGAATCTCTGCTGTTGGTTTTGCAGTGAAAACTTGCTAATCCAGAGTTATTAGCAATTCTGCATTCATCTAGGTTGTACTGAATAGAGGCTTCTCGATGCTCTTGTATGAGTCATTACATAAATCCCTCCCCTTCTACTTTTGCAGTTGGTTTGGTACTTTCTGTGTGGGTGGAAATGTCTGTGACTGGGAGGAGTACCAACACCCTTAACAACAGAGGCATTTTTCATGAAGCTGGAAAAATGTTTAAAAATAATAAAAGAACATGACAGTACTCAAAATAAAATTACTCTCGGTTGCAATTTTTTTGCTTTTGTTTCACAATTTTTAATCAGTTTTTAAGGTGACTGGTTCAAACCTGACATCTTCAAACTCATTTGCAGATATTTAAATATAAACACTACCAAAAGCAAGCCCAGATGATCTTTAAATGTTTTCTGCTAATAAATAAATAAATGAAAGAAAGAACTTTGGCAAAAAAAACAGTTGACCAAAACAACAACGAAAGCTGTTTTGAAGAACATAATTTGCCTCCAGGAATACTCTGTATTGATGTGGTAAAGTATTTTAGAGCACTGAAAGTGTGTTTTCTATCTTCAGATTAATTTCAAGTGATTTAAACAGTATGAATGAATGATTTAAAAGAGGTTGTGTTTGGTTGCCCTAGAGGTGAGTGAAGCAAAATGTGATGCAGGGAAGTTTTCAGGCACTCACATTCTTCGATGTCAGCCGGTTCGTAGGTGTAGAGATTGTCGCTGTACTTTCCTACGATTTCTGCACGCACGGTCATGGATGGATCTGCAGAAGGATGCACATAAAGAGCTAAGAAGAGAGATGAACACCATGGCACAACTGTCTTCTGATTTGCAAACGTTTCATGTGTCTGTGATGGTCACAAAAAAGCAGCTGTTGAAGAACTATGACAAAGAAAATGGAAACCTGAATGAAGGAACCAAAGTTGGGTCCACCTTTCTTTAACCCTTCCAGCAGTATTGATAAAAACATGTATGTGTAATCTATTACATCATACTTACATCTGTGCCATATGATATACGTGAGCTTAGGCAAATTAGATCTAATCAAATCTTAGTGCTGTAAGTTAAATTGATTACATTTCCATGATGATGACTTTATGCAAGTATTTACCAACAAAGAGGATTCGGGGAACATAATAGCCATCAGGTGCCAGATTCTTGTCCTGAGTCTCCTCCTGAAGATAAACAGTGTAACTATTAATCACATCCTTCATTATATTTGCAAAATCTGACTGCATCACAAAATATATGTTGTAAGAATAAAGCATGAAAACAAAGCACATGTCTAAATACCACATGCCCATTTGGATGGTATTTATAGTATGGTATCAAGTATGGTATCAAGTTTCAAGTATGGTATATGCCTAAATACCATCCAAAAATATTTTATTTCATGGTTTAACTGATGTTTTTCATTCTTTACAGACATCTTTATAAGCTGTGTCACAGTGGAAACAATTTACCACGTATCATAGGTAAAAGATCTTTTATTACCACCAAGTTGAGCATGATGAAGTCCTCTTTGGCCATTTTCTGGATGGTCTTATCAGCAACAAACGCCTTCTTTAGTGCTGTTGAAACAGTTCTGTTTAGTCTTGTGTGTTGCCTTGATAGTAGTAAAAACCCTTCTACTCAAGAAACAAACAAATACAATCCACTGGATGTCAACAAGGCGCATGTGTATTTCAGAGCATCTACTTAAAGGATGTTCAGGAAGGCAGGCACAAGTCTGGAGCTCACGACTAACAGTACAAGTATGAAATCCAGCTTCTTTAAACTTTCTTCAGACATTAGAAGTGAGCTTTTGACCGAACCCACGAGCAGTGATAGGTTTCCAAAATCAAAGCACTTGCATTCTGGCAGTAATTGCTTCCTCACTCAGGCTTAATAAAGTCGAAGGTAAGAGGCAGACTTTGCCCTCCAGGTAGTATTTATTGTTTGTGTATTAGACACTTCCATCGAGCCTACTTCTAGGAAACCAGCTGAGTGATTGATGAAAATAGTTATCACCTGCATCATTACCTGCATTGTGGGTATTAAGGAACACAACTATTGTGCTCATCGTGAAACCAGCTCACCGTCTGGGCGACTAGAACGGTGCTGGCTGTGCAGGTCCATATTTTTTACATGCGTAAAGTTTCTTGTTGAACAGACCAAAATGACTGCAGTACCTTGACTGTATGGGCAGTTGTCTTGATGATGAATGACCATCAGAGGTTTCTGACTGGGAGAGCGAAACCACAGTGAAACACGTCAATGCATTCCTCAACACAATAAGCGCACAGATGGGTGTGAATGCAGTCATCCACATCAAGAGTTACTGTGACAGGTTCTGAATGATTAATGAAATACAGTCTCTACTTTCATGGGATAGAAATAAAGCTGTGGTGCATTACTTGGAGGTGTTAAACTAGAATATGAACAAACATATCAAAACAGAATAATTAAACCAGGAATGTAGATTCTTACCTCTTGACCATTTCTGATAGTCCCTCCTCATAACTTTGGACCCACTTAATATTATTCCCCCATCCTGAAGGAAGCACACTGATAAAGTCAGCAACAGTGTAGGTGATCGCTCTGAGCATCTGTCATTATAAACATTTTTGTAATCCAACTTCAGCCAGGAATCTTCGTCACAAAAAGGAGCATTGCTGACCTTTTGACAAAGACTTAGGTTTCGCTTTCTTCTTCTGCTCTCCAGCAGCAACACAGGTTCCGATGAACAAAGCGAAAACGAGCCAGCGAAGCATCACTTTCCTTTCTTTTGAACAACTCCAGGGACAGCTGGCAATTGAATCAGAGGATTCAAATGAGACATTTAAAAGAATAAAACACAGTTTGAACACTTGAGATCATGCAGTCTCCCAGCATTTCACTTTGCAGATATCTGAAACTGACTCACTGATCAACCCTAACAGGCCTCAGGTTTATAGGCATGTGTGTTTGTACAGTTTCAGGTCTTTTCTTCTAGATTTATCATTTTGTAATAAATACTTTAAAAGCATCAGTGTTCAAAAGTAAGACGAAAAGCTTTAGCAATACAAATCTCTTACTACTCATAACATTTTCAAGCTTCAGTTGAGCATCTTAGTATCCAGATATACACTGCTTGATTTTTGATAGAAAAGCCAGATCATATCTATTCCTGTCTTCTGAAGTTGCTAAAGTCAGATATCTTACCTCACCAGCAGCATGCAGCAACAGATATATCACCTACGCTCCCACTTGCACCTTCTTTTATCAAGTGTTTTCTTTCCAATGAACTTGCCAAACAGGTATATCAGAATAGTATGCTTTCAATAGCGAGCAAAAAAAAAGTAAAAACTGTCACTCACTGAAAGACGCACATACAGACACACCTAACATAAACCTCAGTTTGACTTAAAGGGCAGTATGGCATTTTATTCTGAGATTGAGATAATTGCCTAATTTTCAAGGTTTTGAAACATGCACAAAAAAAGAATTAATATTTATATTTTTTCTGTCAAGAAGACGTCACCTCATTCAGACCAGAAGTCATTTGGAGCAAATTCTGAAAAATTGTCAACAAGAAGTTAAAACCCCAACTTTGGTCCCTGTAAGGACTACTGAGTCCAGCAGCACTGGAATTAATAAGGTCCCTGAAAAATCCTACCACTGACTTTATTTTCTAATTGAACTGTTCCCATGCAGGTCCCATGTAGGCTTTTCCTGCACAGGTGGAGTTTTGTATTTTGTGGATCCTTAGTGCTGGAAAAATAATACTACTAATAATTATTAGTAATTATTATTAATTAATAATAGTATTAATAATAATAATTAATAATAAAATTAAAATAATACCCAGGCATTGCTGATCAAATACAACTGACTAAGCAATCATCACCAAGTATGAGCAAGTATGGACTGAGACATTCAGATGTGTGTTAACATAATACCAAAGACAAAGGACATCAGCAGTAATATTAGAGAATACATTTTTCCATGCTCATCAATCTAGGATGGATTACATAGCCAACTTTCGAGTCAGTCACAGTAGTGGTTAAGATTATTCACAGCTGGAAAACATTTGCCATCTTCCCATCAGTAGACTTCTGAGAAAGTCTGTGCCAAAGCCACAGAAGTATGACTTGTCTGGAAAGGTTATCAGAAGAAAATTGTTCTCTTTAGAAAGAACATGAGAGCATGGCTTAGGTTTGTGAAAAAGCATCTTAATGAACCATGGGATGTTTGAAATAACCCCTTTTGAACACATGAGACCAAAACTGAGCTGCATGGCCATAATGCAGTATCATGTAACAGGATCACATAGCTTGTGATGCAACATTTGGACCAGAGTGTAAATAACACTTGTGAACTGACCTAAATGAAAAATGATAAAATCTGGTGTGCACTGATGCCAGGGCACACATGTGCACCAAATATAAGTGAAAACAATTTGTCAACCAGTGTACCAATGTAGTCAGTCAAATGTGAGATCATCAGTCTGACAGCTAAAGCTTAGGCTATGGAACCACAATTTATTCATAAAAATAAACACATTAAGACACACATTCTGATTGGTCCCAGGACACTTGTCCACATATGTGTGTCTTCACACCAAAACTTTAACAATAAACAAACAAATAAATCTTCAAATGCAGAAATTGATTGGCTTATACAATCTGAGAGATATGAGATATCTGAGTGCGTTTTATTACATTGAAATTAAATATGCCCCCGATATTGTATAACTGTTTCTATCTGTTTCTTTGTATCATGAATACATTTATTTATTTATTTTGTTTTATATAAACCTTTTTATTATGGGACATGCACAGAGGTCTCAGAAATTCATGTAATAATTATGATACAAGTGGGTTAAATTATTGGGTTAAAAACAACAACAAAATTAATGAGAAAGATAAGATATTTCATTTCGGATCTATCATCTATCTTGTCGTTGCAGCTTTGTTGCTAATTGTTACCCGTTGCTATGGACACAAAACGCTTAGCAACCGTAAGCTCTTAGCGCAGGCGCATTTGTCTCTCGTGATGCACTGTGGGATTGCTGATTATTGACATAGCAACCAGGCGACGGAGCCGCTAACAGCTTCACTCCAAATTAGTTTTTACTTTTCTTTATGAGGTTTAATTGGCTAAGGCTAAAAATTCTACTGCTGCCATGAATGCTGCTGTAGTGAAAAAGACCCAGGACACGATGGGCAAAGTAATAAGGAAACCACCGCTCACAGAAAAACTGCTAAGCAAGCCGCCGTTTCGATACCTTCACGATATCTTCACTGAGGTGGGACTGTGTTACAATAACGTTACGAAGCTGCCATTTGTTCGCGTAGCACCAAACGTCTCTGTTTATCCCTGTTTATCACGATAGAAACAGAAAGAGTACGTGTATGGTTAAAAAAAGCAGACTTGGGACACAGTTAGCATGGCTAATGTACTAACGCTATGATAAACTTTTACTGATAAATAAGTTAGAAAACATGAACTAACTTTGCAGTCATCGGCCGAGGCTCGACTTATATTAACCAAGCAGCTGAAGCAATTTTCATCTCCAAACAAGGGGTTGCTAGCTTTCATTTGTAAACAGTGTGAATCTAAGCTGCCCGTTAAATCATTAGCTAGCCACTTAGCTGTCTATCCAGACAGCGTCATCCAGTTGCTAGGCACGACCTGAACCTGCAAAAGGATCAACAAACCCGCTGGCTTACGCAGTGAGACGATTTTAAACATCACGTTGGCTACATTTGACCGGACTGTGGAACCTGTCACGTTGAACGCTGATCCTCAGGAGACTGAAATAGCTGGAAGCACAGCGCTGTTCTCTCTGTACTATATTTACAATGATAAACAATGCAATTACGTGCACACTATAGGTATAATTGTATAATATTTTCGGGGAATTCGGTCGTTTATTGATATGGTTTCATATGAGCTGAGGTTGCTCATCAACCCATAGCAGTTGTTATACTGTAGAAACGAAATTCAGGTATATAACAAGGTTAGTTAACAATAATGAGGACCCATTAAAACTACATCCATCCATTATCTATACCGCTATTCAAGTTCAGGGTCCCAGCTCTTTTTGAACATAAAGGTAGGAGTACACCTTGGACAGGTCATTTAAAAACTACACTGCTGTGCAAAGGTGTAACCCCTCACTCACAAATATGTCCTGACAGCTTCAGGGGTATTAGTGTCCTTTGACTTTGAATGGAATGATCCCAAGTGTTGCCAAACTGAATAGCGAGTGCACCAGGTCACAGTGGTTGCTTTCCTTCCCTCAGAAGCTTCCCTCCTCCTGGATATTAGCATCAGCTAATGAAATTATACAGCTGGTTCAAACCAATGAACTGGATTGGGGGCACCCCAATGCAGTAAGCCCCAGTATACTAAAGTGAAACATACAATATCCAAGCTACATGCAAGTTAGGCTGACTAGAATTACCAGTCAGTCTAACATGCGTGTTTTTACACTGTGGGAGGAAATTGTATGCAAAGAAAACCCACACAGGCAAAGGGAGAACATGGAAGCTCCACACAGAAAGGACCAGTTGAGATTTGAACCAGAAGATTCTAGCTCTGAGGTGACTGTACTGCTTGGATTTAGATCCATTTTTGTAACCATGAAATAAATTGATAAGTGTAGAATACAAATCATGTTGGATTTCTGTTTATATTTTTTATCGAACAGAAATTTAATTTACACAGCAGACTCCTCTGACACCAGTGGTCAAGCAGAGAAAAATCTGTTTTACTTTTCTAAAGAGAAAAGGGCAAGATCTTCCTCTCACACACCACCTGTTGGATAGTCTTATTTTACTGTAGATCCATGTAAAATTGATGAAGGCAAACGTGTCTGTTTGTGTTACTCTCCAGAAATAAAGACGTTTCAACTTAATTAAGTCAGACTGGCCCAAAACAAGAAATTTTGTTTCAGTTACCTTGCACAAAGGTCAAACTTTTATTTCACAAACTGCAAAATCCTGCAGACAAGGATAATATAAAATAGCAACAGTAATGAAAGATGCATGTAAGTATTATTGCACAGACAATATTACACGGTATTAGAAGGGTATAAACTGGTATGAAAACAGTCAATATAAATGACTAAATGCATTCACAATGCAGAGGTGAATCCAAGCTGAATTGCACAGTCATTAATATTAATTATGATGTAAAAGAATCCTGTTGGGACCATTAACCTGCAACAACTGTCACAAATTGTGAAATTACATGAATAGAGTTAAGTTCTTGATGCACAGATGCAATGCTGAAGTTGAAGCTGGGACATGAATGTGGTTTTCTGCATCTATCATTTTTAAGAATAGGATGTTGTCATGTGGTGAAATAATCCAACAGTGGCATTTTTTTCTCTTCACATGTAGGTCATCAGGACCACTGGTTTTATGAAAGGTTTATATGAAGAAAATGAGATGAAGTCAGACAGCGTAAAGGTAAGCTCACTATTTTCTGATAGTTGTTTTTCTATTACTCCTGGCTTCCTGCTACGCAGAAATTATATTTATCAAGTTAGTTTTGCTCCACATTGACTATTTTGCTTTATTTCTTGAGATATTTGCTTGTCCTCTTTTAAAGTAACCTAATTTGTTTGTGTTAAACTGGACACTCTAACAGTGTTGTGTTGGGTAACCGAACACGCTGCTTGGATAACACACTGAGTGAGAAGATCTGGCACTGAATGGATGAGAGGGTTTGTTGAGGTGTCAGAACTCAAGTCTGCTGTTAGCAAACTGATGCCAAATTAATACTGGATGAGAAAATACTACATTACAAGTCTCCTCATCTTTCCTTAGATAAAGTGGACAATTTTAATTGGTTATAATTTCATTTCTTAATTTAGTTTTTGTTTGTTGTTGGTCTTGTTTACAAACTGATCAAATCCCAAATTTGTAGTATAAGTCATATATCAAAAAGCTTTTATGAATGCATTATTATTTTGTACATATTTGTCATGTAGAGATGGTTTATTTATTTGTGTGATAACCTTACATTTGTATTCTGAGCCCTGGTATGGAATTAATGCAATATATATTGGTCATTCAACTGCCATATGCATACATTTTAAATATTACCTAGTCATAACATTTCATGATTTAACATAAAACATAACATTTTTATGTAGATCTAACAAGGGATAGTAAACATAGTAAAGCCTGGAGTAGGGTCAAATAGCAAAAAGTCCTTTTTGCACAGTTATTTTAGTACTAAAGGACTAAACGGTTGTGTTTATTTGCACATCAGAATATACAGTATTTAACTTTTAAATATTAATTTTTATATTTTGAGAGCCAAAAATAAAGGCCACCAGAACTGAATGATTTATGGGATGTTGTATTGAAAAGAGGCAGTAGAAGGATTATTAAATTTGGTTCTCACTATGTGTGACTGTTTACCAATCCAAGAAGACAAATTTAGTCTTAAATGAATCTTCTCCAAAGAAATGTCCTTAAAAACAAATAGCTGCTGCTAGTATCTTTACATTTCTTTGAAATTCTTTTGCAGCGTATTAGAGTTTAGGACAAATTTTGTGATGACTTATTAATATCTGTATCACTGTTAAGTAAAGCAACAACTTCCTTTAAACCGTACCTTGGGTAGTAGGAATATACTAAAAAATATAAAGAATTATATTTTTAAAAAATACAATAAAAGTAGGAATAAGATTATGCAAAGGATAATATGATATAATACAGTACATTTGGAATCGAAAAATAAAAAGGTGAATGAATACTTTTCAACCACTAATCATTTATATTTGTAATTTTTCAATTATCTTTTATGAATTCCAGCTCGAGTTTCTTCAACTGCATGTTTCAAAAATGTTTTCACTTGTGTTGCATGACTTATCCTTTTAAAGCAAAGTATAAATGTTTGAAAAGAACTTAAGCTTTCAGCAGTTCAGAGCCTCATTTGTTCCTTTTTAAAAATTTTATTTAATTTTTTTGAATTTGGCAAGACCCATGGAAAAAAGTCAGTATGGCCGTTTATATTACTTTAAATCCTTCATATTGATAATGTGTGTAAGTAACCTTTGTTGCGTCCATTGATGTTCTCCATTACCGTCACAAATGTTGGGTTTAGGATTGTCTGCAGAAAACAAATGTGTCCATTTCAGACCACAGCACCTCTTTTACGTCACCTCAGTTTATTTAAAATTAACTTAAGTCAAAGAAGATTTTTAATTTGGATTTGCAACTACCAAATGTGTTCATTAAATTGTTTTTCCTGAAGTGTTGCTGAGCTCTTGCAGGAATGAGGGTTCTTGATGTTTTTATTTTCTTAAATAAATTTTAAACGGCTGAGTTGCTCATTCATTCTTTTCTCATTCTAAAGGATGTTGACTTGTTACCAATTAATATGATTAGTTGGGAGATGTTCAGAGTGGTATGTCTTTATTTCTGTGTCTAAAGATAACTTAGCTTTTGTATTTACTTTGCTCATCATTTAATATCTTCTCATTTTAGGATAAGGACTCTAAAATGGCCTTCCTTCAGAAAGCCATAGATGTTGTGATGTTAGTGAGTGGCGAGCCCCTAGCGGCAAAGCCTGCACGAATCGTTGCAGGGCACGAGCCGGAGAAAACCAATGAACTGCTGCAAGCCATTGCCAAGTGTTGTCTCAACAAGGTCTGTTATAACGGCAAGATTACACACTCTAAAGCCCTGAAGTGAAAACACTGTCATTTTCCAAAGTCAGAAATGTTTATATTTCATGTCAAATGTGTGCTAGTATGGAGACTCAAAACATTGTGTGTGTCTGTGTGTGTGTGGGTGGGTGGGGTTGGGGGAGGGGGGTTCATATAAAATATTACACTCTTGAGGAAATTGTGTAGCTGTCTTGGGATAACTTTGAAAGATTTTAATTAAACCCTGGAGATGTCATGCGAACAGATGAGCTGATACCGCTGGGATAACTGTTTTAAAGTGTGTATTAAACAGTTCTTGTTGATAGAGATGTATTCTTAACATATGTAGTGAGAATATGCTATCATGAAGACATTTGGGTACAGTTTAAATACCAATAGTACTTTTAGATTTTACTCTTACAAAAAACACCCCTTAAAGAAATACTGTAGTGTTAATTTAAAGTAAGATGAGAAGGGAGGCAAAAAGAAAAGCACAAATACAAATGTAATGCTAAAATATGTTTTTTCTTTACAGAAGTTGTAACACCAAATGCACTATAGTTGCCTTATAGTTGTTACTTTATGTTACAGTACTGAAGCCGTAACTATTTCAAGGTTTTATATTTTTCATATGTTTTTCTGATTATACTGAAGACCATTTAGGAGCATTTTTAGAGTTGCAAAAGCTTTTATTTGCAAATTCATCAGATTTATCCAAAGTGTTAATATTTTTAGTGTTGACCCTTGTTTCGACTCTGCTCAGTCCAATTCAGTCCAGTCCAATTTAGTTCAATTTAATACAATTTTATTCAGTAACACTTCATTAATCTCTGAAGGGAAATTTCATAATCACCAAATTGCTCCTGGGCTGTTGTAAAAAAAAAAAAAAAAGCACTCTGAGGACTTGTACATTTTGCATTTTCTTGCATCATGGAGCATCATTTGAGAAGGCTCAGAGATAATTAGAACTGGAATTTTGGATTCATGGCCAAGAAACTCCACAGATATTTATCCCATAGAAAACTTGTGGTAACTCTGAAATTCATCATGCAAGAGTGAACTGCAGAAGTTTTAAAGAAGCACTGACATTGTAAATATTAATTCTTTTAAAAAACAGATGTATGTTAAGATAAAAGCCTTCTAAGAATAGCAAAGTTGTCAGAACCCAAAGCTTGCATTAACTGCCAAAACGTTTGGTCACAGTTGTAGTCATTAGGACTCTCGTCTACATACTTTGTTACTGCTTTGTTTAATATTTAAACTAGCCTAGAAATCCAGACATACCGCTAGCAAATTTAAATTTGCTTCAAATATTTATGTCTAGCTACCATCCATTGGAGCTCATTAAGTTTGCCCAAAAGTGTTGGAGAGCCAGTCAAAACAGTCCATCCTTATAGAGAGAGTTAGAGAGAGTCTCTAAGCGGGCTTAACACAATGACCACACAACTCTGACGTAATCTAGACGTAAATAGTGTGGATGGGTACAGCTGAAGATTAACGGGCGTCTGAATTACCATTGGCATGAACGGTTAAAGATTCAGACTTTATCTTTGAGAATTAAACAGATGACAACACTCAAATCACTCCTTTGCAAGGCTGATGTACATGTATTTGCTGTTTTGCTGACAGGCTATGACAAAGTTTAATTTACTCTTTACACAACTCACTCTTATGTTGACTCTTTTCCGCCACTCTGAGTATGTTACCTTGTATATTGATCTGAATTGTCGTAGTGCTAACCAATGGCAAAGAAAAGTTGATAAGGAACTGTTGGTGTCCCCTTGGATGGGGAGACCCTATGGATTGTTTTCAGACTTTATATCTCCCTAGATATGGGTCTGATCTATCAAGCTTTGCTTAAACATCATTTTACTTATTTTGCTCTTTTAAAAGAAAGGATTTCCCTTTTTATGATTTACAGATGTCCAGTGATGAAGCAGTTAAACGAGTGCTTTCAGGAGAAAAGGTGGACCTTAAAACCAAAGCCAGCACCTCCAAGTCCCAGGGCAAGGAGAATAGAGAAGGACGTGAACATCATCTGGACTCTGAGGTGAATCCTCAGCCCCCTGAAATCTCAACCTTCTCACTTTTCCTGCATCTCCCAATCCTGCATGTGATATTCATTATATTTCTGACATTATCTTACCTTTACCTGTTGTGTTGATATTTCAGGAAAAGAAAAAGATAACGGAGCGCAGTGGCAGCCGGGACCAGAAGGACCCAGATCAGCCAAAAGAAAGAGAGAGCAGACAGAGGGACGGAGAGAAAGAGCACCAGCGTGAACGGGAGCGCTCTGAAAAATACCACCGGACAGAGCAAGACCACCAAGCTAAAGACCGAGACAAAGACAAGAGTCGTGACCGAGAGCGGGACAAGGATCGAGACAAAGGGCGAGTCAGGGAGAGGGACAAGGAAAAAGACAGAGAGAGGGATCGAGAAAGAGACAAAGACAGGGAGAAAAACAGAGAGAGAGATTCTCAAAGAGATCGAGAAACAGACAAGGAAAAACGAAAAGACAGAGACAAAGACCAAGAGAGAGAGAGAGAGCGACACAAAGGCGGAAATGAGAGGAACAAAAATGAAGAAGGTGGCAATAACAAGGTACGCCACTAAACCTCAATCACATCTTACACGCTGGTAATAAAAAACATTTTTCACATCCAGTGTGTATGTTTGTATTTAGATCAGAGAGCCAGAGGAACCAGAGCAGAAACCCAGCTCAGGGAATCCCAGCAGGAAAACAGCCAAAACTGTGCCAGCAGTGAGTTTTGTCTTTTATCAGGCAGTTCATGCTCAGCACAGTGACATTGAGAAATCTGGATAATAAACTATATTCTGTTGTTGTGCATCTCATTCATTCAAGGACCCAAAACCTGTTGAAGAGGTAAAATAATTTCAAAAGTGTTCAGTAGAAAGCAGGATTGCACACTGGGGGCAGTAACGTGTTTGAGTGTTTTAATACTGCAGTGGCTTCAGTGTGACTGTCTGCTTGGTTTTAGTTTTTTGAAGTTCTTTGTGAAACAATTTAGTTTCATTTTATTGATCTGAGTGATTAATGAGTGTGCATGATTTGCTGTGAGGCCTAACAGTGTGTTCCCTTCATCCACAGCCAACAGAAGTAGTTGAGAACCAGGTGAGGACTGACTCTGGTATAAAAATAAAGATGACTAGCTGGAAGTTTTGTTGTCTCATCAAATGCCTGTTAATGCTGTTCATATTTTTTTTTCTCATTGTAAATGCCTGCACTCTAGTAGTCAGTATGTGGCAATCAGACATTTGACCACAGTCATTCAATGAATAGTGTGTTTTTAGTGTTTTGACCCAGCCTGTCATACATATGTTTTCTGTAAAATTATTAAGGTTGTTAGTGTTGTTGTTTGATGTGGGGAAGTTTGGAAGATGTTGTATTTCTCTGCCTGGGCCTTTTTCTATTCCAGCCTCCATGCTTATATTATTAACTACACTGTGTTTGGCATGCTTCCTTTAGTGATTGATCTTTTCAACCTGTTATTTTCTTCCCTCAAAGGAAGCTTCCCTGCCTGATTTCTGTGCTAAACTATGGTTACATGAACATTCCAGTGTTTTTTCCTGTTTTTTTTTTTTTATACCTTCAGTATAACTTTGTTGGGCAGCATAGTGGCTTAGTAGTGGTTAGCACTGTTGCCTCACAGCAAGAAGGTTCCTGGTTCGACTCCCGGCCAGAAGTCTTTCTGTGTGGAGTTTGCATGTTCTCCCCATGCTTGCGTGGGTTTTCTCCGGGCACTCCAGTTTCCTCCCACAGTCCAAAAACATGTATGTGAGGTTGATTGGGAACTCTAAAATTGCCCATAGGTGTGAGTGTGTGTGTGAATGGTTGTTTGTCTTTGAATGTGGCCCGGCGATGGACTGGTGACCTGTCCAGGGTGTACCCCTGCCTCTCGCCTGTGATGGGCTAGGATAGGCTCCAGCAGACTCCCGTGACCCAGAAATGGATCAACAGGTCAAGAAAATGGATGGATGGATGGATAAATTTGTTTGTGTAAATTTGTGTTTTGTTTTTTGTTTTTTTTAATTCTACAGCCATCTATCTGTCTGTCGATCTATCGATCAATCATTCGTGTGCTTATTTTCTTATTGGTCTTAACTCTGCATAATCAACTTCAGTTGCTTTCCATTCTGCTACTACTGATTTTTTTTGTTTGTTTTGTTTTTTGCGGGGAAAGAGGGAAACAGAATGTCACATATAAGGATGTGATAGATGATAGGACTTTAGAGTTGTAGAGTTGGGGGTGTATTACCCCCCAGTCTTTGTTATCTAACAGAAGTTTCTTTTTCTATGTCCTTTCTCAAACAGCCCGACGGTCCAGCCAGAATACCTCGGCCTTCATCTGCCAAAGGGCAGAGACGGAGGCCTAAAATTGGAGGTCAAGGTAAGAACCCACCATATTCTCTACTCAAGTCATTAATCAAATGTGTCAACAAGGTAAATAGTCATGGATATTATAACAATCTTGAGCATTTTAGGACACTCAAATTGATTTATAGTTGTTTTTCTGTTTGCACTCTGCTTCAAAAATAATTGATCACTTCCTGTAATGCAGGCACTGTTGTGTTAGTGAAAGGAATAGTACTTCACAGAACTAAGATTAATATAAAGTGTACTGCAAACCCATTTTCTTATGAATGTTACAAACATACACAACCTCTCAATCCATCTGTTCTTCAGACTCCATACTTAAAATGTCACATTACTCTATAATGACTTTTGTTCTTGAAGGGGCCATAAAGCTTTCTTTCTTGCTCTCAACAGATGAATCTGACAGTGAAGGGGGTAAGTCTTCTCCTGCTCTTTGATGCAGTTCTTTGAAAAGAAAGTTTTGTATTTTTGATGATTCCAGCAAGGATTTTCTGTGTGGATTCAGGAAACCTGCTTTGCTTAATCAAATATGCATTTTGAGTAGACTTGTGGTAGGCTGAAGTAATACAGATGGATTGTACTGATTCTGATCGCATAAATTAGTGAGGTCGTAAAGAAATGTCTTTGCAAAATGTCAGAGTTCTCTTGTGGATACAGGCTCTTCCCTGTGTAAGAAGTGAGTGGAATAAACCATTGAGTGGGTGAATGATTCCATAAGCTTTTTACTAAGCAAGGATATTGTTTGTTAAGCTCTGAGCAAGTCAATCAAGTTTGGTTGTCGAGCTCAACGTTGAAGACAATGTTTTTCTAGGCTTCCATGGCCTGTACCTGTCTGACTCAGCCCAAAGTGGGCTGCGTGTGCAACATTAGGAGGCACACATAAGAAAAAGAGCATTTGCAAAAGTAGCCTAAAAGCTTTGAAAATTTTTGACACAAATACACAAGGATAATATCTACTTTTGAATACCCTTTCTGTCAAAGTTTTTCCAAAAATACTGTAGTTAATGACTTATCCTGTTAATTTAGATCTTAAAAATTATATAACATATTCCATGAACCTTTTTGACTTATAATTTAACTTTTTTTCCCATTCAGTATGGAGGTTTTGTTAAAGATTCCTGCACTGCAAAAACAGCCCCTCTAAAAAAAAAAGAAGCCTAATATTCTAAAAATCGAGTCAAATTGTCTTATTTTAAGCAAAAATATCTCTGTCAACAAGGTAAGAGAATTCTCTTGACTATAATTCTTAAAACTTGCAAAATAAAATACTTTTCTCCATCTATCCACCTTCTATACCCAGTGAATCAAATGACTGGGTCATGGGGTCTGCTGGACCCAATCCCAGCCCATCACAGGCGAGAGGCAGGGGTACACCCTGGACAGGTCACCAGTCCACCACAGGGCCACATACACAAACAAACAACCATGCACACTCACACTCACACCTACGGGCAATTTAGAGTTCTCAGTCAACACCTTTTTTGGACTGTGGGAGAAAACCAACACAAGCACGGGGAGAACGTGCAAACTCCACACAAAAAGACTCCTCCCAGGAGTTGAACCAGGAATCTTCTGGCTGTGAGGCAACAGCCAGAAGATTCCACTCAGCCCTAAAATAGTTTTCTAATTACAATAACACAAGTAATTTTTTACTTTCTTGGAAAAGCTTTTTTGCAGTATGGAGTGAACCTATTTATCACATCATGCAGGTGAGAAGTTGCAGGTAGACAAAAGCAGGATTTTCAGGAGCTCCTTAAAGCAAATGATGCATCATAGGGGGTTTTAAAATGGTTATCTGACTGGATGTTGATTTTCTTTTTAGCTGGATAGCATTCCAAAAAAAAGAGAGAGAAACATGGACTTTGGTGCATATTTCTACAAGCAATATTTTGTGAAGTCTCCAGCATACTAATGATGTGTGCAACTCTTACTTTCATATGCAAAGCTGACCACTAGTCTGTGCTGTCTTTTCTCAGATGGAGATACTCAGTCGGCCCAGAGGCCTGTCCCTCAGGAGAACACTGAAGGAACCTCTGTACCATTCGACATGGGTTCCAGGTTTGTGCTGGAACTGACATGCAGTTTGTTTTCATTTTGTTGGCCAAATGAATCTATGCCATCTACTACCGAGTGGATGAGAAACATGCACTAAGATCCACACAGCATATCCATGGTTATATCATTAATTCAATATCAGTTAATTGTTATATCATCGTGAAGCCATATCATATGTAGAATATTTTAGAGGCTGTCTGAATTTTTCTGTTATACTGTATATCACCATTATAGCACCATTAGGCCAATATATTAGAAAGATGTTTATTCTGTTCTAGGTGAACAAAATAAACATCTTTAGTGTTATGACATTGCAGTTTATCTTTCCAAAGCAGTCCGATTTCAGATGAGAAACAGAAATATTCTTTTTCCCAGCTGATGATATGACTGGATAGATGAGCAGATGTGTTAGAACGGCTGTTATTAATTGCAAATATTGTCCAGAGCAGCTGATTCTCTCTGAAGTTTGAATTGCTAAATCTGAGGTTTGGAAAAGCTCAACACAAGTTTTGGTTTGCGTTGAGAAAACTGTGAATTTAACAGCTCGTATAACATATTTTATAAAATAGAACTCAAATTTGAAACCAGCTTTTAGATTAAGTTTTTTTTTTTTTTTTTAATGGTCCTTTATTTTACTCAGCAGACGAATAGCACGGCCAAGCAGTGCTCGCCCAGCACCTCCTCGAGTTAAGAGACAAGACAGCCACACTGATGCAACCCCAGCAGAGAGGTGACTTCTTCATTCACACTCACTGTTTCTGATTTATATCAAAGACTAATGACTCCAGACTGGCAACTATTGATCAGTCTCCATTCAGACAGACAGCAGAAGATGCTAATTTAGTGCTAAGCAACCCCTTTTTAAATGCTGAAGTGGACACTGGTCACCACCTATGTGCACCCCCCAGTATGATAAATATTTTGGAGTGTGATGAGTCTGAAACAAAGCTGATTGTTTAACGTGTCGTGATTGGATAGTACAGTTGTGTAATTAACAAGATACTTATTGTGAAATGTGTCCCAGACACTTGAAGCGCCACAATCCATCAGAGCACTCATTCAGAACTACTGGAAATTTGTAATCAATGATGACAAAATCAAGGACCTGCTGGGTCTTCATGCCAAGCAAGAAATCTGTTGTGCATAACACAAGCATATCACAAGTGATTAATGCATTTAAATCACTTTGCAAAATATTTCACATCATTGATCATCACCTGGCTTTCTATGAGAGCGCTGTTCTTAAGGTAAATATATGGTTGGTAAGTCCCACATGTGGAATCAGGAACGAAGATACAGGTGACAGAAACAGAAACAGCCAATGTCCACTGAGAATAAAGGAGAGATTTAAGGTTCTAAAGTATCAGAACCTTGAACAAATTAGTCTGAATGTTAGCTATCGATAGTTTAATGGACCTTAAAGATTTATCTGGATGGCCACATGTGTTGCAAACTGCAAAAAAAAAAAGGATTTGTGTCTGGAAGGAGTTACACCAAAGTAGCACCTACACCAGTTCATTCACATCTCTCGTGCAGTTTTGTCTGCAAATTCATGAAAATTTCATTAAAAATGAGTCCAGCTTGTGTCTTTAAGGCTGTCAAGTGCCAAGCCCTCAGCACCTGTCATCATGGATGGGAAGAAGTTGTCTGATGATGAGGATGAGCAGTTTGTGGTGGAAGAAGCAGTCCTTTCACCCTCAAATGCTCCTGAAATCGAGAGAGTAGGTGACTTGATTATTAATTTAAGCAGAGACCAACATCAGATTGGTATGGTTACCTGCTATTTTTCTGTCTTACAGGAAACTGCACAAGAACTAGACGGTGAAGAAAAACACGGTACATGATTTTTTTTTTTTAATTCTCATCTATCAAAAGCACAATAAAGCCAGACTTCCTGCTGCATATCAAAGGGCTGAAAATACATGCTGCTACATAAATGATTGTTTCTGTCACTCCAGGTGGCCTTGTGAAAAAAATCCTTGAGACAAAGAAAGACTATGAATTAACGCCATCCTCGCCCAAATCTAAAGAGCAGGTAGGTACCAGAAGATGGTCGTCATTCTTCTTTTTCTCCAATAGAGGGCAGTATTGGCCTAGTTCTTCGGATGGCCGGTGAGCTAGCACCCAAATAAAACATCTCTATCACTTCAATCTGCCTTTCTTTCTGGGAAGTTTGTTCCCAGCGAACACTTTTTGACCACAAATCTAGTGCAACACTAGCTTTTATCAAAAGAACGATATAAACAAATGGAGTGAGGAGGAGTAATTGTAGTGCCCTGAAACCACAAACATGTTTCCCTCCAGTGAAGCTGAAGGGATAATAACCACACAAGCAAGTATGCCCTAACAAACCACACACAATCGATGCACACATCTAGATGTCTGGAGGAAAATTAGTTTGTTTTCTTGAGTTGCTCTACATTTAAGGTATGCTTTTTTTCCCTTTTTTGTCAGTTCCAGACTTTCCTGTTTTTTGCATCTCTGAAACAAGCTTGTAGAACTTGTGTGTATTCACCCCACTCCCCCCTGTGATTACTTGTCAAAAAAACAAAACAAAACATAAACACCTTTTTTTTCACTTTGGTCATTAAACTTGCACCACTAAACTTTATCTGTGAATGCTCTCCATTCAAATGAAATGGCATATGAGGGTTAGGGACACGCCACTAAGGTGTCATCTTGTTTCTCATTTTGTCTTTTACTTCAACATTATGTCACACATAGTCAGCCAAGATGACACATTACTGCCATTGCTCACGGATTCCCTTCTGTCAGTCTATTTATCAGCCATAGAGAGCACTCTTTCATCAGCATGAAGCTGTTTGAAGTACAGTTTGGTCTGTACTCTGTGGTGTGAGGTGGTGTATGCTGTCTGCTTTGGGTGGTCTACTTTACTGAAGCATACTTTCCCTGCATCCCATCCTGGCTGACCACCCTGACTGTGATTTATGCCCTGTTTTGGACTGTCACTCATGCAAAAAGGCTCATGATCTATCTCTTCCTCACTCCGGCCTTAGACATCATCCCTCATAACTCACACCTGAAGCTTAACCAGCAATAGACTGAAAGAGCCTGTCAGGGATCTGCAGGTCCAGCAATTAAGAAAGGTGTGTGTGTCTGTGTATAAAATGCCCATATAAAATGTGTTTTTATTGTTTTTTTTTTTTGGTCAGTCTAACCACTTCAATAGCCAGTCGTAACACATGCACAAGCAGACATACACTGGCAAATCATTGAAAATAGCAGAACTCTTTGTGTAACATGAGTACAGCCTTGTAGAGATTATCCTAATTTTCTTAATGCAGCCTCCTCGATGTTAAGGGGCCTCCAGATCACCATTTCAGACTATCACAGTATCCTGTATGGTCTGCAGGGCCAGTTTAGTGCAGGTATGTCTGCTCATAGGAACTGTGAACTCCTCAGTCCACCCCTCAATCATTATTGGCCTTGCCTCGTCAGCTGTATATAGAACTGTAATGACTTCCTTCCTGACATGAAAGGGCAAAGAGGTCAGCTTAATGGAGCCGTTTCTTTTTTTTTTTTTTATTGTAATCACGGTGAAATAGGCAGACTAAAAAATGTAAATATCAAGCTGCCTTGTATTTGTTTTGATCAGTTTGAAAGTGCTGCTTAAATTCATTTCTTCAATCCCCATATTTATCAACTGTCTGAATAAGTCACAAACCAATTGGGCTTATTATTATGTTCATCACAAAAAGGTTAACTTTAAATCATTATTCTGTATATTTAACCCAAAATGACTTGATCCGACAAATTTGAACTTTAACCTGTCAACACACATCACGTATTTATTTTCAAGACACACAAGCAGTTATATTTTTAAAAGATAATAATAAACATGGGAGAAAAGTCAGTAATTGTCAACAAATGTTTAAATTGAATAAGAATCTTTAGCACAGTCCACAGTGGGTCCACAGGTTGAAGTTTTCTATAATACATTCATGTATTAGAAGAGTTTTCTGAAAAAAAAAAGTCACAATGGGTAGATGGAAATGAATTTTTCCTTTTAATTTCTGTTGCTAAAATAATTTTGCTCATGCAGCACTGTTTATTAAAAGGAACATTGAGACAATTGCACAGTTGAGTTTTGTCATGTTCCATCGCTCTGTGTGTTTGTGTGTGTGTGTGAAACCAAAGTATTTGGTGTGTATTTATGAGGATGACCCTACTTTTGACCCCTCAGCAGCCATGTATATTATTCCAAGATACGTCTCTCTTTTATTTAGACAGAATCTGCCCCTTGCAACAGCTGCGTTTTCATAGGAATTTTTGTGTACTCTCTTTTTTCCCCCGATCTCTTTACCCCATCAAATTAGCCTTGATGAAGGTCTGTAACGTATAAATAAACCCTGTGGCACAGAAATGGATGGCTGTTGAGTGAGCGTCATGGAGGAGAAGGGCCAGAATGCTCTCTGCAGAATTGTCAAGAAAATAAATATGCCTTTCTGCGGATCTTTGTGTCTTCATAAACATCCAACCTTTTTTTTTTTTTTTTTAAATAGAAAGACAAGGAAATGACCCTGTGCCATTGTATTTGTCATTTTACTTTTTAGACGGCTTATGAAGGATTTAATTATAAGTACAAACCTGAAGACTGTTAAAGTGTTTTTGATCCCAAGTCATGTCTTCAAACGCTTTAATATCTTCTCTCTTTTGATAGTCAATATTCTTTTAATGTGGAAGAATTAGCATGATACCTCTTGTTTCACCTTTCCATACCCCTGGGTGGAGATCTCTCTTATCTCCCTATGGAGCTGCAGTGACATTATAATAACATCCTCTCAGCTCAGTGCTTTTCACCTCCCTGACACCAAGCTATTTTTATTATTTAGTGGCACTTTTGACTGGCCTTTTATGGAAAAAAAAAGCAAAGCAGTGTATACACAACTTCTAGAGCCAGATTTTATTCTACATTAACCTCAAAGATTACTTTTCTTCAGGAAAACCCTGTAAAAACCCTCCATATATGTGTAGATGTCTAGACACCTGCTCCTGAAGCTCCCACATCATCATCAGCTGAATAAATAATCTATAACCCACTTTAAGAAAAACTGCTCTTTCAAATTCACGCCTTTCAAATAATAATCTGCTTCACTTCTTGTCTTCTCCAACTTAAATTTGAGTTCATCTTTCTATAGTCATCCTAATTTACATTTAAATAAGCTCAGACTTTCAAGAAAGGCATCTTTGTTGCCCATCTTCTTCTCGTGATCAAATTAACTAAGAAATGAGCAGTAATTATTAGTAATAAAAATGTTAATGTAATGAACAGGTCTGTAGGAGAAGCTTATCTTTGACTACAAGGGATCTAGTGTCTAAATGGTTGTTTTTCCAGTTAATGACACCCTAAAGGCTGCGACGGCATCAATAGCTTCTATGTTTGCAAGCCATTTTTCTTGTCAGAGGATACTTTGAAGAATGTTTTTTCTGTACACTGGGAAATCCCCAAAAGCGGTCCATAAATCACAATTTAGCACACTTTTCCTAATTAAGCTGTGTAGTTGTGTTATGACTGGGTGGATTTTATGTTGTACTTCACCTTGAAGTGATATATGCAATGAGATTTTCAATTTGATCTCCTTCTAACGAATAGGAAAGCACTGAGTGTTTTTTTTTTAATTTCAGAACCACATTGATGCACTTTTTGCTGTAAAGACAAAAAGCTGTAAAACGAAAAGCTTGACAAAAAAGACTTCTATCATATATGTGAATTTTTAAGACAATTCTACGACTATAAAAGCAGGATTTCAAACTTAACTTCTTCATCTTATTACACTAGTCTATTTTTCCTGTGCCAACCAGAGGCAGTGTTGTCCCGAGTCCCTGGAGCTTTTGTCATAAACCTATCCCCCTCCAACTCACCTCCTACTCCTCTGTGGTCATTACACTTAAATATTATTGTGTGACCTGGATTAGAGAAAGGAAAACTAGGAGTGCAGAGGTCTCACAGACCCCAACTGAGACCTCCATAAAGCCGTGATTTATATCTGCCAAGACAGAGTCCGCACGAACAAGGGGTGGGGTCGTGTTTTCGCACCAAGATTTTTTTTTTCTTTTTCCGACAGAGAACAGAGAAGGAGAGGGGGGAGGATAACAAGGGGTAGCTGCAGGACAGCAAATAGAATGAAGGCATGGGTCTCGTCTGGGTTATGCAGACCATAACCGCTGCTAAACCAGCCGAGTGAGCCATAGAGTATTTGTCTAGCTGCAGGGTTCACGGCGCTCAGTGGAAAACCACCCACCTTGCTGGGGGACCACTGGGCCAAGGTATTTCAATCCTCGCACTCTTCAGTCACCGCAAATGGGTAACGGAGTACTGTTGTCAGAAATACGTGCTCACTTCCTGAAAAGACATGGAGGCAAACAAAAAGGTCTCATGTCATTTCTACAGTGTGGTCTTGTCTAGTCAGGTTACCTGTTAAGATTAGATTTAATTAGCTGTTTGGTTTATTTGAGAAGATGGCTTTTAAGGGGAACCCATGATGCTGCCCAAGCAACTTCTGAGACAGATTGTGTGTTTTGAAGAGGAAGTTGTCATCTGGTTCAGACTCTATTGCAACTATGAATTCTGCTGCCTCGTGAAGGCAGGTGCTCCCCTCTGTGGAGCCAGATACATCAGTTTGGGCCCAGAGCTGAGCTTGAAGGGAGGCAAAATTGTAGTAGTTGTTACTCAATACTGTAGTAAAATAACCCTGCTGCCACAGCCTGTTACTAAAATAAACAAGACTTGAAGACTAAGGTTGTGGGTGGGGGTTATGTGTGTTCACTGTATGCTTTGCCTGATCCTCTGGTGGGTGTTTGTAGGTGTGTGTGTGTGTATGTGTGGCTTTAGGATTGCAGTATTTGGAGCTTTCATGTTACACACGCACAGACCAAGTCGCAAAGTCCAGCTGAGCAAACATCCTCGGGTTTGCTTTCTGCTAAGCAAGTTTCTTCCTTGATACCTTTCCCTCCTTTTCTCCATCAAGGGACAGGCAGTAATTGGGATATAGTGTGGTGTGCACAGTGTGCCTCCTTCAGAGACATGTAATACAATGGAAGCTTTAAATGGCCAATCAGCCAGTCCCCCAAGTTTAGCCAATACAATTCAGCAGCATGTTTGATCTTTGTATATACAGCTAGTTCTGTAGAAAGCCGCCTTAACATTTTTAGCCTTGAAATCCTAAACCACTAAATGCAGCTTTGCTCTAGTTCTGGGCCTTTGAGACTTTGCTGGCAAAGGTGGAATTCTGAAGGAGAGTTTACGTTTTTGTCTGAAGACACAAGTAATTTCTGTGTTCTTATAGCTGTTTGTTACACTGCTGTGTGTAAAATAATGTAGATTAATCAAAATGCATCTGTCGCGATCTTTTACTTTGTCATCTTTTTGAATCAGTTAATGATTTACTCAAAATCTAAAGAGGACATATAGTTATTTTCGATGTTTTTCCTTTCCCTTTTATGCACCACCAATGTTTTTAATTCCCTAAATCTCACCTGTCACTCCAGAGTTTGGTGTCAGAAGCAACACGTAAGAAAGAGCGGGAAATGGTCACCAGGGAGATTGATCGGCTTCGCTCATCCATTCAAATGGTGTGTCGTAGTTCTCTGCCTTTGGGTAAGATCATGGACTACATCCAGGAGGACATGGATGCCATGCAGGCTGAACTGCACACCTGGCGGCGGGAGAATAAGGAGCACGCACAGGCCTTGCTGCAGGAGCAGAGGTTGGGTCGCCAAACACACAGCATGCTGGTTGTTACATGTTACTGAGTAGAGCCTATTTTATGTTTTAAAGGACTTAAAACACCATCAACCTGCTGAATATGCTCAATGTTATAAATCTAAGAAAAATTAAGAGGCCTTTGTCTTTCCTCTTTGATGGATCAGAATAAGAATCACTTTAATGCCATTAATGTATGAAGTTAATGTATGAAGTTAATGTATGTAAAATGAATCATATTGCTCTAACAACAACCGAGTGTTCTGTTGTATTTGCAGGTGGCTGTAGATAAGATGATTTCAAATGAGGATTAAATAATCCTTTTTGCTTGTCTTTGCATGTTTGCACTTGTGTATGCTACAGAGCGACAGACCAGGCTGTGGAGCCTCTCAAAGCAGAACTAGCCGAGCTGGAGCAGCTGATCAAGGACAAACAGGACAAAATTTGTGCTGTAAGGGCAAACATATTGAGGAATGAAGAGAAGATCCAGAAGATGGTGGGTGGAATCAACTTCTCCTCCAGAAGCTGAGTTTGAAACAAGGACTAAAAGAAAAAATATAAATGTTCTCTGAATTTGTAGGCATTAGCAGCCTTTTGTTCAGAAAATTGCTAAGGCCAGTTTTAAAGAAGCTTATGGGGAATGGGAACAAATACAGCACCTTTAGGTTTCAGTAAAGGAGAGGTACCCAAATGCTGTTTTGCACGACCAGAGCCAACAGTAGGTCCAAGAATAGAACCTAAAAGTCCCATGCTTTGCTTTGAAGGCCTTATTTTTTTTATAACTAGGTGGATGAAGAAATGGCTGACCAGCTGATAACCCTCACAGATGATAAATCCATTTAATACATCTGTCTGTTCTGCACATGAACCTAACATCATCTTTGCTGTCTGCTTGGTAATGGTGCTTTCATGGACCAAGCCAGTGCACAGCATATGACTCGAAAGTTAATCAGAACTGGTACTGAACACTTTGTAAACTGCATGTTTAGCAACCACTATTCATATTTAAATTGTCTTTCTTAGATCTCTCAATCAGAGTAAAGAAATGTACTTGTAGATGCAAACAGCAGTTTGTCTTTGTGGAGAGATTTTGAAATCTCAACATAGAACTTGATTGCAGGAATGTTTCTGTCCTTTTGCTGTGATGCAAATTGAGATTACATCTATTAAAGTGCCACTAGACTACCTAACTACACATACTCGAGGCACATTCAGCTGATAGAAAACAGAATACAATAAGAAGATTTCTAGATGAATTAAGAGTTTTATGTGGAATGCCCCGTTATGCTGCTTGGAAAAACTATTCATTTTCATTTGTGTTATTTTACATGTTATACTTAGTTCCCACTCCTCATCCAGCTAGTCTCTCAAACTGTTTTCTTCAAGCTTCCATCCATAAAAATAGACTATGTACATGTTTATTTAGCAATATTTTTTCTCATGTCATTGTGTAAGCCCAATGCTACTAGTCCACTCATGAAGCACTGCTGCACTTTGATCAGGATGACTAGGGGACAATGTTTGATTTTTCTTTGTTTATAAGATGCTTTATGTGAACTAAGAAGTGCTAAGATCTAATTTCTGTCATACCTAAATGAAAAGTATCAAACATTCTGAACTTGCATCCTTTTTTTTTTTTAAAGTAATTTATGTATTCTTTTTATGATGAGCCTGGAGGCATGAAGAAGCCTTTTGGCTGTTTGTACTGAAGAATTTGCCAAACATTTAATTTTTTTGGAATGGAAAAATAGTTTGGCCAGAACCTTTTTGAAATTTGATCAATCTGAACATGTAATAAGATATTTTATTAGTTTCATTTGCAGCTACAAGAAATTAACCTTACACATATAAGAATATATGAAACCTTACAAGACTGTGGATGGTGTGACACTGGAAGTAAATATCATCCCTGTCTCATTTTATCCATGTACGAGTTCAGTACAGTAACAAATATTTACATGCAAAGTGCCCTCTGTGAATGTTCATGCAGTTACCATGATTAAAAAGTGGTTTGTAATTTTAGTCTGTCAAAGATGGAGGTAAACAGGTAGTTGCTGCATATTAGTTCTGCTACACATCCCCCTCCTGGAAGATGCTGACTTCCAGTGTTTACCAAGAAAACACTGGAATCCTGATTGGATTCATGATTGTCATCCAGGTGTTTTCTGTGATAGTTTCTGATTTTAAAAAAAATTTTAAAACCAGTTCCATCCTTCAGATGACAATATGACCACTTGACATATTGGTTTCTTTAATTTATCGACCACTTAAATGTTTATTTTCTTCCCACAATTGTTGCACTCATTTAAAGAGGGTCTGGTATCAACCATACGAGTCAAAAATGTGGACTTACACATTTGTTTACAACAAATGGGTAGGTAAATAAAGCCACATTTCCACTGAGTGGCACAGATTATTTTGGTTAGGTAACGTAGTTTGCGTTTCCACTGTCAAGCATGTTGGTCAGATGACTGTAGCTACCTCTTCTACATATCATACCTGTCCATTACAGTGTCTCCAGTCAATAAAAAAAGAAAGTACAGTCGAGGACATCCAGCACATTATATTTGTATTTTTGACAAGAAGAAACTGAGCTTTGTTTGAGAAAACTGGAGTGTTTCTAGGTCCACCTAAGTAAATGCCACTGGTTTTGGTACACCAACAGAAAGGAACCAAAAACAGCACAGCTCACTTATTTTGTTACAGTTTACAGCTTTTGATGATGGAAACAAATAATTACATACCATACTGTATCCAACTGTTTACTGTTTGGTGGAAACATTCTATAAATAACATCAGAGAATATGGATTGTTTCTTTTTTTAAGGAAAAAAAAAACATACTTTTTTACTAAAGTCTTTAAAAAAAAAGAGAGAGAGAATCTGCATTACAAGGTTACAAGAGCCAGTTACATAGGATTAAGCAGTCAAACTGCAGTTGCATATCTTATCTATCCACTCTATGTTCATATCAGTATTATATGAAATCTATCCAATATAAGAGCAAAACAGGCAGACTTGCCCACACCAGCAAAACTTCTGAACTTTAACCTCTAAGAAACTCAAAACATAAAAGATGAGAGCAACATGGAAACTCAGGGTTTATCAAACCTTCTTGTAATGAAGGAATTTACACACTATTTTGAAAACCAGGCTGGGTGTTTGGTTGCTTCAGCTTTCCCATCTGTCGCCCAGTATTGTAAGAACCAGCACCCATCCAATGTATGTCCCTTGATGAGATCGGGCCTAAGTGAGGGATCAGTACAGTGTGTGTGTTTAACACAGTGCTTCTCAATTATTTTCTGTACCCCACCCCACAGGAAAAAGAAAACATTTCGCGTCCCCCGACTCTCTGCCGCGTCTATAAATAGTATGATTTGTCTATGAAATTGTTATAAGTATACCTCTGCATAACATTGTATTAGTTAACATTAAAGAAAACAAAGAAATTTAGATCAACCTACAACAAAGAATAACTTTATTGTTTTTGATCTGTAACAGAAAAGACAGGAAATGCATTAATTTGCCTGAATTTCTTTTTTTAAAATCCTTATTTAAACTACAAACGTTTTTGACCAACTGGAAAAACTCAAGCGTCTTATCAGCATGAATGATGTGTAACGTCTTTCAGTGACGCCATAATTTATCTGGCTTCATGACAAACACACCGGCCTTTCCTCGTCTCCCACCGTAGTCACAGTGAAGCCGAGCGCTACCGACGCTTCGTCGTATTTCCTCGTCTTAGCTTTCGTTTGTCTCGTTACCTCCGTCGGTGAAAAACCCCCTTACACCAGGCCGGTGTCCTGCATGTTTTAGACGTTTCCCTGATTCTTCACACCGTGACATAAATGACTGTGGCCTTGACGGAATTGCTCAGACGTTGACGACAACCTCTTAATGACCATTAATTAGAACCAGGTGTGTTGGTGCAAAGAAACATCTAGCACCTGCAGGCCGCCGATCGTCGAGGACCGGAGTTCGACACCTGTACCCTACACCCATAGAGCTAATGCCGCCTGCGCACTCTCTGACAATGAGGGCGCCACTGCCACCTACTGTAGTGGATGTGCAATTACACTTTATTCCAGCACGGCAAAAGAAAAGCATGTTCCCCATGGTTATACGCGCCCCCCTTTCTGGCATCGTACCCCCACGATTTGACAAGGACTGGTTTAACAGAAATGCCAGTCCTTGATATCAACTGCCATATTGTGATCAGTAGGGGATCTTGGGGTGATGTTTTTGATAGCTTCAGCTCTCAGACCCGGTACTGTATGCTCTCTTACACATTGGCTCTGTACTTCAATGGTTATTTGCCTCCATAATACGACTGCGTGAAAGAAGTGATTGGAGTTGGAGTGGCTGATTTAACCCCCTAAAACCAGTTACTGCGGACAATAGTGAAAATACATTTTTGAAAAAAAAAAACTGAGGTCATTGCATCTCTGTTATAATCTTGAACAAAGTGTGTCACAGACATTTCATTAAGGCCTCGGAAATTGTGTCAGCTTGGGAAACGAACGGCTGAATATGTCTCCTTAAACTGAAATCCTCCTGGCAACGTGGAAACCTGCATGCTCTGATGTAAAATGGAATCACTGTAAACGCTGCACGCTGTATCATATCCTCTGTTTCTCTTTAAATTGTACATAATGTAAATGTGAACACTGTATCATAGTTAAAATGACTATATAATTTTGTAGTGGAGTGAAATAAATTGGTACATTGCAATAGATGTTTGTCTCTTGTTTATTATTCATAACTATGGGGAGCTGTGGTTTGTTTAGACAGTCACAGATTAAAAGTCAGGCTAGCCTTGTAGTGGCGGGTAAATAAGAAGGCTTGATTGTCCAAGTTAACCCCAACAAAATGAATGAGGGTTTTTTTGTTTTGTTTTGTTTTTTTGAAGATTTCACATGAAGTATTTGTGGAATGTTGTTTGTCAAATTCAAACTAAAGAATGCCAGTTTGCTTTTGCAGCGTCATAAAACACTCAACTTTCGTTTAAAGACCATTGATCAACGGTAACACTAACCTGTCACCGACAAAGAAACCATTTTAACAGCTAATAAAACTTCAACAAAATATTTGTGGTTAAAGGTTTCACAGAAGGCATGTGTTTTTTTCATTTAAAACAGTCCCAACAGATAGAACAGAGACATGTCTGAATACAGGTAGCACGCGCAACAAGAATCCTTTTTTTTGGCACATGCTACCTGGTTTGAGTTTTTAATTTTTAATTTTTTTTTTATGGTTTGTGGTGCTAATGAATGACCCCCTCTTTTTGGAGCTGGATTTTTGCACAGAGGTCTTATGGTGCAGTGAGTAAAAGTATGCATGTCAAAATCATGATATAAACCGAACTGGAATCTTTCAGCCATGCAATTCTTTTTCCACCACCTTTAAACAGAGCTGGAAGTCTGCAAGCAACCTGTCCACTTATGGGGACGCATGGTTCTGTTGACCTGTCTGTTTATTTTTAGAGCACCACCAGGATCTCGGTGTCTGTCATCGGGCCGAATAAAGCTGCGGCCGCATGCCTCCCTGGTGTACGTTACCCACCCAAGAGTGACTCAACGCACATTAGTAGTTAAAAGATGGTTGGCAGTGCAGTTTAGATTTTCATTTTGTGCTTACACAGCACAAAGTTCAGACTTGTGTATTTAAGCCAGGAGTCTGGTATTTTAAAAGCCCTTCTTAGGAGTGAGCCTGATGAACAATATCAGACATTTAAAATATCATGCTTCATGAAATGCACCCATCTTTAAAAGAAACGCATTACAAAGAAAAAAATGGCGTCTTTACTTTAGAGTATGTTACTGGGTGTCTGAAACAAATACTTAAATACAAACTCTATCATAACAGCGTTGTAACTCAGTTTTGGACAGTTTGACTCTGAAATCATGTCATTCAGTGAGCTGCTCAGATTTGTTGGGTACTGTGGCATCACAGACCCAGATCAGAGTAGACTCATCCAGCCTCCTCATATATATCTCAACCCAACTTCACACCATGCAGCATCTCCTGTTCCTCTAAAGTGGGTATCATAAGGTTTTAACACTGATTCAAAAGATGCACATACAGGAATGAATTGAGACGAAACAATTTTTGTCTTGAAGCAGGCTCCCTCTCAGTCGATGTAGGGCACCACCCACCATCCCTCCACTCCAGTCCCCTTAAGTATGCTATCTGTACAACAGCCATGCACCAGTATGAGCGCAGCGGTGTACTCACTTATTGTTGACTGAGTACCTGATAATCAGAAAGTATCAGTGTACCTGCTCACTTTTGACTGACATGTGGCTGTGTTAGTACACGATATCCATACTCAAGAGGATGCACTGGAAACTGGCAATAAAGTTAACTCTGTCAACAGGTTAAATTTATATTCACAAAATAAATGTTCGGAGGCATTAACAGGGTTATGTAAGTGACAATAAGCAAACTAAACACAGAGGAGCACATACATAAAATTATTGTAACTTTATTTGTTAATAAATATGAAACACAAAAACAAATCATAGACGTCTTACCTGAAAGTAAACATAGCATTTTGCTGACTGTTGTTCAGTTTTCTGGCTGAGCATCAGCAGCTGATATTAGTTTGAATGTACAGTCTTATTACAAATAATTCATTGTAAAGGAATAAGTACAACTCATGGTATTCAGTAATATTTGAACACCACTCTGCTTCCTTCTACCTGAATGCCCCCTTCCTGTTTCTACTAAACTCTTCTCTCTGCTCCTCAAACTTGCTGTCCTCCCTACATAGCAAGGTACATACTAGTGGAGTTAGTCTGCTGTCATCACTAATATGTTAACTAAAGGGCTGCAGCTCAATTGGGCAAAAAAAAAAAAAAGCCCAGTTTGCTAGGCTTGTGCACATCCCATGGAGGAGAGGGGTGGAGCGAAGCCAAGTATCTGTCCCCACCCCTTAAAACTGGTAGCGATGAACGGATGGTGTTTTCCATTTATTTCAGAAGTTGTAACTGGGAATGATGTCACGTTTGAATAGATCATGTTCCTGTTGAAAACCTCAATGACATGGATGCTCATACATAGACCCTGAACAGCTCCAAATGACGGACTAACCATTGCTGCTGCTAACCATTGTTAACATTATTATTTCAAAATAAAGCTGTGTCGGATTTTGAACACATACAAACAGTGCAGCAACAATGTTCGCTTATAAAAATCAAACAATTAAAAAAAGACTGAAATAAAATTTGACAAAACTCTTGTAACCTGTATAATTAGCTCAGTTTTACTTTTTTTGATGTAAATGGCAGCAATGTTGGCTTCTGAATTCATGTTTTGAGAGTTTTTAGTGTGCTCCATTTCTACTTGAAAGTTGGAATTTTCACATTTTTACTTCAGATTTTTTATCTGAAGTACCAACTGTAATAAATCCTGATGTCAGAATTCAAATTCACTTACTCAGAGTACAGAATGATACTGATAGTATCAAATAAACACAAACTAACACAAACACAAACTAACTTCAATGTTCATGACAGTTTATGGTTTATAACAGTTTTATTTTATTCCTATTTAATTAATCAGTGGACATGTGGGTACCCCGTGTTTATTCTTCTTATACTGTTATACTATCTATAGTTTGGTAATGAATTACTGTTGTTAACAATGGCTAGCAGCAACCAGAGGATTTAATCCCATAGACAGTAAAATTACTGGACAGACAATCCAGACAGATTTTTTCCTCCACTGTGCAGCACCATGATGCAAATGGGTGTAACCAAAAGGCATGACAAGCCGACTGGCATACACCCACAGTGAATGCTAACCTCACATCAGTCAAAATGAGCAGAGACTAACAACTAATTCAGCCAACCCAAGATCTGCGTCTGGAGTGGAATGTACCATTTCAGATTTCATGTTGGTCATAAAATCCGACAAGACTGCTTCATTTAGCCAGTGTTGGGTGGGTCCAAACTGGCAGTTACCTTGCTAAGCTTCATAGCATGACAATGACCAATGAGGAAGTCATAATGAGTAGACGTTTGCTTAGCCAACTGTCAATCAAAAATCTATACCCCCATATTATAAGTAAATGTACTGCTTTATATACATTCACTTCAAGGTGAATGACAACAAGGTTACCCTCCCTACAGATATACAGCTGTGAAGACCAAAAAGGTATTTTGTTTGTTTTTATTTATTTATTTTTTAACTGGGCTGTAAATATATTTATTCATGCTGCAAGTTTGGACATTTTAACATATGGGGTCAATGGTGAGTGACTTTTGGAGCCAGCCTCTAGTGGTCAGTCGAGTAACTGCAACTTTTGTTACTTCCACGTTGGCTTCAATCCAGAAGTTGTTGGCTCTTTTAAGTTAATTTTCCGACTTTGCTCTCCAACTGGAACACCTTGAAACTCGGTTGTGTCGTCATACCAAAATTTGACTTCAGAGGTAGGAAAACTCACAAGCAAAGCACCAAAACTGTTTTTGGTCGCTATTTTTGTTTTAGAAATTCTTATGATTAAATATCTTTACTTTTTAAAGCTCTATTCAATGTTTTTATTGTTGTTTAAGCAAGCTTAAAGGCGTCGGCGGCTGAGGGCCGCTGTGCGGCGTTTCCCCTTTAAACGACGCCGCTCATCGCATTCAGGAAGTAGCGCAGTGATCTGAGCGGACTCCTCCATCAACACTCACAGTTTGTTTATGTGCTCGACTCATCTCTCTCCGAGAGCGCCAGCTTTCCCGTGGTTTGGGGAAACGGTGTGAGCCGTGTCGGGTGGGCTGTGTGACCTTCCAGGAGCATGGCTGACGGTCCAGACGCAGATGTCGACGACCCGCCCAGCGTGGGTTTCCCTCCGCTCATCACCGTGTCTGATCTGCCCAGCGCTACCGCTGCAGGTAAACACGTCTGCGTGTGCTCGACCCGTACACGGCTCGAAGGCTCCGTGACGGCAGATGCAGCTCCAGACAAACCCCCATAAACACGGAAACATGAAATATGACGGATGTGATGCGTTTGGTGCTGCCTTGAGTGACAAGGTGGATTCAGCCCTTTGGATTCAGCCGTCATATCCCGGTATTTCTACAGTCTTTACCATAAAATCTGCCATTGCTGATTCAAATGAGAGCTCAGCCATTTTTTTCTGAAATCTAAAACACAATATTTGGAGTGTCTGCTGGGTTGAATTCAAACACTGCAGCCAGGGGCGTTCATAAACTCTTGAGTCACTGATGCCTCAGCCCAGCCCTTCTCTCCTCCTCTCCAAGTCCAGGTTTTCAAAGGCAAAATAGACTTTTCTTTTGGTATAATAGCAGCAAAACATTAATATTTGAATGGAACAACATGAGCCTTCAAACAAAGTTTATAATTAATGTGTTATCTGGTAACTTATTCTGTTGCCTTGTTCAGCTGTGAATTGCACATTTTGAACCATGCACTATATTTTGAGGTATTTGATCCTTTTTGCCATTTGCTACTTATTTTCTCTTTATCTTCACTATATCAAAATTCCCCATTTTGATATAGTCTATCAAATATTATTATTTGTAAAGATGCGCCTTATTGCAAAGATGTTTCAAAGATCCTTCCTCCTCACCAGCCTTGGCTTTTAGGTGAAGTAGCCAGTATAAGACAAGGTAGGCGAGCCCTTCTCCACCTACTCTATCCTCACCTGTACCTCGCCTCCACAGAGGGGAACCCCCCCTGATTTAAGTCAGCTTAAAAATTAAACAAGACCCCTCCCATAGACTCCCATGTATTATCAGATTTTTCACATTTTAGCTGTTTCCGTCTCAGTTGGTTCTGGGAGGGCTCACACAAATATGCTTATGTCATATGTAACGTTGGAATGATGTCGACAGTGACGTAAGTCATGGTCAGAGTCAATATCGCTACTCCTGGCAGCAACTAAAGTTCCTTTCAGTCCCTATAACAATGAAGAAAAATTGCCCCCCCTGAAACCAAATGTAAACATCAAATAAGGTTCTGTAGAGGGTGGGGAATCTCACAATTTTCTTGCAGCTAATATGATGGAAAAATGTAAAAGGATGATTTTTTTACTAATTGTAATGGTCCTTTTATACCAAAGCAAGCACTATAAGGAATTAAATGTAACAATCTAAAAGTCACAGATTTGTTTATGGGATGTTGATAGCTTTATTGGTAATTTTACAATATCGTAGTCACATTTTAACTAATTTATTCAGTTAATGAATAATTAATAACTAATTAATTCACAGTCTTAAAACCTATTTGTTATACCAGTCTGACTACAATGTATGCGTCTAAAAACATTACAGAAAAGAG
>JAOWBL010000014.1:13183807-13218587 GCA_028564865.1 Zenarchopterus dispar | reverse complement strand
ATGTGTGTGTGCCAGTGTTTCTACGTACCCGTTTTACTCACAGTGGCATCCCCTGAGATTTTTTTTTCAAAAGTAGCCACTGCTATATAGTACTCCCAGCATCTCCCAATTGTCATCCCTTGGGGCTGCTGCCCTGCATGTTTTAGATGCTTTCCTGCTCCTAGTTCACAATGACACTTGTCATCAAGGCCTCCACAAGTCTTATAAGTATCCCATTCAACCAGGCTCAGGGAACACTTATCTAGTATGTCAAGTGCAGCTCCTGTGTATTTGCTGACTTCAGTCTAAGCAGAGGTTTCTGAGCCCCTGAGAGAAACTCACAGAAATGAGAGGAATAAATTCACCACAGAATTACGGTTTCCTGTTCTGCAGGGACTCTTGGAGACATCAGGAACTAAAGAGCCAACTGAACTTTGTTAGCACAAGGCTACCTTATCTCCACTTTAATATGTGACTACCTAATCAAAATGATCATAATTTTAAACCACAGTTAAACTCACAATTTAACGTTATTGGATCGTCACAACTATACACACAAGTGTCTGATAAGTTGTTCAAGTACTAGATTAGGTTTATTAGATCATTATTATTATTATTATTTGGCTGAGATGTCCCAATTTTGTGCAGTTTTGTCATTTGACTTTAGGTGGTAACACTGAAAATAAGTGTAGTTGTACCCATGTTGATAATATCAAATAAGGATTGTTTAGTTAATAAATAAATTTATGATTTCTGGAATCAGCCTTTTGAAAACAGCAAAGTGAAAATAAAATTGAATAAAACACCTGGCACATGAATGTAAAAGTGTTTTACACTGTGTGTGGTACACAAAAAATGTGTCTAGTCCTCACATTTCACTTGGTATTGTACTATCGAAAAAATGAGATAAAATTCATTAAATTAATTTGAATAATTTATTTCATTTTAAGCGTTAGTTTTTTCAAATCAGTGAGACAACAGTTAAACTGGCTAGAAATAAGAAGTGAGCTACAACAACAACATCCTGTTGTTTGAGTACATGAAATCAATTATTTTATGTACAAACTAATATTTATTCATTGTAATAAGTAAAGGCCATCTATTGAATCCTGTTGTCATTAAAGTATTTGAGATGGAGCTGACATGATTATTTTGATTTCACCTAATTCATCTAATCAAGCATTCCGGGAGTGTGTTTCATAAAGTCAATTTGTTCAAACTGTTTGTAACTTCAACCTGAGAAAGAGGGTTAACTCAAGCTTGGTTACCTAAGCTCAGAGTCTGTTACCATGGTAACTTATTCTGTGAACATAACCTGGTTAAAACAGGTTATGTTGAGGAAAACCCAGAGTTTTTCTTTGTCTGCTCTACTTCATCAAACTGAAATTGAAGTCAGTCTCATAACTCACACTTTGGAGACATCTAAACAATAACTTGCCCTTTTATTGACCAAGAGGCTTCACTCCTTAGAGTGCCACTGCGCCTGCATCAAAATGCACGTTAACTGCACCAATGACACCATCTCTGGTTACAAGTAAAATAAAAATCAACTTTCAGTTGCAACCAGCTTATAATTTCTGATCTCAGTCTATGAGGTATAAAAGAAAACAACGCAACCAGCTGTATTTCTTAATGGGTAACCTAGTTATGGTTTCACAACCTTTTCTGTTTTTTTGTACCATTTCCCCTAAAAGGCACCATACAGAGCAGATGCAAATTTAAGATCTTTTGATTAATTTGGCACCAGGCCACTGGGCTTGAAAATGGATGAGCATTTATTAACCACGGGGACGTATTCTCTGACCTCGGGTGACGTCACAGTTCTTTTGTTGATGTTGCTTAGCAACAGAAGCAACATTGGCTTTGACCTGACTCTGACAACAGACGCTGCAAATACTTAGGTTCGCAGCGACAACACCACCAGGCGTAAAGTAGATTGGAGGAACAATTGTTGCACTAGACAGAACATCATGATAATACTGTTATCTACAGAATAACAGTACATTTCAAGATTTTTTCATGTTGACAAAGACTCCACCAAAGGATATTTTACTGTTCAGCATTCTCCACCTGTGTGTCCCCATCAGGCCGTAACCTGAAAGAATGGCTCCAGGAGCAGTTCTGTGACAAACCTCTGGAGCAGGATGACATGCGACTCCATAATGCAGCCTACGTCGGCGATCTGGACACCCTCAGGAACCTGCTGCAGGAGGATGGTTTCAAGCGGTGCGTTCACGTTATAAGAAAGACTTTAACTTGTTAGTTAATATAGCTAAAATGTGCTTTCATCAGAAAAAATATTTACAAAAATATAGAAGTTTCAGGTAAGTCATAACTTATAAAGACCAAGAACCAGAACCACAAAAGCTGGATGAATGCAGAATCCCTGTCTATGGTTAAGAAAAAACTCTTTGCAACGTCAGCAGTTTAATCAAGATAATAAATGCACTTACACTTTTCATGATCACATTCAATACTACAAATAGAAAGTTTGCAGGTCAATTTTAGTCTTTGTCTTGTGTCGAAGCATCTGTTGGAGGACAGCAGCTCAAACAGGGAGTGACCAGACTGATACAGATCTTTCAGTATGGATCTTTAGTGAGCTGTAAAACTCTTCCAAGGAGAAGCGAAGGCTGCTGGGAATCTTTGGGGCTGCCGTGACCTCCCTCTGGAGCACTTTCCTCTCGGCAAACTGTATACACATGCATTATGTTAATATGCTTTCTGTAAATCTGTAACAAAAGAACACAGACCACTTTACTGCAAGGTGGTTCAACAGGCTTTACTGGTGCTCCTAATAAGGTTGTCTTTTATGTACACGTCCAGATTTACTTCGCTGGTGCTCTTAGAATCATTATCCTGTTGCAAAACTATTTTGGGAAAGGATTTTTTTTTTTTTTTTGGACAAATGGCTTCACATTTTCCTCTAGAGTACTCTGGTATGCAGAGGAGAGCCTCGGCCACTCAAGGACTGCAAGGTGTCTAGGTTCTGTATCCATAAAACATTATGGCCTAGTATCTCCAGTTTGTTCTTGATTTTCCAGAGGGCGTTATTTCAGAAGTCATGTGGTTTGTTCAGGTTCAACTTTGAACAATTAATCCATGCTGTCATGGTCTTTTTGTCTTTTTGTTGATTATAGGATTCTGTCCCTTTTAGTAACTGTAACCAAAATGAGCTACTACTATAAAACATTCTTGTTGATCTTAAAGGGTGCCTCTACTTTTTCACTTTACAGTATCAGTGAGTAAATCCAGAGGTTCGTTGAATTGAAACAGTTCTGTATAACTACTAGAGGTCTGGGGAAAAGAAAAGAAAAATAAAAGCCTTTCAGTGTAATTCAGTGGCTACAGCAGAAAACCCACTGTCCACATGTGGTTGTGAGTGCTGCAGTGTTGCTGACCAGCTAAGACACACGCAGGACCCTGTCATAGAGGTCAGCAGACATTTAATGACAGTTTAATAGCAGTTAAATGTAGTCATCACTACTTGGTCACAGTCCACATCCACCCAACCTGTAATTAATGGTCTGATCATGCTCATGTCTGTTACAAATAAGTAAAAACTACCCACCTGTTTATGTTTTGAATGTCTTTGACTTGGTTGAAAGCAGCTTATCAAAACAAGTATTTTATTGTTCTAATGAGTTACTGTCTTTATTGATAACCGAAGAATAACAGAAAAATGACTTCGCTCTGCAAATCTAAAGTACCATACTTCCATCTCCTGTTTTTTTTTTTTTTTTGGCTCCAGGCGTATCAACGAGAAGTCGGTGTGGTGCTGCGGCTGTCTGCCCTGCACGCCTCTCCGGATCGCAGCCACTGCCGGACACGCCGCATGCGTGGCCTACCTGATTTCCCAGGGAGCCGAGGTGGACCTAGTTGATGTCAAAGGCCAAACAGCCCTCTACGTCGCAGTGGTCAATGGTCACCTAGACTGTGTCCGGATCCTCCTGGAAGCTGGAGCCGATCCCAACGGGAGCCGCCACCACCGCAGCACCCCGCTGTACCACGCTGCTCGGGTGGGGAGGATGGACGTACTGCAGGAGCTCATCCGGTGAGGCTTGGCACTGCGCAGCAGTACACGGTACACTGAAAATAATATTCATTTTTATTTCTATCCTAAATATGCCTGTTTTTATAGACTTCATTTTCCTGCTTTGAAGGATTATTTTGAGATCTGGTTACTTCAAAGCTTTAAAAAACATTCGCCAGAGTTCACGAAACGAAACGTTTTTGATCGTAAGTGGTGAAAGGTTGATGCCAGCAGCAGAGCGGGACAACAGTCACACTCCTAACAAAAATAGGTGACAAGAACAAACTGCAAACTTTAATTATATCAAATGACTAGTACTGCATCCTTAATTTTAGGCCATCAAATTGCTGTAAACAGTCCCTTGTCAAGAATGATTAGTTTATAATACATTTTTATACAACACACAAGTATACTTTCCTGAGTCTACATGAAGGTGTTGGGAAATTTCAACTGTATCCATGGTTGGCTTGTTACTAGATTCCATGCTGATGTTGACATGGATCACCAGCTAGGTCCCCGGCTCCTCCTAAGCGCTCGCACCCTCAACACCCTGGTGGTGTGTCCTCTCTACATCAGTGCTGCCTACCACCACCTGGAATGTTTCAGGCTGCTGCTCCAGGCCGGCGCTCAGCCCGACTTCAACTACACAGGCCCCGTCTGCCAAGAGGCTCTGACCCGAGGCCTGGCATCCTGCTTGCTGGATGCAGTGCTGCGACACGGATGCGAGGTGGCCTTCGTAAACCTGCTGCTGGACCACGGGGCCAACCCGGCCCTCGTGCCCTGGGACGAGTCTGAGCTGGAGGCTCCAAACAGGAGGAGGGTGGATCCGGAGGCGCTCAGAGTCTTTCTGGAGGCAAAGAGTGAGTAAAAATAACAGATCAGGACAATTCTGAGTGCATCGGTGAATGTCCAGATCGAGTAGCTGAGCCAGAGGTAGTGTGGATGTTGTTCATGAGAAGCCACTATCAGAAAAGATTTCAAGGTTTGTTTTTTTTTAGTTAATGGTTAGGATGTCAAATAAATATTAAAAGTAAGATTTATCTTGTTTAACATGCCATCATGTCTCCACAGTTTTGTAGTTTTGAAATTATGATTAAAGGAAAAAATATTATTATACAAAACCTTAATTTCAAATATTCTGGGTCTCTGAAAAGCCCATAGAGACAATTTGTATCGGAATAGAAGCTTTTTAAATAAAACAGAATTGAAGTGATTGTTTTCTAGCCTCTTAGCTGCCTTTTTTTCTTTTTTTTTTTGTTCACAGGAAATCCTCGTAGACTGACACACTTGTGTCGCATCAGGATCCGGAAAACAATGGGTAAACGCCGTCTAAACCGAATATCTTCACTACCACTACCAGAACCTATCAAGAACTTCTTGCTTCACCAAAACTGATCACCATCCACTTTCTTGTCTTGTAAAGTTCTCATCCAACCCAATCCTTGAAAAAAAAAACAAAAAACAATAAGTCCTAAAGACAAGTTGCTATTTAACTATTATTTTCTAATAATAAACATGTTTGTTTTCCAGATATTTGGAAGTTAGCAGTATTGTTTTATGTTATACTTTTTTCTCTATGCCTTTGTAAGATTATTTGAAGTGCTCCGTAACTCATCAGAGAAGCCTTTGGCATGTCTCAAGTTGTGAAACTGTTTCTGTATCACACAGTAAATGTTTGCCTTGTGACCTCCCAAATCACCAGAATGTGTTCTTATCCTACTACAGGTCACACTTTTTAGCTTCAAAATCACAGTGGTTTCAGCCCATGACTTCAACATGCCATTAAGTAAATGTGTCATGTACAGCAAAGGAATGTCCAGATCGAGCTCCTTAAATTGCTCTTTTATGATTTATCCAAATCTTGATTTTAGGATTGTCTGTGCAGGAAAATGTGCAACCTGGTTTTCTTAAATTTGCACTGTATTCTAGTTATATTTTACAATCTAGCTGTATAGACAGGTCCTTCACCCAACCACCTGCTTAGTATTGTTAGTAAGTGGCTGCTCTTTTCCAAATGGTTTCTGCCGTGGACTTTGCAGATGATTCTGTGTAACAAGCCCTCCGCTGTATCAAACTAATTTTGATTTTCATAGATCAAGCTGATTTATATCCAGAGATGCTCTGGATCCCCCCAAGATGGATAAAAGAAGTATAATATGACTTTATTGATATCCTATTTCACTTCAGTCACATCATATTCACATGGGTTTTGAACTGATTAAAGCCTGGAGTTGATCCTCCTCTTTTCTGTCTCTGAACATAGTTGGACAAAGACGGTGGAACTAGAGAGTGATACATGAAAAATGTTCACGTCAGCACACTGACCAGATGGAGGTGATGCAGCTGTGGTAATGGTAGTGCGAAAGAGGAAGAGACGTGATGGAAGTTTTGTTTGTTTTGTTTTTTATGTTGCTATAGTAACTAATGAAAACTAGCTCTTCTGCAGTCCTTTTGTGGCTGCTAGTGTCCTTCGAAACAATTTAATTGGATGCAGTTTAGAGTTTGTGCCACTGGGAGTCACTACAGCCTACACATTTAAGATGAAAAGACTATATACCTTCAGGGAGGCAAATATTTATCAATAAAAGAGCAATTCAAGGTCGTGGATTCTAGTAGCAGATGAGAAGTTTACATATTAAGCTTAATTAATATGAATGAAACTTTAGAAAACTGGGATTGTATGCACAAGATGAAACTACTTTTCTGTAACACAATCTATGAAATAGAGAATAAAATGTTTTTATGATAAGCAGAAAGTTTGTATTAGTAAGAATGCTGCCTTCGGTGTTACTCTGTTGTACCTAATGTCAGCTGTGCATGTCTGCACAGTCTTATTTCTCAATGACAAGCATTTAAATGTGTTTCTTGCTTTTATATATTTCATTAATTGCATACATTAAACATGATCACAAATTGTTCCCTTTATACTGTTTTTTTTTTCCTTAAGTAAAAGTGGTGGGGGCAGGGCACAAGAGAGATTCCTCAAAAGTAAGATCATGTGACATGCTTCTTGCTCTGTTTGTCATCTCTTTAAGTGATCATAAGGAGTTTATTCTCATCCTTTTGTCACAGACCTGTTGAAGATCTGCTCTAAATCAGTGTGTCCAGACTCTGATTTTTCTTTAATCTGGTGAGACAATATCACCTCTTTCCTATCAGAGCAAACAGTTCACAGGTGGTGCTTTTGATCCCAGTTTGTACTGTGTATTCTTTTACAGGTTCAACTCTGGAATTTTTAAATGACAACATTTTTTCCACTCCTGGAGCTACTCATGGTGAGATGACAGAATCCTGTCAGATCTGTCTGCTCTGCTTTTTTTCAAGTGATGTCTAAATAAAATGAGTTCTCCCTTACCCTCCCAAAATGAGGAAATGCAAAATTAACAATCTACATATTTAGTTTAAAGCCCTGAGAATAAAGCAACCCGATCTGAAGCAAACAAGATACATTTCAAAGGAATTATTTAAAAACCTGAAGTCTTTTTAATTCAAAATTCATAATCTGTCAGTGCAACTGACTGAAATAGCACATTAGGGAAACTAAAAATGGGGTTGTTTTGTTGATATATTTTACACTTTTCCTTGTTGAAGACAGTGATTTTGCAACCAGGTTGAGACTCTGCTGAATTAAGTTCTTTTAAAATAGTTGTTGGGCGTTATGTTCATTTTAATCAGATTTGAATTTGCTATAGTTTTAGCCTCAAAAGTGATTTAAAATGGTTAAATAAAAACCGTTTGCAGGTCGTGAGGCAATTTTTAGCATTATTCTTCAGGTGAAGGAAAAAAAATAATTTCATGTGGCGAATGGATCAGAATTCCTTCATGCTGCTGGCTGAACTGTGAATTTAATCTATTTAATAATAATATCAACTGTGGTTAGGGCTTGTTTTTTGATATGTGACAGTGCCCAAAGTTGGTACTTTGACAGCCAACAAGAAGATACATGTTCCAACAGCAGCCTCCAAGAAAATAAACAAAATGTCCAAGAATTAAAAAAGCAGGCTGGATTCTCAGATGGAGACATTTGCAAAACTTGCATCAAAATGTCCTATCAGTAGCAGCAGTCTAACTGTGGCTGAAGAAATTAAAAGCTTTAAAGTGCCTTCAGGAAGGTAAGTTTTTAAATCAGTGTATGCTGAACATATATTTTCTGTCCTGACCAAAAAACATTAACTTGTTAAGAAACATCACAAAGTGACTGGTAAGAAAGTAGGTTATGTATTAGATTGTGTTTTCATTAGCTGTTGTTGCTTTGGTAGACTTGTTTGTGTATCTCATCCCCTGTAAAAGTTATACATTTATATCTATTTTTAATTAGTAACTACAATGGCACTTCAGTGATATTGTACACAAAGAGGCCCACTTTGAACTTGTATAACCGGCTATTTGACAGCAACAGTAATGCTATGTGGACCAGGATAAAGCAGAGTCTGGCATTCCTGGTGTGAAATGTTTGGTCTTTGTGTATCCTGGCTGGGATTTCAAAAGTAAGAAATACATGAAGTAAAGTCATTTGGAGCAAAAGACTATGAGAACAAATGCAAGATGCAAAAATATGACCATTTTAAACATTACCTTCTATCAGTCCCTTCAGCAAAGTCAGATACCAGGTGAAAATCATCAGTCTGGATACTTGGCTGTGTATTCATTTTTGATTTTTAACACTAACACAGGAAGTATGAAAGTATTTTGCATGTTTTACTACATAAAACACAAATCCACCAAGCACCTCTGTGTTACTTTAACACGTAACCTGCAATATCCTTCTGAAAAAGCAATACAACTTAATACAAGCGTGAGAGCGGTCCCGATGGGGACATTTGATATTGTTGTGAAGCTAATAAATGTGTCAGAATGTCGTGCTAGTTGAGAAAACTGCCTTTTGTTGAAAACAGAACTGGCCCACTGGAGAAAGCTCAGCCTGGGAACTCTGAGTGGAAGCAGCAGGGAGCACAACGGCAAGGGAAGATGAGAGCCCTCAGTCCCGGAAGGTTCTGGCAAAGACCAGAAAAGATGAGCTAAGATGATTTCTGAAAAAGCCAGAAGGAAATGAAGATTTCCTGCAAACACTCTTAAAAGAATGATTTTTTTTAAAAACTATTAACCAATTAAATTCTGAAATAATTCAAAAGTGGACTTTTGCACAGTTGTTGCAGGAGGCCTCTAGATGGCACTGTTTTCCTTTCGCGCATGACCAACACCACGTCTTTCACGTTTCTCCTTTTCTCTTATCTGTCTCCTTGTGCCTTTCCCTCTTTCTTTCTTCTATTAGCTCTTATCTTTCTTTCCGTCTCCTTCCATCTGTCGTCTGTTGTCGTCTCCTGACTGAATCTGCAGCGGAGGACTCAGCTGCAGACCTCAGCATGTGTCCTCAAGAGCCTCATCCCTTCAGATCTCATTAAAGTAAGTCTTTCATTAACAGAAGGCGCACACAGACGCAGAGTGGGTGAAGATGAGTCCGGACAGTTTGGTAAGCCGCGATCTTCCTGTGAAGCGTTTCCAAAGCGAGAGTCTTCTCTTTAAAGTCAAACTTATGTCACAGTTTATTTAAGGGAAGGGGGACCCTGCTATGTTCCTACTTGATAGATTCATTTGAGTTGTTAAGGAGGTTTCACATAAAGGGGTTTTGATTTAAAAAGTGTGCATTGCATATATCCTTGCAGAATCTAATAATCTGCTCCTCTTTGAAGGCTAGATGTCAGGAAATTCTCATTCGCGGAGGCTTTATAAAGACTTTACAGAGGCTTCAAATTCAGAGCATTTTAATTGCGTCGGAACGAGGAGCGACTTGTTTGGTCGCGTAGCTGCAACAGAAAGAGAAGCGGGCAAGCTGGCAAGTGCCTCATTTCCTCAGCAAAATCACCAGGAGCCTGGAAAGGCTGAATGGTGTTGTTCATTCCTGAGTTTATTTGCACCACAAAGTGCAATCAAAGTCTCAGCAGCCTCTCCTAATATCACCGCAGTGTTCCGCTTCACATGGGGACCAGCATTCGAGGCCACGTAAAAACCCGCGCGGCTCCCTTCATGAGCCGACCACAGCTTTTAGATATGGATTAACTGTTGTTTTCATGGGTTTTGTGTTTCCATATAAAGCTATGTTAGCCTGTGAGTTGTTTGGTTTTCATCCCTGAACTAGGTTTTTTTTTTTTTTTTGTAAAGTTAGAAAGTAATGTTTACATGTTACTTGTAAAGTGGTTCCACCAAGATGGTTCCATCCAGCTCTTTATCAGGTGACCTGCTCCCCTGCACTTACACTGACGGGTAGCCTGTTAGCATTTGGTAATTGCCACGTGCTCTAATTTGGATGATCTCATTCCTCAGGCAGTCCGGAACTCTTAGTTTCCTTCAATGACCACATCCCTGTGTGTTTACCGCCGGCTCACACACGCATGGGATCTGCCTCTAAGCCAGTGCAGCACACAAGCCTCATCCAGCTCGGGCCTCTTTTGTTGCCACACAGCAAGAGGAGTGGGATCGAAACTTTGGAGCAGTTAAACAGGATTCGCAGAGATGATGTGAAACTGAGTTTGTCATTCGGCGTTCCGAGAAAAGCTGCCTTTTCCGCTTCGGCTCATGCCTGATCGGTTGGACAGGAAAGCCTGGGTGTGGATGAGTGAGCCTGAACATATCGATCGTTTTTCATTTTTGTCTCATACTGTAACCCTGCACATGTGGGCTGCAAGTCCGGAAGCACTTTTCCTCAGCTCAGGCCTGTTATGATCTATAAACCACTCAATCAGTGCTCTGGAACAACACAAACAAGGAATTCCTTCAGCTTTACTGACATAATTAAGAAGTGCATGGTTAGAAATACTGAAAGAATCTTTACTAATAAAAGGGGGTTAATTGAAAACCTCAGAGGACTTAATGAGTCTTGATTTGCCTGCATTCCAAAGGAGCCGGTAGTCGTGAAATGTGGTCCTGCCAGGAAGGATGTGAAGTGATTGCTTCTGTAATTACTGTCACAGTCTGTAACTAGGGTCTCATACTTAATTAGGTCCCTTTCATTTGGCCAGTGTTTAGTTAATGCATGTGTATTACTCCCTGCATGTGTATTACTTGCCCTCCAGGAGCACTGAAGCCTAGAAAGTGCAGCGTAAAGCCTGACAGCAGCTGCTGTGTAGGGATGTCTAAGGACCTCCCAAAATGGCATATTGAATTAAACTCATATTATGAGAGTGGACAGTGGGCCAATGGTGAAAACATTAGGACTGGCCAGTTGCTCTCATGCTACTCTCTCAAAATACTTCACTTCTGTTGTTGCTTAAAAAGGGATTATAAAGAACCATCATCTCACAATCAGCTGACTTTGATAAAAATTGTTCTGCACTAGTAAAATTGGGGTTTCAGTTGTGTTTCAGTGAACTTGCTCAGACAACTACAAATGCGTGTGTGTGTGTGTGGGTGGGGGGGTTCAGCAGAATTAATGTTGGAGGAGTCCAACTGAGTGGGGACACCCTTTATCTCCTTATGTCCCTCTTTAAAATGTGCTAAGAGGCATAACTTCACTAACAGTGCATCCATCCGTAATGATAGAGGTCATAAATCAGTGTATGCTATGACTTCAAAACAGCTTAAAATCCCAAAAGAAGAACATGTAAAGTGGAAAAAGAGTCAGCGATTAAAAAAAAGTAAAATAAAATAAAATCTTGGAGTGGTGGAAAGGTTGAAAGTTAACACAATTTTTACACCCACTTCGTCCTGATCAGGGTTAGTGGAGGCTTGCTCCGCTGTCATCAGGTGAGGAGTAGATTAAGTTAACATATGTATTCCAAAGCAATCTTAAAGGAGACATATTGTCTTCTAGTTTTCACAACTTGACACAATTTACCAAATCCTTAATCAAATATCTGTGATGCTTTGGTCAAAATAATACAAAAAGTTTTGTATAAGAAAATAGAAAGAAGAAAGCTCCTCTTTTGAACCTGTGTTTATAATAGCTACTTTAAAGGGGTGGAGCCATACACTTTATGCTCCCCCTACGACTTTTAAGGGATGTGCCTCTTTATAAATCAGTCTTACAGCTTTCTGCCAATGAAACAGCAAATGATGCATGATATGACTCTCTCTGGAGATCAGTATGGGGAAAATGGATATTACTCTGATCTGTGTTTGTGAACTCTGTAAACCTGAATGATTTACAAACTGATTATTTTTAGACTAAGGTGACCCCAAACAATAAGACAAGGTGGTTAATGTGGTGTTGTTATTGAGTTTTTGATGAGACAGGGACTTGGGACACCAAAGAGTCAAAGTTCAGATCAAAATCAGGGCAGAAATTTTGTTTCCTTACTGTAAAGACAAACATTTCAACTACTCCTGGCTGGATGTTCATGAAAGATGTATTAACTTCAGCTAAGTTAGAGATGCAAAAACAAACTCCAAGTACATATGTTTTGGTATTTTTATCTTTTAACTTGTAATGACATAAATAAATCAACTTCATAAACATAAGAACATAAAATGCTGATGTCTGAAAATTATATAACAAAGTATATAACAACTTGCTGTTACATGTCAGAATTGCATATTTGTGCATCGTCTGTCTTTGTTCACCAGAAATGACATTACAGTGGGTATTTTAGTTGGAGAGCCAAGGGATCACTTAATAGCAGCATGACAATGTCCATTACACCAAGCTATTCATCTTTAATTGCTTCCGTATCGCTGCACTACTCTTGGGAAGGATTTTTTGCCACTGAGAAGATCCCATAGCTGGGAGTGGAAGGGGGGTGTTTTGGATTGAGAACAAAGTTGTGGAGCTGTCATGGCTTATAGGCTTGGAGGGACTGTGGGCATGGGCGGTTTGTGGGGTCCCCTTCCTCCTCTTCTTTTTCCTTCTTTTCATCCCCCCCCTCACAAAATGAACCAGCAACCATTGGCCATCTTCCCAAACCGCTGCCTGACAGCAGCATGGACAACAAGAAACCCCATTTGAACAGAAGAGGGGAGAAGAGGAAGAGAGTCATTCAGTGGCTACAACTGTGGGAATCTTGTAAACTGAACTTTCCTGAGGCCTTGGGAATCCCACACCAGAGCTGAAACCTGCGGGCATGGAAAACAGGGGCCTTCATCCCCTGAGAGGGAAGATGTCAGAAAACAGCATTATATGATCTCTGGAATATATGTGGCTGTGAAGCACTTTGTCAGCTATGAAATCAAGAGGCAAACAAACAGAATGGAAGTTGTATTATACAGTCTTGAATGGCTTGTGTAGGAATAGACATGTTGAAATCTGCCCATCCACTTTGAATTATTCTCTCACTTTTATCCTTGCATGATGTGCTGATGTTTCCAATTCAAACGTTTTTGGAAAAAAGGCCTAATCAACAGAAACCTGCCTAGACCCTGGACTTTGGCAAGGTCCCCAAAGAGACAGTGATCTGTTAAAGTTAGGACTTCTGGTTGGTATTGTATTTTTCTTTATAGCCTGAAGTCCATGGACATATAATAACAGTTTAATACTGTTATTAACTTTGTAATACAATACACATAAAGCACCTACATCCCTACAGTAGAGCAACTCCAGGAAACTAGGGTAAATGACATGAAAAGGCCACGAGTATGTCTACTTTGTAGTTTCAAACGTCCCCGTTTCCAACACATCTGATCTTACTGAAAAAAAGCCAAACCATCTACCTGCTGGTTAGATCCCCTTCCAACTAGTCTTTTTAAAGCATACCTACTCTTCTTCCAAAACCCGGCTTTGTTCATTTCTCGCCAACTTCTGGTATTGTTCCTTCATCTCCTAAAACAGTTGCAGTTACTCCCACACTCTCCCAGTGAAAAGAGTCTGGGTTTCATCCTTGATTTTGTGCATGTTTAAACCTCATAACACTAATGTCACCCCTTCATCCTATTTCCACCTGCGCAACATCTCCCATCTCTGTTCATCCATTTAACTAAAACTAAAATCATTCTGGTTCACAGCCTGGTCAACTGCCATCTTGATTACTGTAATTGCCATCTGTTAGGTTTACCCTTCAAGTCTATCCATAAACTGCAAGTGTTCAAAATCTTTCCTACCTGCATCATTACTGGAACCCCCTCCATTAGTCATATAACACCTGTCTTGCAGCAACTTCACTGGCTATTAAATTCTGTATAATGTATAAAATCCTGCTTCTCACCTTCAAGGTCATCAACAACCTCTTTCCCCTTGAGTGTCTTGAAAGCTGACTAATAAATTAAATATATCAGTCTTATTATCATTTTAGATACATTTCTAAATATTCCTTCCATATAAATTGTTTGTGTTGTGGCTAACAATGTTTTGTGACATATTTACTTTTGAGTCTAAGCAGTCATCTGTACCAAGTTATAAAGGAAACATATACCTTTTTTTTTTTTCAAAAACTGACTCAATTAAATGTTTGCGACACACTTTGCTTAAAATAGCACAAAGTTACATTAGAAATATTGCATTTCAACCATGTATTTACATCTCTGTTTACAGTAGCAGATTTAAGGGGGTGAAATCAGTATGTGAACTCCAGTAGCTTGTAGTGGGTCTAGAGGTCCAAATAAACTGGTCTGATGCAATATTAACATAAAACTGAAAGATATGAATAAGGAAGCTGGATTTTATTTTATTTTATTTTATTTTATTATCTGGGGACCAGCACATTTTTTCGAAATAAGGGGTACCTAAACAAAGCAAAAGGGTTGCATTATATTAGAGTTTATGAGTTGATGGTCACTTGAAGCACCAAATATATGAAAAGAAGGAGAGACAAATGATGTTTTTTAGCTTTACGTAGAATGGCTTTAAGCTGCTGGTGAATTTCTGTTTCTCTCTCCTTACCTTTTAGATGAGCTGTCACTGCTGACTGTTTCTAGTGGTATTAATGCAGACTAAATTTTAAAAAAGAGGCAAATATCATGACTTGGCAAGAAGAAGTAAAAACTGCATGTTAAATCAAAAAATGTTGAGAACAAAAAACTGTAAACCATGCAAAAATGAAAAACTCTTGGATATTGCTAGATACACTAAAGCCTATGTGAAATCCCCGCATGCAGGTTTGTTTCTCTGCACAGGCTCAGCTGGAACGACATCATGGAAAACCACATCATATTTACAATTTCCCTCACTGATAAGCAACTTCCCAGATCCTTCAGAGAGAGCAAGAGTGGTGGGGAAAAATGTTCAAGGAAATGATTTTGATGATTAATTCTGTTATTAAAATATGCTTGTGTGATTTTTACACATTGACAGTATTTTTTAGATATCAAATATTTCTCATGATAGATCTCGTCCCTGTTCCTGTCTGGGAAGTTGCTGTTTCTTTACGCAATAAATCCAATTATGCTGGTGTTGGAAAACACAGAAATATGAGGATTTTATGAAAGCTTTTCAGATTCTAGAGGTTTTTGTTGTTAATTTATTAATTATTTCACTCATCTGCATCTCTGCCCTGTTTATTGGTTTGATTTGATTTGTATACTGTCAAACAGAGTGAATCTCCATGAGCTGAAGTTATTTTTATTATTCTCAAAAGTAATCCAGAACAACAAACGAAAATCTGACATTAGTATTTGTAATTTTAAAATTCAAGAGAGTTCAACAACCCTTAACAAGTATTTCCCACGCATTCAGCATAACTACTCTTATCATTTTGATTGCACAAACAAAATCTTGATCCATTCTGGCAGTGCTGAGATCTCGATACAGATGTACAACACTATAACGTGTGGTGGGAATAGCAAGTATCGGGTGAAATAGTGCAGCGTTGCGTGACCATGAAGCCAACTTCCTGTTCTCAGTGAATTCCATGGAGAAGTGTGCGGCTCCTTTGGTTTTCAGAGCTTTTTCTCGAGTCCCAACATACAGTACAGGGAGTGTGCACAAATCTGGGAGTGTGACTTGATTTATGCTGGTAGAAGTCATCTTTTGCACTGCGACATCCCATTGAGACTAAAGTTTGAGGACGTGGCAGTGTTTGAGCAGCCAGGGGTAGTTTGTTTATGCTCATACACAGGAACTGATGTAACTACCACCGCTGCTGTTAAAATCAGGGTGGGATTTGAAATATTCTGCAGATACGGAAGATGAGTCAACTCGAGACAGCCATGCCAGCAACTTCTAACTAAAGTAAAAGAAAACAAACTGGTGATAAAAGGACTTTTATTCAACTGGCACATATTCAACTTTAATTTCAATGCTTTTGAAAATCATTACTGACACAAATTTGTGGCAAAAATAAACACAAACTGCACATTTAGCAAACAAACTGGTATTTATAAAGGAAGAATGTAAAAATGTGCACAACTCACACATTCTTCAGACCTTGCTTATCAATGTTTTTTGGAGGCCTCTTAAGTTTGATGTGGTGGAGATGAAAGAGGTGGGGAAAAAAAGGTTGTAGCAGATGTAAAAAAGTGTTTTGTGCAAGTGTATTTTAATATAAAAGAATTCCCTATAAATTTGTTCTCAGTCACGTATTTATCTGTTTCCTTTGTCAGAGGCAAAATAAGGCTGAAATTGTGATCACTATCAAAGCATTCTAAAACATTTTCTGTGCTTTGAAAGAAAATCCTCATGTTATAACCACAGCATCATCGGACAAAATTACACCCCAAATAAATAAAAGACCCCCGTGACCCGGACATGGAACAACGGGTTTAGAAAATGGATGGATGGATGGATAAATAAAAGACAACTGTGTGAAAGAATTTTTGGGCAAAATGTACATGTGTGGTGATTTCCCTTAGAGAAAGTGAGAGCAGCAGAATGTTGGAAACATTTTCTAATGGCATCTTCAAAAGCCTCGTATCAAAGGCAACATTCTTGTTAGTTGAAGATGTTTCACCTTCTTGAAGTGTTGAAGCTTTCTGGATAAAAGGATTGAAGGTGGAAAAAGTGTCTGTCTTTGATTCAAGAATTAGAGGATTACCTGAATGACTGAGAATATACACAAGCACTTTATTTCTTTTGATGCAGTCCATGGACTCCTAAAGAACGAGAGCACCCCTATATTCCCCGGGGCCTATGTTCCCCGGGGCCTAGGCCTAGTCAACATTACACTTTACCTACTAAAAAGGCTATAATATAAAATTTTCTTACATTTTATCCAAAAATATTTTCCGAATTTTTTTTCTCTCTAACCTTAAATGTCAATATAGGACCCGAGGAACATAGGACCCGAGGAACATAGGACCCGGGGAACATAGGACCCGGGGAACATAGGACCCGGGGAACATAGGGCTGACACCCTAAAGAACCACAATGACGACACTACACATGAACAGGGGATATTTTGTTTAAAGTGCATGTATTCCATGCATTTTTAGAAGTATCATTAGATACCTTTGCAAATGTAAAAAGTATAATAATAATAATAATAATAATAACAGCAGTATGGTGGCTTAGTGGTTAGCACTGTTGCCTCACAGCAAGAAGGTTCCTGGTTCGACTCCCAGCCAGAAGTCTTTCTGTGTGGAGTTTGCATGTTCTCCCCGTGCTTGCATGAGTTTTCTCCGGGCACTCCAGTTTCCTCCCACAGTTCAAAAACATGTATGTGAGGTTGATTGGGAACTTTAAAAAAATTGCCCATAGGTGTGTGTGTGAATGGTTGTTTGTCTATGTATGTGGCCCTGCAATTGACTGGCAACCTGTCCAGGGTGTACCCTTGCCTGTGATTTTTGGAGGCCTCTTAAGTTTGATGTGGTGGAGATGAAAGTACTTCTTTTTAATGCTGCCATTCTTTCTCACAGCACTTAAAATAACTTTTGGCGCGGCAGATTCCAATGTCATTTGCAGGTGTTATTTTGTCTAATGCTTAGTGTAAACACATCTTAAACTTTGTGATCATTTAGGTTATTGTAAGGTTTGCAGTTGCATTTGTGAATGTAGGTTCATCCTGTACTGCTGTGCAAAGGTTGGCCTTTTCCAATTGGATTATAGCAGTTATTGATGAATGGTGGTTCTCGGTGCAGGCAGCACGGTAGCTTGGTGGTTAGCCCTTCAAAAACATGTAAGCCAGGCACACTTGCAATTCTGAATTGCATCTGCTTAGTTGTTTCTCTGCATGTGGCCCTGTGATGAAATGGTGATCTGTCCAGGGAAGACCCCTGAGCTGGGATAGGCGTATTACTTTTCAAGAAGAAAAGAAAAAAAAAGAACATGCAGTACCTTGGGTTTGTATTTTCTCCAAAGAAAAAAAAGGTAAAAATAAATCTAAACAAGACCACATTTTTCCCCCGATGAATTTGCATTTGCCATGTTTCCCATCTTTTTCTGGTTTGAAGTTTTGCAAGTACATTTTCAATTTTTCTCCAGGCGTTGAAGCACTGCAAAAGCTGAAATAAGTCCCTAAGAAAGGTTTTGACATGCTAAACTTCTTCCGCCAGTTCCTCTGAGTTATCTGTGTCCTCTAGTGCGGTTTCAGAGCCAGGCAGCCATTAACACAGACCATCTCTTTAATCATTTCACTGGAGGAGGTACCGTGGGACGCTCCGTTGACCACAGTATGCCTCCCCTTTTATTTTCTCCCCAACTGGCACGCCCACTATGTGGGAGACTCTTGAGGTTTGGTCAAATCTCAGTCAGTGGCAGGTGGACAGGTGGTAGTTGAAGAGGACTAACACGAGCCGTAAGATCCCTGCTCAAGATGGCTGCATGACAAAAATTGAAGGGTAACATCATCCAAAACAAACAGTAAAGCATTTATTTAAGCTAACATAAATGGGGAACAAATATAAAAACATGTCCTTCTTGATTGTGCATTGACATTTTCAATCTTTGATATTTGCTATCTCATTCTTTGTATTATTTCTGTTAATTCTTAGATATAGGTGCAACTTCTACACTACAGGTGTATATTCGGGCTTTCTACAAAATAATAAACTGATTAAATACAAAAAAGATTTAAAAAACTATTTTCCTTGACGTTTTCTGCATTTGGCAGAATCCTAAAGCAAATTTATGCTTCTACATAGCAACTACGGACATAGCCTTCATATTGGACCTACATCGTAGTTGGGGTTTATACTTGTCTATTATTGTTTCTGTGGCTCTTTAATTAGACCACCAAATGCTAGGTGGCAGCGTGGGTTCTTTTTTGCAGCGCTGTGGCTTCCCTTGCTGTTCTGTGTTTTGTGTACTTTCTTCATTTAGCTCAGACAAAACAACAGCGCAAATAAAATATACTTTAAATATGTGAACTGGAGCTGATAAATGTTGAGTAACGATCAGTTTTATTAGCGTTGTGGTAATCTTTAAACCTGGCTTGAGCTCAACAAAAAAGAAGTAGCAGGAAGTACATAACTGAGCATTCAAATGCGTGCCCATCAGGGTATGACATTACACCCCTTGTGGAAAGTGTAGTGCAGTAGTCATCACACTGAAGTATAAATCTCCTACATTGTACTGTAGATGGTGAAAGTAGACTGATAGAAAACACAAGGCAAATCCTTACGTGATGCCAGGGGTTAAGACAGTTTTTAATAATTTTTTTTTCTCTTGTTATGCTTTTGATTAATGGCATCTTTTTAAACTACATGCAATGTATACATAAAACAACTGTATCCACTAATTCACTTCAAGATAATGAATCCACCCACTTATGGCTACACAAGCTGACACCAAAACACCTCTGTTCTCTTGAAGAGCAATGTCCTATGTTAGTATGGTGGCAATTTCTAAATTCATTCCTTTTGACCAGAATTCACTCCAACTATAGCCTAATTTGTGGTAATCCATTTATAATCCAGTTGATTCCAAATTAATAGAATACAAATTTTTATTTGGCCATTTCATTAAACAAAACATCACACCAAAGAAACAGATTACAATGATTATTCATCTTGATCAATCCTCCATCCTGAGCAAGCGCAAAGTGAGTGTACAGGAATAACTTCCTTTTAACAGGAAGAAACTGGAGCAGAATCAAGTTCATGAAGGGAAGCCATCAGTCTTCACCAGGTGGGTCTTTAGAGGACAATAAAAAAATGCCATCAAACACAAAGATGTTAGTCCAGGGATATCTACTATGTGAAAAAAAAAGAGAAAACCAAATTTAATGCTGGTAATGACATATACAATCCATACATACAGACCAGAATGTGCGAACATGTCCAGAAAACTTGATCTAAAGCTTCATTACTAAAGGGATGGCTCAGGGTCAAAGGTTTGCACATATATGATGCATTTTAACCTTGTGTTGATTGCAGCCTACATCGCTATCCAGTGAAAGCCAGTCTACCATTTCAGCTTATCCTTCTGAGCAGAAATGTCAGCACAGCCAATCATCGATTTGGCCCAGATGGCCTTTCTGACGCAACCCCACAAGCACTGGGAGAGACGCACAACCCTTCATGCTCATGCACACAAACACACACACACACAATCACACACACAGGGGCAATTTAGAATTGTCAATCAACCTAGGACTATCAATCAATCTATGCAGTGACAACAATCTTTATTTCATTTTCTTACCCTATCAAAGTTCAATAAAACCTTCAGCACCTCAAATCTAAAAACAGCAAGTATTTAATGAGGTCAAACTCATGCAAATACAGAGTTAAATGGATAAGATTTTTGAGGGCTATTTTAATGAAACTCTGTGGCTAGTGTGCTGCAAGTAAAGCCAAAAAAAAAAACAAACAAACAAAAAAACCCCCCAAAACAATGAAAAGAGGCAGAGGTTGAAACTCACTACCCCTGATTCCAGTCATCTATAGAAGGGCAGTGTTTAACTTAACTACCTCTCTGAGTGAATTTCCATCAGCTCTGCTGCTTGTTTGTGGTTTTGCAGTTTACATTTTGTGATCAAGAAACTGTAACAGCAGTCAAAGGCCCAGATTTGCTTGCAGGTATTTAAATGTATTTATGTGTGGGTAATTGGGCGTGAGCACGTACAGGAATCAGTTTACCACAGAATGTGTTACTGCTGATTATTTTTTTGTGTTAAATTTGTTTCTTATTTGAGGAGCAAGGCAGAAAACAGGCCTGGTCTGCTTTTTAAAATTATTATTATTTATTACTCACTATATAAAACATTTCAGTTTCTGATCCAGTCTTTTTTTTTTTTTTATCACAGCTCACTTCCTCATCCTATGGCTATGTTTGCCACATTTCCAGGATGAAAGGTTCTGCTGTGTTTACATCTGCTGGGAAGCCGTTGAAAGTTTGAATTTGTATGAATATATACATCTATAAGGTCAGCTATACGTGGTATTCCTGTGTACAAATGAGGAATTCATATGAATACAAGTGAAATGCATAGATTTCAGTTAATGTGGGAGGGTCTTTGACGTGGCAAGTGTTTGATGGGCAGTAGTTCTGCCAAGCATGTGTGCAGCTGTATTTACTATTTCTAATGCATTCCACATGTATGGGTAGACCTAAACCCATTTACACTTCCTCTCCTCTTCTCTGCTGTGTATCACTGCATCACTTAAGATAGATTTGAACTGTGCGGTAGAGTGCTTTTGAAGGGTTCTGGCTAGTTTTGACTTTCCAGTCCAACCATGTTGTGTTTAAGGGAGTGTATTATGAATAGCATATTCTTCCTTGTATTAGAGCTTGAATTTGGGTGTCTGAAGTAACAACCACCTGAAAAACTCTGCCAAAGCATAGTCCTTTCACTTTGTTTGGGCCCACTAGAACTGTAAAGCTATCATTCGGCAAGCGGCTCACAGATCAGAGTGGTTTAAATTCAGCGTTCCCACCAGCTGTGCTTCCAAGTGTGCAGCACAAAGATGAGGGGCAGTTCACAAAAGAGGCACCCTCCTCGGATGAGGGAGGTGAAATCCACCATCTGCTGTGAACAGAGTTGACCACTCCTGGTTGAAATCAGAGCTTTTGTACTGTATGTTTGTGGTATTTTCATCAAAACAAGTTATAGACATTTATTAAGAGCCAAGGGAATGGTTGAACTTGCTAAATATATCATAATCTATCTTCTTTATAGATAACTTTCCTGGGGAACCACAATGCTTGTGTTTGAAGCTAAATAAAATCTGTCATGTTAGTCCTGTGTAAGTCTCTGTTGTGTGTGTGTGTATTACAAACCTTATGATAACAATGTAGAGGGAGTTTCTTTTTTATGAGATGGGTCCTGAAAAACTCCAAAACTTTTTTTTTTAATCAGTTTTTAAGTTCTTTTAATTTCAAGCTCAATAATGAAGAGATGAAAATAGCAACTGTCCCAAGTGTAGAATTACAAGAACAAAGATGTTAAACAGTTTTCTCAGGTCTGCACACTGGAGTGTGTATTTGCAGCATATTAGTGTTTTCATTCAATGGTTTAAGTCATGTCCAAACAGCTGGACTGCTATTGCAGACTATATCTCCTCTTTATTACCTTTACACCAGGCCAGACATATGAAAGCCCAAACCACTCTAAATCACTAAACAAGACAACAAATGCACCATTACTCTTCTCAGTGTTATAAATCCCAGCTGCACAGAAAGCCCCGTGAACAGCAAATGAGTTTCAAGGCAGACACAGTGATGTCAACCCTGCACATTGAAAACCAACGAATCCTGGCCATAAACTTAGAGTGCCAGTTGTTGCCATCTTGGGAGGAGCTGATTCTACCCAACTAGTTAATTAAAAAAATATGCAAACAAACAGCACAAACTAACTTAGCAGCTGGCTGGAACAATGTCCAAAATGACCTGCTTCATCTATGCAATGTTGTCTCCCTCCTAATCATCTCCAGGTAAGGCTGTATGTTACAGGTTATCTGTTGATAAAGACGCTGATGCTTTCAGCGAAAGCATGTTTGGGGTCTACCATACTAAAAAACAAACAAACAAAAAAGACCTCAAAAACTCTGGATCTGTTAGATTGTGCAGCCCAAAACTTCTATCTCTCACAGAGAAATAGAAGCTCCATGAGCATCATGTTTTTCCACCTTCTCCTTCAGCTCATTTTCACTTTGTTGTCACTTGTCACCTTCCTAAACAATCAAACATCTCACAAGAAGAACAATGTCCTGAAAAGGTTTTTCAAATTAACATACACTATATAATAATAATAATAATAATAATAATAATAACAAGAAGAAGTAGAAGAAGAAGAAGACGAATGACCTAAAACCTAGCCAGCTACTTCTGCAAGTGTTTTTCTTTTTCTTTTTAGTGTAATTACGAGACTGCTTTTACTTTTATTTTCATGTTTAATTTGTAGTGCTGCAAACAATTATTAGATGTAGAGGATGGATGGATGAATGGATGGATGGACTGAACATGTATACTCATTCATTGATGGGTAAAAATGGGAGTGTCATCCAGGCCTGTGCATGTGTGTAAAATGTCTTGATAACTGAGATTTATCGTTTAAAAGAACCATGTTGTATGAGAATAAATCTGGATCTGAAAAAATAAAATAAAAACCTGTACACATTTATGCCTTTGTGCATACATGGTTTCTTGTCTCAGAGCAAAATATAAAATATTCTTTTTAGTGAAATCTCAATTTGGGCTCCTGGAAATAAATAAACGGAAACATCACTGCATGTGAGGTTCACTGATTATTTGTTTGTGAAAGAAAAAAGCATCCAGATACCAATATTAAAATCTGAACATCCACGTAATGAACAAATATCCAAATAGCTGAATATTTGGGTGCAGTCATAGATATGAGTGTAAATAAGCACATCTTGGTGTTTTCCTAATCCAAACCTAATACTTAACAGTCCTTATCACACCTAAACCTAAACGTGATTATTACTGTCTACACCGTGTTAATACTTTTATTTACCTAGATACTTTTGTGAGTGATTATAGACATGTCATGAGACTGTATTCCTCTATTCAGCTTTTTTAGTGTCCACATGCACAAAACAAGAGAATTTTGTGTTCCTGGACATGATTAAATATGTGAAGATATGTGACAGTTCCTTGGACTTCGATGAGGCTGTGTCTGAGGACAACATGATCACCGCAGCAACCACCAGTTTACTTCACACATTTAAAACTGCTGGTTTCAAAGACCTAAAAGTACAGTGATTAAGCCTCATCAAAGAGCACGTCATTGCCATTTTCTCATCTGCTTATAGATTTTGAACCTTTCTTTTTAATTTCCACCCTTTCAATGTCTTAATGGGCCTAGTTAAAATGCATTCAAGTTATAAAAAGACATGAAACCAAATAAATATCACATGTGTTGTTCCACAAGTATTTTTGTGCAATTCACCAGATGATACAACTTTCCCTACCAGACTGCATTAAAGACCTCCAGAATTTAATGTGAGCATCACTTACCCCTCCTCCCCACATCCTTTACTTTCCTACTATCCCTTCCTCCAGCCTAATTCGAAGCATCTTGTGGAGTGACTGCAGAAGAGAGAAGGATGTGGCTGAGGCAAATGAAAGAATCATAACAAAAGGATCAAAGCAGTCCTGCAAATCTATTCCTTCTGGAGACGGAGGGTTTTGCAGAAAACAAAGAGAGTCAAAGAAAAGACAGGCATGGCAATGGTCAGAGAAGGAAGGGGAGAGCAGAGGAGGGGATCTGCAGAGTCTTGAACCCTATATCTCGTGGTGAGGGTCATCATTACTGTCTGCTGCTGATTGATGCCCGTGTCTTGTATTCCAGCTTTTTATGTGTTCCTCACTCTTCCACATGTTGATGATACTTACCTTCTTTCTGTGAAAAAGATCAAACAACTTTATGACTTATTACACTGATTCTCCGTTCAACTTTTTTACATTCAACTTTCAGATGTCAGATGTCACTTGACTGATTTTTCATTTACTAACAAGCTGAAACCTGGGATAAAACAAGAAAATCTGATAAGCACAAACATCAAAATGTGTTTCTAATCTAAAAAATATCATGCTTGCAAGGGATTTGTTGACCCTTCTCAGCCACGTTCAGATGAGGACAGATATGAAGACACAGTGAGCCAGAAAAAGTAAGTGAAGCCTCTGGCTTTAATGGGTTCTCTGCATTAATTTGTCATAAAATGCGATCTGATCTTGCTGCTTAACATGATAACAGACAAACAATTATAATTTCTTATCTTTTTTGAGTCAGTTAAACATTCACACAGATGATAAATAAAATAAATAAATTTGCAGACTAATTATGTAAACAAAAAACTAATTGGACTTAATAGATGGAACACTTGAAGTCCAATTAATGAAATGAGTTTGGGGTGTGGTTTAGAGCAACACTGATAAAAGACACCCAAATATTTTAAATGTGCTTTTCATAATATGCATTTGTTGATGTTAACTGTACTTCAGCTAAAATGAGATCTCCGAAGGCATGTGATGTCAACGTTTGAATCCTGTTATGTTTTATGGAGTACAATGGGACCATTTTACCAACATCATGCCAACAGTAAAGCATGGTGGGGTGAGCATAATGATTTGTTGCCTTAGGATATGAGGACCTGTAACAACTCCTTTTTAATTTCCCATCTTAAGAAAGAGTTTGGTGATGCAGTAATGTAAGTTTACCACAGACTGGCTTAAGAAAAAAGAAATCTGCATTTGGAGTGAAACAGTCAAAGCCCAGACCTGAAAAAAGAAGGCAAAACATTTTTGGAAGCATTTGATGAGAAAATCAGTAAGTAGTGATCTAATAATATGACAGCCACCGACACAGGACTTTTATAGCAGTTTGGAGAATCAGAAAACTGGCAATCAGGCAGAGGCCACCTGAATGACCATAAGTATTCAAGAAGCAAAACCCCTAATCTGATTAAACAAATCTACGGTTTTGACCACAATTCTCAAATGTGATTGGAGAAAACTAGATTTTTGAGTCTCAACTCATAAATCCCATCTGGACTCAGAATTCAGAAAATGGATTCAGAAAAATATAGAATAATCCTGACCAAAAACCTTTTCTCAGACTGTTCCCTATCTCCAGCTGGGGCAAAAGTTTACATTTCGACAAGGTGATAATCTGAAGCATACTACGAGAACACACAGTAGTAATGGATGTGGTAAAACTCGGTGAAAGTCCTGTAGTGGCCCATACAGAGCCAGGATCTGATCTCCTCATCCATCCTGGTTGAGTTTGAACTTGCCAAGAAAAATAAAGGAAGCTTCCAAAGCAAAGTTCTGCCAAACGTCTGTATCAGTTCCAATGTGAATTCAGGCTGTTGATGCTGAAAAAGGTGCCCTAATCGAGCTGTTAGTAAAGTGACTGAATGTTCTTGTTAACAGAATCTCTTAAATAGATTAACAACACTTTTTTCAGAGTTTTGATGAGCAAGGAAAAAAATCTATCTTAATACAACTCTTTTAAATAAACTAGTACATTTAAATGATTAAAAATCTCCATGCATTGTAGATTCAAGCACTCATCCACAGGGCTTTTCTAGATTAAACCACTTTGAAATTAACTGTGATCTTGTATTGCACTGGCATCAAGCTCGGTTTTTGTTAAGACCTCAACACTGCAATAGTTCTAGCCCTTTCTCTGTTTCAACTCTCGAAAGTTGGAACAGAGCTTTCTGAGTAAAAAGGAAACACAGAAAGCCAGATATGCACTCTGCACGAACAGCATATTTAGATCATGATGCATCAGACTCAATAATTCATATGGTTCTGTCATTTTACACTCAATTTACAAAACGTTATAGCTTAGAAATTCACAACATATTGTCTCAGACATGAAAGAAGAAGGGAAATTCTCATAAGGGGCAAAAACAAACCAGTGGAGCTGCTCCAACCGGGTACTGTCAATTTGACTGTGCTGTTGGTTTCAAAACACATCAGAGAAAATCAGGATTTTGCACGAAAAACCGCAATATGACTAGTATCTCCCCGACTTCCCAGCCTTGCTGGTCCCTGGGGGGAGAGGAAAATGTGGATTCTCAGCAGTATTAGTTCAAAAAATACACACTATGTACAAGAGTGAGAAATACATATTCCAGACCCAGCAGTAAAAGCCTCATGTCTGCACCCAGGCTACTTTTGTTAAGATGTCAGTGGAGGTCCACGGTGACCGTCCGTTTATAGTTACGAGCTATAGAAAGAGTTGTTGAAATGGGGATGCTTGCTATGTTATGAGCCACCTCCTGGAAGTTTGAAACAAAGAAGTTGCTGTGTGACAGTTCCGTGGAGGCTTCCCAGTCAGTGTAAAGGTCTTTGTAATCACCACAAAAGAACATACCAGCAGAGTAAGTCCATAAGTCATCCACACAAACAAACTCTGATGTCAGTAAATGAGGCCGAACTCCAGCCCCAAAGGGTGAGACTTGGCTTTTGTGGCGTCGGCTGATGAAGGGAAACAACGCAGCTGTATGCTGACAAAAGAACGAAACATCTGACTGAAAAATGGCAAGATGTTTTCTCCAAAATTGCCAAATACTCACAGGAATGTACAATGTATAAATCTACAAATCAAAAGAAAAGCTGTGCCATTTCACATGAAGGAATTCGATAATACTTTTTTTAAAACAAAATTTAATTAATACAATTTATTTCTTTGAGTTCTCATTTGTCACCAACAGCCATCCTCCGGGTGGCCATCATCACAATCTTAACACTCATGTTGTACGAATTCCTCTGTGGCCAGACCCCTGTTTTTGGTCTAAACTTATCAGTGTATGGTTTGACGTAGCTGCTAAAGACCTCACAGACTGCACTTGTCAGAAGTAAAAAACACAGAGTCCTGAGGAAAACCTCAGCCAAGGCCGTCCATGACAGCTGGTATGCCAGACGGCCTGAAACAATACACAGTCTGTCCCTCCTGACGGCCATCAGTACACACTCGTACAGTCACGGCAGGGGAAGAACACATGCTCGCCCTGACATCTCCAGACAGTGAAAAATAAACGCACAGATGGAAAAAAGAAGCTCCATAATGAATACCAGTGGTTCGGAGAGAAAGGAAAATTGATCTCTTTTTTCATCGCCAGTATACATGCTGGGTGTCATTGTGTAGTAAAGATCCAGTTGACCCTTCTCAGCCAAGACCTTTCCCTGCCTACACTTGCTGTCATCGGAGTTAACGGCATGACCGTGAAAAGCTAGCCGCAGGTCATTAAAATACCTCAGAGAATATAGGATGCTTATCAAATAATATGAACCACATTGCTCCACTTACCTCCTGTGTAAATGGGGAGTGGGTAGATATCACTACCTTTTCAAGTGCTCTTTGAAGTCTGGGTCTTAAAACAAGTGCCTGGGAAAGTGGAAGCCTTTATGCAAAAATACAGCGTGCTAGCTTCTGTAAAGGTCATGACCACACTGTTTACTCACATGACCTTTTCTCATCGGAGAGAATTAATTTGGCAGAAAATCGTATAGCTTTGTGATTTGAAGCGATAACCTCCATTTTTATTTTCAGTCACAGACTGTAAATAGAACTGTAATATACCCTCTACAAATACCAATAATCAAACACTTGGGTGGACTTGGAGAAGGACACAGATTTTCCATTTGTGACTTCTTTTCCACACCTCAAAAGCGGAGCTGATTTGAGAAGAGAAGAGCGGAGCAGCATGTAACTGCAGACGGGAGAATTTGAATCCCTTTAGTCTAAGCTCTGCCAACAGGAAATTTTCCTTTGAATTTGACTGTCTTCACGCATTATTGACTTATATACCTCTTCTCCAGTGCAGAAGAAAGACAGAGCAAGCTGTGGATGAACATGTAAATTATTTAGCAATAATGCAAACAGATGCAGTAAATGATATTGTGGGGACTTAAAACTGAGATTCAAATGCAGGAAAAAGTGAAGACATACAAATCGAGATAACGCACACTTTTTCTCTTTTATAATGTTATTTTTATGGTGACATGCGTCAGAAATTTCAAACCACTGGTAAAAATGATTAAGACTATAGTGTAGTTGTTGGGGATCTGTCCATTACATAAGAGCTTTAAAAAAATCTGAGAAATGAGACATTATTGTTTTCAGATGGGACAAATTTCTGCAGGCTTTGTGTTTGCTGTGGGGACGCTTCATGAATGTTCACGACTCCTGTTGCCATACCGAAACACCAAAAGAAGCTAGGATAAACAAAACTTTGACGGATTACTTACATGTTTAACATTGGCAAGTCCAGAGATCCAACTATATACTTTTGAGCCAGAATAATATCCGAAACTGTCAACTAGAAAAACCACAACAACAAAAGTTATATGTCGACAAGCTGGAAAATGTTTGTTGCAGCCTCAAACAAATACACACTCTTCCAAGACATAAAGGGAACAAAATCAAAACAGTTTGCATAAAGCAGGAGCTAATCATGCCTTCATTTGTGTGCTGTTGAAAATTTTTGCTGTAAAAATTTATGGGTAGTCCATTTGTAATCTATTGCTAGGCCAGCTACTATATATCACCGTATCCCAATTGCTGGTCTGGAGACATCATGACGCATACCCTGAAGGTGTCCTTCTCATGAACATGCTGTTAGTTTTTATCAGAAAAAGAAAAAGAAAGGTCAGGAAAATGAGGTTATGTGTGTTTCTGATTACTAATAATAGTCTTGAACAGTCAAACCTTAATACCAGTTGTTTACAGGTAAACAACTGGTATTAAGGTTGCTCAATTTCATTTAGTTGCAAATAATGATTTAACTTGAGGAAAAAAGTACTATATATTTTAGTCTACAGAAGATTTAGTTGCAGATTAAATCCACTGTAGATTTAGTCATATAAAACTACTAGACTAAAACTAAATCAATTCTGGTGACTAAATCATGACGACACCTAGAGTTTAGATAAAAGACTATGATTAAAACTACCACTGACCGTAGGTCAAGCACACATTTCACAAAGTAATAATGATACTATTTTCACTCAGCAGATACTCTGATGTTCACGTATGGTTGATTGTGTTTGAAATAAAGTGCTTTCATATCTTCTCACTAAACTGCATTATTTCACCCTCAAATGTTTTTGAAGGTTACTAAATGAGCTTTCTGTCGATATGAATATAAAAGCAAAATAACTGCATAGCACATTTAAGGCTTAACGCCTGTTGTTTGATTCACACACCACTGGATGCTGAATTCCTTCACAGTGCAGTTTAATAAGGCATTGAGTAAACAGGTCCAGGGTATAGCAGCCTGACGCCGCCGTCTGTCTTTGACATTTCCCTCTGACGTTCAGTGACCCCGCCTTGGAATTCCTCTCGCATAGCTCATGCTTCTCTGCTTTGGGCCAAACTAGGGCTCCTGGGACCCATCTTCAGGAGGAAATTATTTTTCATTGCCCCCAAAACACTGACTCTTGCCAGTTTGGCTGCATGCCCTCTACTAATCTCCAGGTTGTAAGGTCGTGGTTTCTGTTGCTTAAAAGAGGGCAGTCGGAGGTTCAGACCTTCTAGAAAAGCAGATCACAAGCTGGTCTTCCGTCCTCTGCCATGCTGTGGCTTCTGATCACAGTACTCTCATAACATCCTCCACAAAAGAAAATGAGCTCTTAAATGACCACAAATGTGCTAGCATGACTTCTCTGCAACCGTGGGAGGATCCAATCCATCAACAGTGGGTCCCCACAAAAACTTGTCAAACTCGATTTTAGTTTAATTTCATTTTGAGCAGGAATCACTGTGGTATTATCATCAAATGAGGGTTTCATTTAGAGTAATTAAACATTTTGTTCTCTGTGGTTTAGGATTGGGAAACGCTTACCAAAAATATTTCTGTTCAAATACTCTGAAATGATGGGAAATACATTTCTCAATGTTGTGGCTCCTTTCATGAGCCACACTGAACATTTAAAAAGTTTGTTTTTGACCATTTATGCTGTAGCCAAATCGTGTTCTGTTTGATGTTAACACAATAATGGGGAGCTTTGGTGTCCATCGTAATTCACTGTGTGACATGTCATGATTTTTTCTTCAAGAATGCTGTGACTCATCAAAGTGGTTGGATGGCTACAGGGTTTCAGGTGATTCATCCGGAAATCCACAGAGCCCATTGATCATGGATATGTGTTTGTATTTCCAAACTGTTCTGCTCATTTCCACCAAACACAGGCAACTAACTTGCCCCCTGAAGAACGAGACTGCTGTTGTGAATGGAGATAAGGAGGGGACAAGGGGCTGAGTGGAGATTCAGTCAGTATGTGTAACTATTACAAAAGCATTAACACGCTGTGTTCCACATTTAATAAGATGTTAAAGGCACATTATGCAACCATAAAAGATTGAATGGGTGCAGCATATCATGACAGGTTTCAGGTGTCAGCCTCTGACTGAAAAGTAAGTGATCCACTTGAAATGTGGTATGCCATGTTGTGTTTTCCTGAAAGTTTACATCTCCTTCTTCGCAGGATTCCCTTCTTGAAGGTGACATCAACCAGTTCTGCACTCTCTCACTGGCTGTGGCTGAAATCGGGATTCCCTTGATGGCTCAGCTCCACATGTTGAGCATGCTAAAATATCCATTGCCAGTCAAAGATGGCATGTTTGGCTTCCTCCCACGTAATAGTTGGGCTGTCACAGATTACACACTGGTTTGTCATTGGTGAGACTATGTCTAACCCATTAGTCTCAATGTGATTGAAATGAGTGTAGTATAACTTCTTACCCAGCAGAACCTCTTCATCTGAATGTACAAAGGTAGACTAGACACTAAAACAAATTAGATCGTCTCTAGTGGAACAAAGTGGTATTACAAGCCTTACTGGACTGTCCAGATTCATCACCACAGCATTTTTAGTGAATTTTCCATGACCACATAGTGTCAAAATATTTCTGACACATATACTTTGATTCATCCGGTTGTGTGAAAGATTTAATGTTTTAAAATGCAGATCTTACAGAAACTTTAATAGTAGGTCAAGATGCAGAAGTTGCTGACAGCATTTATTTAGCGCGGTTAAACTTACTGCTTGTACGTTGGAAAGATTTTGAAATGTGCCCATTCTGGTATCTGCTCAGTGATATCTCCATCTCTAACACCACCACCACAAACAATCTGGGAATCTAATTTCCTGTTTCTGGTTTTGTCAACTGGTTGCTCTTTATGTTTAGCAACATGTTTCCTATAATGTTTTTGCAATAGGAAACAAGTTGTTATAGGAAACAGAATAAACATGGTATTTATTCTTTTGGCCCTCAGCTCCATCTTTTTCTCTCTCTTGTTTTTATGCTCTATATATTGTGGTCCAAGCCAATTCTAAAGACTGAAATGTTTTACTTTTTTTTTTAAACAGTTATGTCACTTATGAAATGTCAGGATCTACAGCATGAGCCATTCAGTCCAGTCCAAACATCAATTGGGGGGTGTACATTGTTAGCTGAAGGTGAAAATGGAAAAAGCTGTATTTCTGACACTGCTCATGTGAGCCTGTAATCTTTGCTATGATGTCACCATTTGACATTAGGCTCAACGTGATACCATCTCAAAGGCAGTGTTTAGTGGGAAACTTTTCGTAGGAACAGTTTAATAATTGATTTATGGGATTATCATTTAGCTATACTTTTCTTGAGAACTCTGTGGTAGTTGATTAGAAAATATTAAATGTTGTGAGTTCTTTTTTTCTCCAATAGTTTTTAACAAGACTGAACTTCAACAAGACTCTTTCCTAAACTTTTGTGTGCATAGAAAAGGACACTGAGAGGCAATATTAGGTCTTACAGGATGAGGTCCAGAACTATACTGAGCTAAAGTTTTACCTGCAACTTCACAAGCATCTCTCATCTGAAGTCTATGTTAACAGTTTTATTGATTTTATTCCACTGAGAAGATCAAAAGTTAGAGGAAACATTTAGTTTTTGTCTGGTGAAAACAAAACCAGCCTACCTGCAACCTTTTCAGATCACGGATTGAAATTTAAAATTTGCTTGCCTGATCAGAAGAAAAGGGTATAATTGGAGTTATTATTCAGTATATATTAATTAAATGTAATTTGCTTGGAAATCAACACGAATTAACTTAAAAGATAAGAGTAGAAGATTTGAAAATGCATGTGAATTGAAAACGGAGCCTGTTTTATCACTTTTACATATTTTACAAGAATCAGTCATCATTCATGTCAAATTTATCATTTCATGAAAGAGGTCTCGAAGGTGATAAATAAATAAATAAATAAATAATAAATTAATAAATAAAATCACTGAACATTTCCAATAAAAATATATCATACGAAAGTCATTGTAGGAATGGACCCAAATATTTGCATCATTTTACTTTTAATTTCAAATGCTGCTCATTTTATTTTTCATTTATTTACATTGTGAATTAAAATTGGTCTACTAAGGTTTGCACTTCCAAACCTTAACTGTCTGAACTTTGTTTTCATGGAAACCATTTCATTGTTTTCAGATGCTGAAGCTTTGAGTATGAGATACAATGTTGGCTTTTTCTCACTTCTTACGTTGGATTAATTTACTCTGTTGATTAAAAAAACATGTACAGCTCACAGGCTTGAGGCCTGAATCCACATGAGTCTAATGTGTCAGAGAATAGCTCCACTAGTCCCACTGGGAACAGTTTTGGGTAACATTAATTTGATAATAACCAATTATATGATAGGTTTGTTCCTTTTAAAAAATAATTAGTCTTTACTGTTAGAGTACTTTTTATTACCTAATATAAACAGTCTTTCACATGTTGTAAAAGCAGAATATGTCTCTCTTGATTGCATTCTCTTTACTGCATCGCATAGTTTACACACACACACACACACACATCAGCATCATATATATATATGTGTGTGTCTGTGTGTGTGTGTGTATAGACTTTCTGAAGATATCAAATATATTATGTATGAAATATATAAGATATAAAATATATTATATATATATATTTTGACTTTCAGAAGTCGCAAATTCAAAATTGCAAGGCTCAGCTTAATGGGTCATTTATGGACTTGTGCAGATGAGATGATCCATTCATTTGAATCAGGTGTGTTGGAGTAATGAAACAGCTAAAACATGCAGGGCAGCAGGTTCTGAGAACCAAAAGGTCACTTGAGTTACTTTGTGATGCATCACTTTAACAATGTAAAGTTGCAAACAGACAAACTGGAGTTACCTCATTTTGATAGAGAAGCATCTGATAGCTTTAAACTGCTTGTATTCCTAAGACTCTCAAATATTTGTGTGGTATTGTGAAGCTAGTGTATATGTAAAATTGCCAGCCCAAAACCAAAATCTGTTGAGCTCCATCTGGTTACTGTTTATTTCTAAATGTATTTTTAACACTTTCTCACAGACATGGACAAATGAACAGATGGTAGGGTAATGAATGACAAAGAGAATACTATGTTGTGTAAAGTGACAATTTATGTTGACCAGCTTTTGAATTGTTTATAGACATATGCTCACCATGCACATCATTTCAAAATGAAAGCTTTTATGGATCATACCATAAAACCACAAGGTCTTGATATGCAAATTCACAAAGATGTACTATATTTAATCTGCTACTTTGATGTGAAACTCCAGCATTTTTCCTAAAAGATTAAAACTTCAGTCATTTCTATAAATGTTATTGTTATTTTTAATTTTGCATTTAAGCTCAGCTGTTGTGATAAATGACCTAACTTTGATGACTGAGTGACAGTATCATCTTCTGGGGTTCCTGGAGTCCACTTGTACTGTAATTCCTTTCCAGCATGCAGTTTTGGTAGAATCATGCCAACAATTACGGAAAGTAGAAGAGCAATCATCATTCTTTCAGATGGGCTCTCTTTGGGAAAGCTCTCTATACGTTTAACAGGCTGATTTTCTTCCTTTGCACCCACTCTATTTCCTCTCTTGGCTCAAGCTGATATTTCCTTTCAGTTAGATGTTTTTGTCATATAACAGTTGACCTATCATATATATATATATGTATATATATATATATATATATATATATATATATATATATATATATATATATATACACACA
>JAOWBL010000014.1:13169834-13183707 GCA_028564865.1 Zenarchopterus dispar | reverse complement strand
TTTTCTTAGTGAGTACTGAACCAGTTTGTTTACATTTGTAGTTTTTTTCCCTTTGGTGCACCATAATTGATATAGAAAACAAAGAACTATTGTCAACATTTTTTACTTTTTGGTTTACTTGAAAGAAACCCTGAATGAAAGCTGACTCACTGTAAATGATTGGTATCCCCCTGAAGCCACAGCTGCCCCCTCAAAGATTGTTCTCCTATTGTTTTTATCTGTGAAATTAAAGTTTCAATTGAACTGAAGTCTTTGTTCCCTTGCTTTTGAGAAAGAATTAAAACCTTTTGAGAAGCAGGGATTTTAGGAAGTAATGAGTTATTCATTGGGCAGCTTTAGTGAGAGTTTATAATGATCTCCTGAAACAAATGTCATTTTAAGCAGCTTTTTGTGTGTTCATTGTAGACTTTTATTCTCATGTATGCTTCCTTGGGCCTTTAAATGAGCCCTATTTTATCAATAGACTTGTATCCTTATTACTTTGTTTTGCTTAATGAAGTAATTCGATGGGAATCAGCTCTGAAACCTCTTTACAGAGCTTTGTGCATGCCCACTGAATGTCCATTCTTCAGGGCCAGGCCTAGGACTTGTTAAACTGTCATTAAAACGTAGCCAAACTTATGTATTTCCCTTGCTTTTGTCTCTATCCTCCCCCTCACAGATCTGACAGCCCGCCTCTCTTGGATAAAGTGGGATTAACAAGAAGCAAGGGGGCACTCCGAGTCTGGAGATGGCATCGAGGAGGAGGTTTAGGTCTTTTCCTCTCTCCTCCGTCTCTCTACATGTCAAAGACAAGCAGCCGGCCTGCATGGCAGCGCCTACCGAGCTACATCTGCAGACTTCTCACCAGGTCACACACCTCAGGCCTTCTCAGCTTTATCCAGTACTTAGTCGTCTGCACCTATTGATATTCTAATTTGTTGCCGATTGCTTAATTGAGAGCCATTGTTTCTGGAGCAGGGGGAGAAAGGAGGGTTGGCACAGCGTTCCCGAATGGATGGCACTCGTCACAGAGAGGCAGACTGGCATGAAAGTGAATAAACTGAAGGACTCATACTTCTGCATGCTGCACTGAAGTGTTTTCTGAACTCTTGTTCATTGGGCTAAGAGTCGATGTGTTAAAAAGAGCCTTGGTCATGCTAATGAGGCAACGTGAGAAGAAGATACCAATAAGATTAGTAGTGTACTGTTCATTACATGAGAAATCTTTGTCATTTGTTATTTATTCTTAATTATACATAGTATTTATGACAAAAAAGTACTTTTTTATGTTTATGTTTTAAGTCAACCTGTGGTAAGCATAGCTGAGATGAAACTGCTGTGTTTGTTGTGACTTTCTTGTAGTTGTGAAGTAACTGTGTTAAAATGTGAAAGTGAATCACGCTCCCCAGAAATTACAGGGAGCAAGATTTTGTTTAGTTTTGTCACTAAACTCAAAGGCAAGATCATAAAAAGATTATAAAAGTCAACTACAGTTTCCTTAATATAATTTCTATAAAGAAGCTCATTTCTGACCCTGTTTTCTGTTCCTGTTCAGTGTAAAACCATCTTTTATCAGCAAAGATTTATGTATTTAGTCAGCATTGTATGATAATGAGATTAATTTGAGAGAATAATCTAGATTGTAGCAAGTGTCCTTTTTTTAAACTTAAGTGTCCAACAGAAGGATAAAACATCTTGTACTTTACGTTTGGATTATAAATATCCCAGTAACTGCAAGTGACATCAGTGTGAAAGTAGACGTATATAAATGAGTGATTTCACAGCCAAAATCCCAAAAACAGAGTTTAAACCATGTCAAGAGTTCTCTAAGGCTTTACTGAGGGAACCCACGAACAGAAGGATGGAACAACTCCAAATGTCGTTACTCATATATAAAAAGGACTTTAAATTGAATTTAGCGTTTGGAATTTGTGGAAAAACAACCTGTTTAATTCTTGGTTATATAATGGAGCAAGAGTATCAAGATTAAAACACGGCAACACTGTCAAACAGACAGTCCATTTATTTGAGATGGAAGTTGGGAAAGCTGCCTTCAACAGAAAAACCATCTGTTGTTGCATTCTTGACGACAAGATCAAGTATGATATTGTGGTAGTGAGTTTATTCTGTTACCACTTGACAAAAACAACTGGGTTCATTTGGAAATTTCATGCAAGACTGAAGCTGTCACTCTCAGCATCAACAAGAATACTGACATCATGCATTACAATGACTATAGTTGTTAACGTCATACAAAATCCCTGAAAGAGATTATATAATACAACAAATAGAAATGGTTATAATGTTGGTCATAGAGGCCGAGGATGAGGCTTTCTAAAGAAAATATGTGGCAGAACTGTGAAAGAATTCAGATTTCTGATGTTACAGTCAGGACATTTGTGATTCCTTTAATCTGACTGAGCATCCTACTGTCTCCTTGGGAAAGTGATACATGGTTTATTATGGTTGTTGTGCTTACTATTGTTGCAAACATAATTATTTGCAAGCTAACCAACATCGACCTTCCATTTGGTTTGTTTACATCAATTTTGTGCATGTAGGCTACCATAGCGACCATGTGGATTATGAAGCATTGGCAAGGACACAGGGCTTGGATCTCTTTCAATACATGATTTAAACAGTCAGTCAGGAAGACTGGATTCTGATCAGATATGCCTAAAAATCAGATTTAGGATGCAGCCTGAACATAGCTATATATTGACAGTGAAGTGATGGGGCTTAATATCTGACACTCTATCCATTTATTGGCGGCATATGCTTATCTTTCTATAATAGCTCTGTGTCCTTTTCTTTATTGGGTTTGTGCTTCTTAATGCATTCACTTAACCTTTCATCACTTTGTACTCCTGGATCTTTATTTTCTCCTGGTCATTGACTATGCTGCTCAATAGTAAATGGCCTCCTTCCTTCTAACTGATGTTCAGCCTTGGGAAGCTGAAGTAAGGATGAACTGTTCATCCATCCATCCATTTTCTAGACCCGCTGAATCCATTTCTGGGTCACGGGGGTCTGCTGGAGCCTATCCCAGCCCATCACAGGCGAGAGGCAGGGATTAGACCCTGGACAGGTCACCAGTCCATCGCAGGGCTGAACTGTTCATGCAATGTAAAAAGTTTTCTTGTCTTTACATCAGTGACTTTAGTGACTTTAGATAGTGGGTAGATGTCCTTTTGATGTTATGGTTATTTCCAATATGACCACTAGATGCCAGTAATTCCCATTATGTCCCCTTGAATTCAAGTTATTCGAATTAACAGCAAAGATGCACTGTGAGTGTAATAAGTCTGAACTTGGCAAGAAAAAATTTAAAGGAGAAAAACAGCCCCATTTGAGGACAACCTAACTAATCTATTGACACAAAGGAAGCACTTGATTGTGTCACACCTTATCCAGGTGTCACAGAAGTCTACTTGGACTGTCATGTCGACCTGCATCAACACACCAAAATTATGGTAGATTACAAAAATTGTTGGTGAAACAGGAGATGAATAGACACAGAAATGTTGATTTATTGGTTAAATATAAATTCTGAACCAAAATCAACAATCCAGTTAACTGTGCAGCTCACATCTACTGATAAAGAGCACAAGATGCAGTTTAATGCTGTAAGAAGAGCTGTTTGCTAAACTATTAACAGTCAATTTTAAGTCTTTATCATTGTCTTCAAATCTAAAACATAATGGCTTTTCAGTGTTGCCTGACACCGCAGTGATCACTGTGGGATCTTCACCCATCAAAAGCAGTCAGGAATACCATTCAGATGACATATGATTTGTTCAGCAAGTGGAAAATTTTGGAGGCCAGAATGAGTAAGATTATTCCAGTCTGTGGACTGCATCAGGGTTTTTTTTTTTTTTTGCAATGAGGTGGTTTATTGATTTAACATCCGGCAGACTTACACTGACAAACACTGTGAGGCTGTTCTGCTATCAGCTGGCAGGTGTGTTTATCGTGTTAGTGTAACTCTGGAGTCTTGGCCCACTGATTGTAAATAAAATTAGTATGCTACATCCTGTGGTAGTGTGGATGAAAGGAGATCTAAAACAGCTCTGTCTAAAGGTCACAAATCAGTCAAAATAGAGAAGTATGACTAATTGCAACACAACACTGTAGCTTGGCTATATTTTGAACAAAAAGACTCTTTAGCACTGTCTTGTCTCAAAAGAAACACATCATCATTACCTAACCAATAAATGTCAGTATCCTTTGGTATGTGACTTGATGAAAAACGTATGTTTACTGTTGTATTTCATGAAAGCATGGCTGTCATGGCTGTACTTACAGTGGTTAAACTCTTGGGAGCAGTGTGAAAATTTAGGCACACCCAAAGCCATTTTATAACTTCATGTCCAAGTTATCTTTATTGTCTATCTCAGTCATTCAGTTTCAGATCAAGTTATAAAGACCTTTATTCCTGAGTGATAACAACAATAATCTTTTTTTTTCTGTTGCAGCTTCCAAACAACAGTTTAACTGCAACCTGAAAGTGGAACATTGCTTCATTAATCTTTCAGAAATGCTGTGGCGCAAGCTCTTTATTTTGTGTTTTACTTTTCCAAGGTGACAGTTAAGCACAATCAAAAGCTTTTTACTATTATTATTATTATTATTATTATTATTATTATTATTATGTAAGTGTGTAATTCTATTGATGAAAGTCTTGATATTAAGAGAATAAAGTTGTAAATATTCAGGAATGAAGTGATAACCAATAATAACAGATTCTTACATGTTTTTCTCAGGGTCCTCATATTTCTCATAATGTGATGCTGATGTGGCAAAACATTTAGTATTTTCTCATTTGTGAATCTTTAACTGAAATACAACTCAACATGATGACTTATGCCCCTCATTTATGATTTGGATTACAACTTTTTCTCATGGAGCTGTTGCCAGTGTGGAATCATGGTGAAATTTCAGTTTATTGAATGATCAACAGGACTGCATCAATCTCCTTTCATGGTCTGTTTGGCCCACAATTTCTGTTTTGAAATCCAGAAGTGAACTTTAGTCACTTTAGTTCAGATGCTGTTCAAAAACTACAACTCTTCCACTGCTAACCCAGTATTAACATTTTTTTCTGTACAGGTACACAGTAGTACACAACCTCTGTGCTCTGGACACATTCAACTGCTTTGGTAAGTCTTGGAGCTGCAGCCCTGCAGAACTGCTAGAATGTGATCGAATGGAAATGTCATGTTGTCGTAAAAGCATCCTTATTTGTTCAAGCTATATTTCAGATGTCTAACTCATTATCTGCTCAACATCTTGCAGTTGTTTTTCTTCCATTTCTCTCTAGCTGTCATTCTAAAAAATACTTCAGTTCAGTGGGTCTGCAAACATTTTTTTAAAACTTATTTTTAGCTGGTGCTTCTTCTTGCTATGTCTCCCATTGTTACATATAATTTATTACATATGCTTCTGTAGCTAACATTTAGTATATTCACTCTGTAGCCTGTACTCTTTCTTCATTCAGTAGAAAATGAGCAGGAAAAATAAAAATAAAGCATGACATCAAGTAGTACACCATTTACAAGGAGGGCCAAACAAACCTTAAAATAATATTTATTTTAAAACTTCCTTTCACCATTATTCTTAGACTTGTTGGAGGTCTTGGAGTGTAAATAATTTTAGCAGTAGTTAGTGGAAAAGAATAGTTGTTTTAATTTGTTACAACACAGATTTAAAGATGTATTGTAACATACTATGTGATCAGCTGACAATTATAACATCCATTCATTTTCTTGACCTGTTGTTCCATTTCTGGGTCACGGGGGTCTGCTGGAGCCTATCCCAGCCCATAGCAGGCGAGAGGCAGGGGTACACCCTGGACAGGTTGCCAGTCCATTGCAGGGCCACATTCTAAGACAAACAACAATTCACACACACACTCAGACCTATGGGCAATTTTAGAGTTCCCAATCAACCTCACATACATGTTTTTGGACTGTGGGAGGAAACCGGAGTACCCGGAGAAAACCCACACAAGCACGGGGAGAACATGCAAACTCCACACAGAAAGACGTCTGGCCGGGAGTCGAACCAGGAACCTTCTTGCTGTGAGGCAACAGTGCTACAATTATAACATATAACATATAATATATATAGTATATATATAATATATATAGTAATATATATATGGCGAATAAAGACCTTTTAGATCAGCCTTGACCATTTCAGACCGACCAACTGTCGACTACATTAGCTATAGTCACCTGAACCTTTCCCAGGACCAAGCTCCTATTAAGCACCAGAGATTATCTCTCCAGTGAGTTAGCAGAGCTGTCCAAGTGTGTTGGCCGAGCTCCGGCAGGCTTCATATCAGTTCCAGCAGTACCTATTTCAAATTTTTTTGTGTCTTTCCTTTTTTAGTAGCAACATCAGAAATGAGGAAGGATGGATAGATCTGATCAGAATGAGTAGAAGGGTACACTAATTATCATGATAGTATGGCCCAAGCGCAGCTACAACTGTGAATGGGTTTAGGTGTGCATCTTCCAACCACTTGCAGTGCTTGTTCGTTCCACCTATTTGCCCATTTCTTTTGGATTGACACTACTTTGACTCAGTTCATAAACGTCTCCATGGAGAAGCCCTTTAACATGTAGACGGACAGCAATAAGGTGGAGCTACAGAGCTCAGCAACACCAGTCTTTTTCATCTTCTACATCATGAATTTGACTGGTTTATACCCGAATAAGCTACAAAAATAATTATCCCAGTCCTTCTCCCTCTAAATGCTGGGACTCCAACAGCTTTTCACCCAGCACTCATCACCATGGTGACCCAGAGTGTGTTGGCACTTTAATAGCTGTGAAACCCCAGTTAAATAGCTCACCTGCTTTTCTCATTACAGCTCGTCTTCACAGGATCACGCTGTAAGGTTTGGAGCTAATAATTCAGATCAGAGTGTGTGAAAAAAAAATGTAAAAATGGTGTCATCTTTACACATCCCTGGATCCCCAAACAGCATGAGGTCAAACACTGGAAGCTCTCTCAGATGAGCCCTCAGTATTGGTGAGTTTTGCTCACAGGTTATTGTTGACTTGTTTCATGGCACTCTTGGGAACTTTCAGTGATTTCTTCATTGTATCTGATGTGCAGCCCTCATTGTTGACCAAAGCAAGCACACCCTGTAAACAATTTTAGCTTTTTAGGCTATCTCAAATGATCAAATATTCAAATGAACATAAAACATATAAAGACTTTTTGCAGAAATGAGTTAATCAACTGAAAAGGCTGTGATGCTGTGTCTAAATTCTTAGTAAAAATATAATGTAAAAAATGCCCCAAAACAGAGTGCAATAAACTTTAATTCACATAAACCCATATTTTATTCACAATAGAATAAAGGAAACACATTAAATCTTCTAACTAAGATAAAGACCTTTCTGCTATGAAGCCATAATAGGTACAGTACATGGCATATAGCACTGTTTTTCTAAAAGATGCAGTCTTCCCTAAAAAAAATATTTTTTTGGCCTTGCCCCCCGCACACAGAGATTTTTCCAGATATTTGCATTTTTGATAATATGTACTGTAGATCATGAGACATTTAAAGTCTTCATGACTTTACTATAAGGAACATTATCTTGAAATCGATTAACAACGTGCTCTCTTTGTGACAGATTGGTGAACCAGGCCAGCTTTACTTCTGAGACTATACCTCATGTCTCAATCATGTCACATACCTGATGTCAGTTAACCTTATTAGTTGTAAGATGCTCATCCTTTGTTCCCAGTTTCTCAACTTTTTTGAGATTATGTAGCTGCTCATATTGTTAATGAAATGGTAAAATATTTGAGTTTCAACAATTTATTCAATTCTCTATACTAAATAACATGTGGGTTTATGAGATTTGGAAATTATTACATTCTGATTTTACTTACGTTTTACGCAGAGTCCCAACTTTTTCAGAAGAGGGTTGCATTTTACTTCAGACAATGGAAATGTATTTTCCCTGAGGATCAGTTAACTGGAACAGGGTTGGGGATATGACAGTGACAGAGTGACAGCAGACTGTAAATGCTCTCCCTCCCTCCATGCGTTGACATCCAGTGATGGTCACCCAGCGTGTCCTGTCCCAATCAGAGGAACAAACAACATTACTGTTTGCCCAGACTGCCTAAGCTCACTCTGACCCCACTGTGGTGGAGCCCACTCAGGCCACCTGGCTCACACAGCACACTGTGAACCTGGGCTAACCCTCATGCTAACCTTGGCACCAGGGTCACAAGTGCAGCCCTAATTACACTACATTATTTGTGCAGGAGGATGGCCCTTCGGCACCCGACCGCACAGCCTCTCTGTCATTTGTTCAGCAAATTTACTCTGACCCTATCAAACACCCTCCCACACCCCCACCCTATCCCTTTCCCTCCTGTTCGGCCTGGTTAAAGTTCAGATTCTGGAAGTGGTACATGCATAATGAATATAATTGTGTTATAGGCCAGCGTAATTGCTCTGGCAACACTGTTTTTTGTAACTGTCAAGTCTGTGAAGTGCTCTTAACTTGATTGTGGGTGTGTTGGTGAGATTGTGGGTGCATAGACTACGTTTTAGCGGGAATGTTCTCTTATTGGTTAAAACTGAGTAAACAAACACCCAATCTTTCTGCAGCCCCTGGCAGCCAACGCACTGCTGCATATGAATATTTGGCACACAGTGTTGAATAGGTATCCATGTTTTTCAGTTTCATTTTTTGGAACTGGGGCACCTTACCTAACAGATACAGCATGTCCTGAAATAGGCACGCCAGTGTAGATCATGATAACTTATCTTCATGCACATCTCCCATCGGGTGTAAAGCCTCGGAGAGCTCCACTTCAAAGCCTGGCTTGTTCACTGTAAGGCCATAACTCTACAGGACAGCAGGGGGGAGTCAGAGATTGAGTTTACAGTTTTCTTTTTGTGTTTTTTAATTTTTATTTTGGGGATACGTGTGTGTATGTGGAAAGCAGGGGGGTTATTTGGCCCTATTTCCCCTTCCACCTCTAGATATCAAAGCGAACTCTGACAGTGGGGGTCTCTGGCATCCCGGGCCCCTTACCATGGAGGAGACAAAGCATTGCACCGCAAGCCTGCATCATATTAAACAAAGCCTAAATGCTTCAAGCTGTTACACACTCCCCAGTGAAACTTTTATGAAAGGGCCCCTAATGCGATTTCAGAAACACCTTGTCATCAGCCCTCAGGCATAAGAATGGAGAGGACTGAATATATGAATGAATGGATTCTTGGAGCTCCAGAGAATCGACTCTGTGATTGCAGGTGACCCTACGGTTTTATAGCTCAATATGTACCTCTTGCAATATTGTCTCTTTTTCCATTCAGTGAAAAAGTTTAGATGTTCATTTAACAGGAAATAAAACTGTTCTAAATGTGTACTTTTAAAATTACACCATGGCTTACCAACTGACTTCCAAGGTATTTAATGCATTTTTTTCTCGTAATTCCACGTTAACTCTAGATTCCCATCAAGTCTGACGTGCAGACGTTCCTGCTCAGAACTCATGAGTCACATTTTTGCTGGAAAAAGAAGAACAGTGAGACCAACATAGATGTTGTATTTGTCAAATTCTTGGCACCAAGCTGCTTCATACTGAAGACCAGCCTTAAAGTTTAAGAGTGAACCAAAACAAAACATAATTTCAGTTTTACTACCCATCATTCAACAGCTATCTTTTTCAGGGTTTTTTTTCTGTTGGCAGCCTTTTGACCACTGAGTAAAAGCTTCAGCATTTGAAAAAACACATTTTTTTTCTTCTTAAACTATAAAATAAATCTGTAGGTTGTGAAAATCCTTCGGAGAAAAGTGCTTTTTAATACTTTTGGTGTTATGCTTTTATGAAAACAGATTAGTTACAGACGTGTTGGTGATTTTTGCTCACAGGTTTTATTGTTGACTTGTTTCATCGCACTCCTGGGTAGTATTTATCCAGCAGAGAAAAAATATGTGAACCCCCCCTTGGAATTAATTGGTTTCTCTCCATCAAAGCAACACCAAGAATTGTTTTAATGTAAAATATAATTTAAAATAATCTGAAGGAATATTTGATCATTCTTAGGAAGTGTCATTAAGTCTCACAAGCTTCCGCTCCCTACTGTCAGCAAAAACACAGCTGAAGTAACTTTGGACTTCTGTCCCAGACTTCCTTATGACAACTATGTATTACTTCAGGACACATAAATTGATTTGTCATCAAGTGATCAGAATCATTAAATATTTGCAGTGCTGGTGTAAAGCCTTGAATAAAAAACTAACTGGACTTAAAAACTAGGGACAGTTTAGTACTGTGGCTACTCTTTCAAGAAATAGGTGTTCAACTGAGAGGACTCCAAAGACACAACAAAATCCTCAATGAGGTAAAGTAAAATTCACATGAAGCAGCAAACAGTTTGAAGACATCCCTGGAACAAGGAAACGTCTCTGTCCATGAATCTACCACGCATAGGTTGTGGAAGAGACAGGATGTCCATGGTGGAACATCGTGAAGAAAGCTGTGGTTCTCTGAAGAAAAAACATCTCCCCATGCCTGAAGGTCATCAAAGAGCCCCTTTGGCAATCTGCAACACTTCTTTGAAAATGCTTTGTGAGATCAAATTTAAACTGTTCAGAAAGAATACTCAGCACTACTGTATGTATGATGTAAAAAAGCCACAGCTTACCAGCTCCAAAACATCTTTCCAGTGGTGAAGGTTGGTAAAGGGAGAACCGGGATTTTAGTTTGCTTCATTTTCTCGGTGCTTGGACCTCTTTCCATTATTGAGGAGAAAATGAATTCCAAAGTTTACAAAAAATACTCTACATGAAAATGTAAGATTGACTGCCCACCAGCTGAAGCTCAGTAGAAATGAGGTGGTACAACTATTACCCAAAACATGGGAGCAAATCCTACACAATGTCTTCAGCAAAACAAAATCTGTCATTTGGAGTGGCTGAGTCAGTGCTCAAACCTCAGAACTCAATAGGCATGTTTCCACTAGCAGGAGTTTAGGGTAAACCTGGGAGCCAGGTACCTCTAACAGGGCCGACCATCTTCTCACCCCCCTCAGACGGCGTGTTTCCATTCCACTGTAGCGCCACACAAGAACCTTTGACTTAAAATTAGCACAGCCAACCACTAGATAAAGGTAATGTGTACTTTTTGCTGTTCACAAAGGGCCAGCAGAATGCAGGGAAATGAAATAAAGAGAAAAAGAAACACATAAACAATGGATTCTACTTTTGTGTTTTTTTTAAAAACATACACTGTGGCAGTAACAATGGAGATTAAAAGAAAAAACCTGCTCTACATTGGCATAATTCGCCAGGAAGACCTAACCTGTTCGCCTGTCCATCTGTCATTTTTTCTTGTAATCTCTAACTTTATCAAATGTACTCGTAGCAAAATGTTTATGATCTAAATGGTTCAAATAAGTTGTGATCATCTAAAGTATGCTCACATGAGAGTCCTGAACACAATTTAGAGATTCCGATAAGCAAAGACCCCCCTATCCCCACCCCTCATCCTCCACCAGGAGCTACCTGTTGACCAACCTGAGTTCCTTACCTACCACATGAACGTTTTCCAACCAGTAAAGGTTCCTGAAGGCCACTTTTACAGGGTTGTTCCTGATAATGGAGACAAATGTAAACAGCCCGGGCCCCAAAAAAAATCTACCAGAAACTCCCACTAGTGGAAATGCGTCTGACACAGATGCTGTAGAAAGACCTCAAGGGAGCCGTTCTCATCAGGCATGCTACAAATGCATCTGAGCTAAAGCAGTTCTATAAAGCAGAATGGCCAAAAATGTCTCCTGACTGTTGTGTAGTTCTGATCCAGATACTGAAAGTGTTGACTTGAAGTTATTGCTGCAAAAAAAAAGGGTTAACCATGAGAAGTTATAGTTGTTGTCAGTCAAAGTATATTATGATTGAATAATATTGTGACTCAGATGACGATTAGATAACATTTTTGGCAAATTAATGCAGTAAACTAGTTACTTCCAGGGAGTTCACGTGAATTGCCACGTTATATGTAAATGATCGCTCTAATGGAAGTGCTGGGGTTACAAGTAGCTTTGAAGCAATCATGCTGCTGGTAATGAAGGCAGTATTTCATGCAATAAAAACCATCTGGGGCTTCCTCTGCTGAACATGGTTCATCTTGAATCCTTCTTTCACGTACATAAACACAGTGCATGTGTGAAAAGATAAAAGTAGACACACTGAGCGTGTGATAATCGGGTGATAATGATCTCTATACATGAGGTGGACAGAGAAGCAGACATGACCAATCAGATGCGTGTGTGCACACAGTCTATGGCTTTACATCCTCTTGCTAAGATCATTTAGGTGGGGTCTCAAGTTTTTAAGGGCTAGAGGAGGAGATATTGAAGTCAAAGGTAACCGATCACAGAAGATGCGGATGGTAAAACGCCACTCATCACAGCCTTGTTCAAATCATCTCTTTCATAACTTCCCTCACACTCTTCCTGTCAGATCAAAGCCTTTTGTGACTCGTCACACATCTATACATTTGGCCTCTGTTTTTTCTCCATCACCTTTTTTCGCTCTTGAACCTGCCTTTTCTCTCTCGCTTGTCATCCCTCAATCACTCATTTGAGTTGATTTGGAGACTGATGTTAGTGCGTGTCACAGGGATGTGTTGGGGGGGTGAGGTAGACAGGATCTGAGCTGACTAAGAGCATGCCCTCCACCCATGTGGAGATGGTTTTAGAGGTGTCAGACAAGACAGAGGTACGTCACCCAACCCCGCTGAATTATGACCGAAACTCATCTTTGATGTGAGAAGTTACCCCCCGCCCTCCCATCTGTCTTACTTCATTCTGCTGTGTATGCCTCTTTTTATCTTCCACCGTTACTCTCAGGGGGATTTCGAGAAACGCAGCATCCATGAATCCCTCTTAACTCCAAAGAACATTGGGTGAGATGCACATGAATCATTTACCAACATCCACTGGAGATTAAAGAGCTGTCGGATATGGTATTTCCAGAAGTAAACATATGACAGACCTTTACGAGGTGCACTAAATGACCAGTTTCATAGCTGATGAATAAAACTCCACTTAGCCCTTTTCATGTATAGTGCTCACTACAGAGGTGTGGACAAAAACTGTTCAAATACTATTTTCCAGCATTTGTGTAGTCTTGGATGGTTTAGCTCCATATTTAGCACATCAGTGGACATCAGAGAACCAATCTGTTCAGTACATTCATTGCACTGACCAAAACAAAGTTTTTTCTTTCTTTTGCTGTCGAACATTTAATTCCGTGTTGAAAATGTTGACTGGATGTTATTTTTAAAAATTCTTCCTGTATTCTGTCAAGACAAGAATAATTGCACCTGCTATATTAAATGCTGAGGCACTCCAGTGTTTATCTTTCTCCTTCTTGAATCCAAACAGATATACTCTCTAAAAGTGGAATACTTTGTCATGCTGTCAAACGGAAAGGAAATGTAATTAATTTTACACTTCTGTTGTAATTTCACGTGTTACCTTTATTTTGATACTTGAATTTGCTGAGATATACTCATTGTAAATTAGTTATGTCATATTAGGCAGGAATGTTAAAAATAGTCCTAGCTGCATATAACTATGTTTGGGGGAAAAAATGGACTATGTTCCTTTTCACTTGGAACATTTCTTAGAACAAAGACTGGTGACCTGTCCAGGGTGAATCCCTGCCTTTTACCTACACAGAGCTGGCATAGGCTTCAGCAGACATGATCACGGACAGGATTCCAGCAGGTTCCACTCAGTCTAAAAAGGAATCCACTCAGTGGATATGGATGGATGGATGGATGGATGGATGGATAGATGGATGGATGGATGGATGGATGGATGGATGGATGGATGGATGGA
>JAOWBL010000014.1:13159202-13169734 GCA_028564865.1 Zenarchopterus dispar | reverse complement strand
GGATGGATGGATGGATGGATGGATGGATGGATGGATGGATGGATGGATGGATGGATGGATGGATGGATGGATGGACGAACGGATGGACGGACGGACGGATGAACAGACAGACGGATGGATGGATAAGTCCATCAGCAACTGCAATCAAAGTTGATATAAGCACATTTACCATTATACTCAGTATTATTCACCATCCTCAGGGAGAGCAGCATGTTCATTTTGTGTAACCAAGCAAATTATCTCAAAAGATTATCCATCCAGAATTGTAAACTTATCATTACTCTTTCCTTTCAGTTCACAAGATTCAATTTTTGAGTCCATTGCTCCAAGGTTAGTGGGAGAGACAGTTTATTGTTATCATTTTGTGGTCTAAAGCAGCACCAATCTAACTATATACAGCCTATTTTTCCCATATCTTCATAACATACATGCTAAGTTTAAAATTGGCCTAATTTCCATTTTTATGTTTCAAATCATGTAAGAAAACCTACCTATTAAACCATAACATATTGCACTGTTTCTTTTGCTAGTTTTTTTTAAATTTTAATAATTCATTCATGAAAACATTAAATGACAAGATCTTAAACTTTCCTGGATTTTACCCTTTGGATGAAACTGAATGAAAAACCGCCTTTATTTAGAGTGCACGTTGAATTATGAAGTATTTTTGTTCTCTTTCGTGTGATGTGTAATCAGTATGAGTCTGGGAAAGCCCACCATCATCATCATAATTTGTTGCCTGTTTGAAAAGATGCTAGCTTATCGTCACCTGAAGTATACACAGAGGATAGGAAAGTACTTGCCATGAGGCCCTTCTCAATCTTTTTTTTTCCTTGGGAATTGTGTGTAAATGTGGATTTCACCTTGCAGATGCTGCGCAGCATCAGACTCCACAAGTCAGACCTTCCTCCCCTGGGCATGGCAGCCTCTTGCAGCTGGAGTTCAGGGGTCACAATCAGGCAAAAGTGTGTATGATTGTGTGTGTATGTGCACGCTTCTTCTTTCATGTTATGTGCCTGCACATATCTTAGGGTTTCTTTCATATTGCACGTGCGAAACATTACCGTCTTTATGTAGATGATGTATTCTCTGGAGCCTGGCTGAGGCTGCCAGTGTGAGTTACAGTGTGAGTTGCAGCTCTCATGCTGTGTGAAAACAGTGTGACAGTGAGAGGAGCCCAGAACACAAAGCAGGTGAGGTTTCCTGCAGTCCTCTACCACATGAGCACTCAGAGGTTTGAACTGAAGGGGTGTTGAGTTCCTCTTCTGTTACAGTTTTCCTGGACATCAAAAACAAACACTGAAACTCTCCCAGTGACACTAAAATCTGATTATTTTGAGGATATCACTTTGGTGTAGTGGCTAGAGGTGGTTGTCTTCTACCTGGACTGACTTCCTGCTAAGGCTGAATTGTCCCTGGGCAGGACATCGAATCCCAAATTTTCCCAGTGCCAGTAACGGATCACAAGTCAGTGTTGTCAAACCATCCAAGCCTGGATATATAAGGAAAATACATCTGACATCTGAAAATACATCTTATGTCAAATCTGTGCCAAATATTCTTAGACCACATATTAAATGATGAGCTAAAGAGAAAAGATTACAATATCACTAAATCATGAGGTATTAATCGAATATCAACGAGCATCAGTGAACTTCAAGGATTCCATTTAGTGCATTTTATTAGATAAATTTGTATCTCTTTTTTCTCCATTTGAATAGTTGAATACTTAAATCCATTATGAGTATGTTTACTATCTGTTAAAAAGTTTTGTTTCTGTCCAAAAGTATAGTTGGAGAATAAGTCACTGTTAATTTGTAATCAAACAGAATGATGTTGTTAAAAGTGACCATAGCAACCTGTTCAAGCATATGAATATGAAGAAAATAATGAATGGAAACAATTTTGCATGTCTTCAGGATTAAATAACTATGTTAAAAAATAATGCACAAAAGAGTTAGTGGTGTGGAACAATCGTTCTCATGAGTTGTTGTAGATAAACTGTAAAACAAATGTGGGGAAATAAGTAATGAATTTATTAGTTACTTAAAAATTATAAGTAGTCACTGTTTTGAACTCTAGAGAAATGACAGTTATCATGTACTCCTGTTATTTTATTTATCTTTGTGCTTCCTGAAGTGGAGCATCACACTAAATAGCCAATGAAGCAATTTCACAAAATTCTGTTTTCATTAGTTCACGATTTAGTAATGATTAAAAAGTTAGTCTCCAGTTGTCCTCAGTGGCACGTGACTACAGAAATTTTGACTGTAGTTATTTTTTCTCGTTTAAAAAATCTTTCTTTTTCTCAAAATAAACCTATATCAACAAATTGCTCAATAGGTCATTTTTGAGCTCCTTTTGATAAATAATAGATCCAAAGTCTCAGCTGAGGCCTTGTTCTTTTTGTTTTTTGAATAAAACTAACCTATAACACAATATCCATGTCTGTTTAACAAGAGAAAACAATTTTTACATTTTCACTTTCCGATTTAGATCAGAAGAACTTCACAAATTTATTTGGATATTGATAATCGTTTTGAAGAGAGTAATTTCCCTAAAGAATAAATAATATTTATCATGAAGAAAAAAGAAAGCTCGTTTAAGTGAAACATTTTTTTTCTCCAGTAAATTCATTGTAGTTTCTTGAAGCTGAAGTACGCTGACTGCAGTGAAAAACCCGCAGCTATATAAACTCACGGAGTCTCCAGAGGTCAGTCAGCTGATGTGAGGAGCGGCGGACGGCCGCAGATCTGTAATCGGAGCCACCTGTGCGCGCAGAAACTCACCCTGACGGATGAAGAGGCGGACCGCTGACAGAACGTCCGGAGAGCCGGCTGCTGAGTTTCAGCCTCTTTCCTGTTGCACTTCCACTTGACAGAAACTGCGAGGACGCGCGGACGTGATTCTGTTAGAGATCTAGCGGATACATTTCCAACTGTGCGCAGAGTTTGGGCGCAAATCGATCTCCAAGGTGCGCAGGGTCTCCACCGCATTGTAAGACACATCAGTGGGGATTTGACTTTGGCGCAAAGTTTGTATTCTCCTAACAGATAAAGAAAAAAACAAGTTTTTCGATTTGATTTACCAAGAATAATCTGACCACTGTCTTAAAACGAATTAAATATTTATACTTTCAAAATCATAAATATTCCATATAGGCCAAGATACTCAAACTAAGTTTCCGTGGTGATTAAATCTAATAGATTTTTATTCATTTTGTGGCTTAAGGAGAAATAAAAGTAAAGGGAAAATGTATTTCTTTTTTATGGCTCATTTGATTAGACGAAAAGGAGAAAATTGAAGAGAAGAGCGCGTCCGTTGCCTGTGACAGTAAATAAGAACCTCGTTCCAGTCATCACGTATAGACGAAACCACGGCTGCTCCCTCCTGCTTTTTAGAGGAGCGAGGCGCACCCAGGCTCCCCCTACGCCCTCCAAACCCCTCCCCTTCCATTCACAAAGCTATTTAGCATCTGAAACTGGGATAAAGTTTCCCAAAAAATTGAACCAAAAACTTCCTGCCAGAGGAGAAGCGTGCCAGCTTCCACTGTGAGTCCAGAGTTTCCAAAAAAAAAAAAAAAAAGCGCAGGCAACTTCAGAATTTTTCTCTGTCTTTTAAGGATTTCTATTCATTGTTGTAACCACGGCTTCAAAGGTGGACAACGTTTTTTCCTCTCTATCCCTGCATTTCTTCAAGAAAGAAATGGAAGAGGGCTCCAGTTCTCCGGTGTCCCCTGTGGATAGTCTGGTGACCAGCGAGGAGGAGCTGGACCGACAGCAGAAACGCTTCTCGAGGAAGAGGAGGCTCAGTAAAAAGTGCAGCGAGGACAGCAGCGGGAGCAGCCCGGGGCCGGTGAAGAGGGGGAAGAAGCCGAGCCCGAGCAGCAGCCAGTCGTACGAGGAGCTGCAGAACCAGCGGGTCCTGGCCAACGTCCGGGAGCGCCAGAGGACTCAGTCTCTCAACGAGGCCTTCGCGTCTTTGCGCAAAATCATCCCCACGCTGCCGTCGGATAAACTCAGCAAGATCCAGACGCTGAAGCTGGCCTCCAGATACATAGACTTCCTCTGTCAGGTGCTGCAGAGCGACGAGATGGACAGCAAGATGTCCAGCTGCAGCTACGTCGCGCATGAGAGACTCAGTTACGCTTTCTCCGTGTGGAGGATGGAGGGCGCTTGGTCTATGTCAGCATCCCACTAGCAGCCACAGACCTCCACTTCCAATGCCAAAGCGGTGGGTACCACGAACTGGGGACACCCAGATAGGCTTTATAATGGCTTATACAGTTGTATGACATAAAACTGAATTAGGCGTATGAAACACATAATTGTGTAAAAGAGTTATATGTGGGAGATGTAGTCACATGTTTTGCTTTTGGTAGAAAGTTGAGGTCAGACACTGAGGTGAGAGTAGGCAGCTGCTTCTCCAACCAACATTAAAAACGGCCACAGCAATACATCTGCTGATGTTATTTCATCCTAAATAGAACATTGCCTTTTTATTAACTTTATCAAGTGTTGCAAGTTCTGTGTTGTGATCTTTAATTGCATTTAAAACTAAACTGAGTGCTACAGCTGGAGTGATTTATTTCCAGTGCAAACACTCATTTATATAAATGGTTTCGTGGAATATATTAATTTACCACACTAAGGGAAACATTAAATAACCTTAGACTTACTGAAACTCTATTTAACCACTCTGTTAACAACTGCGTTTCATAGTGGTGAAACTAAAAAATGAGGTTGTTATGTATGTACTCCTGCTCATGGTACAATACAAGCTCCTGCACCAAAACCCTTAACAACGGAAAAACACTGTAACTTGTCAGAGTAAACTAAAAAAGAACATCAGTAAGAACAGACTACAAAATCTGAACAATCATGATAAAATCATATTAACAAACACACGGCCCACAGCATGCTGGGAATTTACATCCAACCGCACCAACACTCACAATTAACCCTTTTTTTCTTTCTTTCTTCACTCGCGTGAAAAATACAGATCGTTGTGGTACTTTCAGAGAGTACATCTACTTTCACCTCTGGTGTTTGAAGTCTTTTGGGCAGAACCACTGGAGTTCATGCGCTCAGACCTGAGTGCGCTTGTGCGCAGCAGCTTTCACAAAGCGGCCTCGGCATCTTGCCCTCCTGCATCTGGATGCTGGTCCGCGTTGGCCCCTGGCACCCGGTTCAAAGGCTGTCATTTCACTGAAAGGCCGTTGGGTCATGGTCTTCTGGGCCTGCCAGGATGGTTAGCAGGTCTGACCCACAGAAATTGTACCAAAAATAAAAAAAAAATTAAAAAACAAAAAAAAAAAAAAAGAGAGAAAGAAATAAAGCCTACAATAAAATAAATGAAAAAAAAGAAAAACGGGTGCTTCTAGTGACATTACTGGTCAGTGCAGGTCAAGATCCGCATACACAGCAGTGAAGTTGGAGATTGAGATGAAATAATTTGACGCAAAGGGAAACTGGCCGGTATATGCAAATAAAAGTGTGGCACTTTCCAGGCGGATTTATTAAACCTTGCGTTTTCTGTCTGTCCCATGTCTGACCAGAAACGTATGAAATGAACCACTTGTGACTTTTGTAGCTGAGCCTTTCTTAGAATTAGGACCAAAAATTGCAGCTGTAGTGCCACCACGGGTCATTTATATCCTCAACAGAGCGATTTCCTGTGCGCACACCGCAGGAATGGGCAGTCAGGCTGGACGACAAAGTGCAAGTCGGCGAAAGACAATAAAAGCAGGCCTGGATTAACAAGCCGGAAGGTTTTGGTTACCTTGTTCTGCAGATTTCTTCGCGTTTGGATCATTCAATAAGAAGGCCTGCAATTCAGATGCAAGAAAAGGGGAAAAAAGACAGGTCGTTGAGTAAAAAAAAAGGCTTGTGTTTTGTCATCAAGAAATGAAAAAGAAATCAAATTTAAGCAAAATTCTTCTCAATGAGCATGCCTTACCCTTATTATAGTCAGTTTGAACTTTAACGAAATATTTGACAGATGCTCACAGTGACTTGCTTGCAGCCACGCCATTTTTAAAAACAAAGTGTCATATAAATGGTTTATTTTAAAGTGCATAATTTAAAGATGCTTTGACAAATATTCCTCAGTTGGCAGGCTTAAATGACCCTAAATAATACTTGCAGCTGAAATAAGTAAACGCAGGAATTGAGGCTCAAAGGCGAGGCTTTGTCATCTGATCAACCAATCCTGCTGCTGCGGGCACAAACTACGCTTCATTACAGTAATTAGTGTGAGTACAGTCAATTTCAAGTCCCCCCGAGTTTAACTGACCTCCATGAAACCAAGACGAAAATAACAAAGCCTTGTGGTGAATTTTCAGGCCTTACAGCGTTTCCAGAGCCGGACACAAACACACGAAGTCCGTGACATAATCGAGATGCTGTAGAATTGAAGCAGCAGGAGTCACACAAAAAGACCTTTCAAAATAAAATGCGTAAATCATGAGCTCAGCCGTGTATTTCAGGGAAAGCTTTGGTCTTAATGTTTCCCCGAGGTTTTGGATTTTATTATTTTAGGATTGTCCACTAATCCGCAGCGAAATGAAAACCTGTGAATTTACTCAGGTGCTTCACGCTAAAGACAAGAAAAAAAAGGGAGTTTTTCCCCCTTCTCCATTTCACTTCAGTAAAACTGCACTCAGACGCGAAATGTTCTTGCCTTTCTGCTGCCATGTGGTTTTACTCAGCTCGGCGGCTAATTATTGATTCATTAATGACTTCCCACAATCCAAGCGAGCCAGAAAGTCACATGTCCTCCTTAGAAACAGCCAAAATAATAGTATTTTCAGTGCACACGCACGCCTTATTAATGAGGACTTTTGTACTTTTTTCCTTTTTATGCTTCCATTTCAGACTGTTTACTTCTGCAAAGTCTGAAGACCAAAGGGATTATTGAAGAACGCATGGACCTCAAAGGCATGGTGGAGAGACGTAATGTGACCCACAGCAACAAAATCTCGTGGAGTGCATGTGTATTTGTGTGCATTGCGTGGATCCATACTCGTGACTGTCTGGAGCTGTTTGTGGCAGAAAGGACAGAAGGCGTGCGGACCGTGCGGGCCCAAGGATGCTGCTGCGCGCTGTTTTTCACCAAAGCCATCCTTCAATCGTTTGTAAAAGGAGATATATTTTCTTGTTTCATAGACTTTAAACCAAAATATGAATATAAATATATATAAATAAATAAATGCATATTGTACATACTTGTGTAACTTTATCCTGTAAAAGGGACCAATGCAATTTCGAGTCTTTTTGCTTCATGGATTTATTTCACCGGCTATCTTTAGCAAGTCTCCATCCAAACTCCGTCCAATTTACGTTGTTGTTTTGCTTATTTATTAAAACAGGTATTTTTGAACGAAAACATGGTTCACGTTTTTTTTATTTTGCCTGTACATGTCAAGGTAAAACATTCAGCCGAATACCACACTAATGAATGCATTCAAATGGAAACGTGAAATTGAAGCACTTGCTTAGATGGATCTGAAATAATTTGTTTCTTCCTTTCTCTCTGCTGGGTGTAAAAAAAAAGCTCCTTTTTTTTTACCCTCCTCATCCGCTTGTTATGGAAAAAAAGACCATAAAAACACAGCTTCATTAACAGGAGGAAATTCTGGCCAGCTTTAAACTCAGTCACATAAAATGTTTGTCTGCTTAAATAACAAGTAATCATCTGAAATGGCGATGCCTTTGCGCTCCTTAACGAGCAGGGAGCCCCAACTACCGCAGATAAGGACAACAACGCGCCTGGAGCCAAAAAAAAAAAAAAAAAAAAAAAAAAGCAGGACCTCAACTAGTCATTTCTTTTAATCTCTACCGCTCACTCTTAATGCAGTCAAACAGTTTACCTCTCGGTTTCCCAGACTTGGTTTGATGCAATCTAAACACCAAAAAGAGCTCATTGTTAACGCCGGGGCTGCTGGTGTAAAACCTGGGCTGACTTTCTGCGGTTGTTTGAGCTGAACACCACTGTGGCTCTGCTGCAGAAACCTACAGCCAGCAGTAAAACATGCATTTTAGAACAGTTTCCCGTCACAAAGCGACTCTCCAGTATTTATTATCAGGTGAAATGTCCAGGAACTTCATTAAATGACTGATTTATAATCATGTTTGTCCGTAACTTCAGCAGTATCCATTAAAGAGCTGGTCTGTGGTGGACCCCTGCAACTACAGTGGCCCTGTGTTGCTTTTCCATTTAAATCGGAAGTCGGAACTTGGAAATGACGTCACATTGGAACGTTCCAACTGGACTCACCAGCACCATTGTTACCATTACTAATTCTTTCTAACTGTATGCGTCATTTAACTCATACAAAGAGTGTTAAAAGTGAACAGTTTTATCTGAATGTCTGACCTAATGTGAATAAAATAAGACAGAACTGTTGTAAACAGAGTTTGTTGATAGGGTAGCAGTCATGTTGGATCCTGAAGTCAGGGGTCCGTGGGGTCTCTTTGGGTGCTTTGTGGGTATGCTGAAGCACTTAACTCTCAACATAAATCCATTTATTGAAGTTTTAACCAAGTAGGGGGTTCAACTCTACTGGATAACTTTAATTTTATCTTAATGATCTTTACACTTTGTGCTTTCTACTCGTTAAGTTGCCTGCAGTGGAAGATTTATATATAGTCATTGGAGGGCTTGTTTAGATGGAGTGATTTAGGGTATCACACCCGAAGCGTGGCGTGACACTGTGATCTCTGTGACTAATTCTAATCTTACTGCTCTGGGAGAGGCACGACCCTCCCATTTGCACATGCTCAACCTGACCCTGTGAAAGTTTAAAACAAGGGTTATGACAAGACACAGCGACTTAAAAATCGGGTTTACTGTGTAATCAGAAACAAGCAGACCTGTGCCTGATGTTTGTGTAATATCTCACAAGGGGTCCATACAATAACAGGCAAAATCCTCCCTGAAATCCTTCACATAAACTAGTTAAAGATGAACAGATGCAACAGTGTGCTGTCACTTTTGGCTTGGTGGTCTCAGATGCTGCTGGGCAGCCCTTCCTAACAGGGCCAGCTCCATGGGAGCCTGTTTGATACCTGCTCATTATGCCGGGCTCCTCGCAGCTGAGTGGCACACAATCGCCCGGGGGCCACCACTCCAGTGGTGCGAGAGATCCAGATGTTTCCCGTAAAATCGGACGGAAAAAGCTACAAAACTTTAATTTGCAGTGAAAAGGGAATAAAGTAAAGGTTTGCACTCTGTGTGCCTCTAACGGTATTCTGCATTCGTCTGGTTCAGTGAAAAAAATCCAAAGGTCGACCTTGTACCACTTTGGAGGCTGCTTGGATGTGTGTTTTTTGTTTGTGAGCAGGCTGGCAGAGCTGAGATCCAGCTGCGTCGCCTGCCACCATGCTGATACACACATACACACAAAAACCCTCCTTAGTCAAGCTTTAAATATGCTCAGAGTGTTGATCTTACTTTTTGTTTTCTTCTGCTGGTTATAGAATCATATTATCAAGAGCCTGTTAAAACAATTAAAATAATAAATTTAAACTAACTCCAAACATGAACTGTGACAGTATCTAAATTCTCCTTTTTTTGTTGTTGTATAAAATGATATAACAGTGCTTAACAAATGAGAGGCAGAGTGAAGTGAAATATTTGATCCTGCTTGCTGCAATATGACCAGGCTTCATTTATTGCCTTAAAAAAAAAGAAATCCTTGGGAGAAAAAGGGTTCATCCAGTTTTATACAATCCTCTGAACTCTAGACAAAATCTTCACTCTGTAAATAAAATAAAATAAAAATAAATATCCTTTTGTTTCCAATTTACTTTCCAATCTACTTTGCTGACCGATTGACTGACTGATATTGTTCCAGATGCACAGCAATGACCAAATCTGCAACAGGACACTATTTTCACGAAGTTGAATGTGTTGTTAAGATTTTCCGGCTTATTTGCTTAGATTCCTGGGAGATTTTTGGCCTCAGCTTCAACCTTGAGCAATTTTCACATAACCACAAATTGTCATCACATCCTCTACAGTGCAGTGAGTCCCTGAGGAGAGCCTCATCTTCCCTGAAAGCTGTGAAGAAGTTTTCAACAGAATGCTTCGTGTCTCCCTGAGACTCTCCCAGAGAAGAGAAATGCTCTTCTCAGCATGCTGAGTCAAAGCAACAGTAAGACTGACTGATAATTGTGCTCATCCATGAGAAATACTCATATTTCCACATTTATCTCATGTTTTCAAGCAGAGTTTGTAGAATCCCACATTTTTGGTGGGACTAAAAGAACAATAAGTTCAAGATGAGTTTTATTATTTTTTCCCTTGGACTCGAATATTTAATTGTAAAAGTGGTCCCACTTGGCCAATGTGTTACATTTTCACAAAGCCAAACAGGAAAATATAGAACATTGAGATTCACATGGATCTTTACACATTTGTTTGGACAAAAAGAGAAAATATCAGAATGACATATAGGATGGATAGATAGATAGATAGATAGATAGATAGATAGATAGATAGATAGATAGATAGATAGATAGATAGATAGA
>JAOWBL010000014.1:13110221-13159102 GCA_028564865.1 Zenarchopterus dispar | reverse complement strand
ATAGATAGATAGATAGATAGATAGATAGATAGATAGATAGATAGATAGATAGATAGATAGATATAGATAGATAGATACTTTATTGTCATCGTATCAATGAACATTTACAACAAAATTTGGTGCTCAAGAAGGTAATATGGGGTATTAGCAAAAGAAATTATTTTGCTCTAGCAGGCAGGTTGGATAAATGACGGCAGGAATAAGTTCTTCAGCATTTCCTGAATTCACAAGCACACAGACGCCCTCATAAAAGATACTAGAGCCGTCTTCAGTCATCAATCTTTTTGACATTGGACGTCAATAAATTCCTGCTTTTTATTTATTTTGTTAGCAGAGCACATTTTCTCTTCTAAATAAATAAATAAATAGATACCGGCTGGACAAGAAACTTGATTTGTCTCCAGAATGGTGTGTGTGTGTGTGTTTCCTTCTCTTGTCCCCATCATTAGTACAAGCGATGACTGCAGGGGTCGGCCGAGGTCACGGGGTCGCATCACTTCAGGAGCCGACTTTCTCATTTATTTACCAGAAGCTTTCACTTCACTCATGGGAGAGAGAGAAACAACTGTCACTGATTTATCTGCACTGGACAGCTTGAGGGGGAAATACTTGTCCCTGTGCTTCATGATTGCTGATAAAAGCCCTCTAGTGGCAGGATCTGAAGCATATAGCCTTTATGTCAAACGACAAACATTTATTTACTTATTGACAAAGCATTTTTTTTCTATGGCCTAAAGACTTGCATGTTTGGTTTTTGTGATCTTTACTGACAGAAGACATAAGTGTGCATGCTTACACAACAACAAGACAAATCAACCATTGTCTTGTTGTTTGGCCTGATTGTAATTTACTTTCCAATTTTCAAGAGAAAGGAAAATACAGGAATCTGCTTGTGTTAAACCTAAACAGATTGGAATCTTAGTTAATATCAATGCACTCACTTCATATGTTGCTACAACTGAAACAGGGGCTACCAGAGCTCTGGAGGATCCACCATGGTCATTGACTGGTGGTCTAGTCTCAACCCATTTAACTAGTTAGGTAGTTCCAGGTGCTTCCAGGCTGGCCTTGAAGGATCTGGGGTTAAAGGTGGCTCAAGCAGCCAAAGACAACCCAAACTGGCAGAAGGCCAATCCAATACTTTATATTTTCCTTTTGATCATTAACTTCCATCCTACCCTGTCTTCTGCAAGCCGTATTATCTTTAAAATGAGACTGATTATGCTCTGTTAGCTCTTAATTCACAGCTCAGATGTCAAATTTATTCAAGATGCTAAGTGAGTAAAGTGATAATGCCGATAATTTTTCACAAACTGTTTGTTACAGCACTTTCATGTCAGTGTAGAAAGCTGGGTGTAGACCCTTCCTAGACCCAACTCCAAAGTTGGGATTTCCAACTTCCAAGTCAAAAGTTTCAGTTGGAAAGCAGCCAAAGATCAGAATTCAACTCAGAAGTTTAGTTTAAATATCTAATCAGAATAAAAAGAGGTACATACGCAGCCTTAAGCGAAATGTTCAAGGCTGAAGCCTTCAAACTGACGACTTTTCCTCTGTGTTGTGTTTGCCGTGTGAATCCTTGCCCTTTACATGACATCACACACTGAACAGTAGACTAAACCACACACACGCAGGCAGTGGCAAGACAAGCAAGTTCAGCACAGCTTTTCATACATGGATCAGAAATAACAAGTAGGGAAACATCAAGTAAACAATATCTAACTCCTTGTGTACGTTTCTGTTGTTGCTGAAGTAATTCTCTAGATAAAATAAGTTGAAGGAAACTGTTGCATTTGTTCTCATCATTTTTGTCAGACTGCGTTAACTTTACCTAATCCTAACATTTGTGGTCTTTCGCTTGGCTGATCCACCTCTGCAACTCCCCCCACAGAGATGTTTGTTGCAGCCTTTTAAAAATAGCTGTTTACTCATGTCTGTGTGTGTTGATGATGCTGAATTGATTCTAATAACTCTTCTATAATTAGTCTGGCTTGTCATTCAAGCAGCTGGCCAAAGCCTCATCGCCCTTTTGGAGTCACTTGAACCTGCAATTAAGATGCGAAGCAATGAGTGTGGCGGGGAGGATGAGGCCTTTTTTTACGCAAGCGGGTGGCTGGGTAATGACAGAGCTAACTGATAACGACCAGAGGAAGATGAGCAAGGCAAGAGCGCTGCCGCAGACCAGAATGTCACTGTGGGGGAAGGAGATGGGGAAAATAGACTTTTCACTCCTTTCTTGTGGGGACGAGGGAGCTATCATGTTGGTGGGGGTGGGTTTAACAAGCAGGCTCCACCTTTTCTCTGACCTGACCTGACTAAGGGCACGAGGTTTACATGTCACGCAGCAGAAGATACAGTGAACTGAAGGTGAGCCGGGCAGTCTGTGTCGTCTGAGCATCACCAGCCACAGAGGAACCGTAAACAGGGCACATACCCAGCTTTATCGTCATTCCTGTTACTTCAGGGAGCCTGCAGCATCTGAAAGATGACCAGGATTGTCCCTTGTGACTCAATTTATCCTCCTTCCCTCAGTGAAGTTTTTGGTTTTTTTTCTTTTGAAAAAAGGTCTCTCATTTGGCTGGGATGCTACATGATTTACAGACATTGTGACAAGGCCAACAAAGGCCGTGGTCTTATTTGTAGTGTTACTCACTAAATTCAGAGTTGGACTGAAAGCAGAGGAATGTGTGTTTATTTGAGAGGAGGAAAGGCAGGCTTGGTTTTGTTTGTTTTTGGACTGTTTTGTTAGCGTTAGTTCCACCACCGACAGCGATTCACTGCTGTTTATTTGGACACCAGCTCCGACCTCTGACCTGTCCAAATGGGTGGCTAATCCCACTCAGAGCTACTGTGGGACCTCTGCTGCCATTCTTGCCAATGATTCTGCCGTCTGGATTTTTTTACACATTAACTACAGTTTACAGGTACACCTAGTTGCATTTCCTAGACACTTGTATAAACCTTTTGGGGCTCCAGAGGGAGCTAAATGCAGCTTGTTACATTCAGTTATAAGTTACAGATATAATAAAATAAACTTGGAGTTGGAACCTAATGAGTAAAAGATGATGTAGAAAAATGAAGCAGTTCTTACTTTAAAGCCAGGTTATTTCATGTTTTTATTTGTCAACTGCACATTTGCCCTGCTTTTGTGCAGACTATCACATGACTCAAGGACTCCTGAAAGGTACGAATCTAAGACAGGTATCCGTGATCTCCCATCTCTCACACAGCGCTGCATCAAGAGCCACCATCCATCAGTACTGAATTACTATTCAGTTCTTTTTCTTTGAAAGACATGAGCAGTTGAGGAACAAGTCCAAAAACCAGACCCTGTGATGGTGTGGGGTTGTCTCAGTGTTCTTGTTCAAGCTCATTCACACTTTCGTGACTTTCAAATTTTTAGAAAAACACAAGTCTCTTTCAAGAAGACACCTTTACAAGGGATGTCCTCCAATATTTCAACCCAAGTAAGAGACTGGACCAACCTCTGCAGTCCTCACCTACAATAGATATGCGGAGAATTTTGAAAACATAAAAAAACCAAACAAACAAACACATATTGTTGCATAACTTTGGACACATCTGCAGGAAAAACTACACAAAAGAACAACTGGTATCACTAGTTGGCATCCTCAATGCAGGACATTTAAAATGAATGCCATTGCAAGGAAGCACTTTACTGTACCAACTGATTAATATATTTGAATGCATTGCAGTGTTGAAATGCTGAAATGAATAGATATTAACACATGAAATATCTCTTGAGAAATATCTTGGGTTCATACTGTCTACAAGGTAATGGAGGTACTTTTTTTTTCTTGCAATATTCACATTACAGCAGTTTTTCCTGAATTGTATTTATAGACAGACTTGAGCTCAACAGAACCTCGTCTTTGACTGAAACCTACTAAAACTAAATATTTTCCCTTCTCTGATAAAATAACTGTGTGTAAAAAAAGTTCTGGTGCCAAATCGGTTTGCAAAAAAAGACACCATCACGAAGAGTGTTAAGATCATTTGCTCTTGAAGTGCAACCTTTAATATTTAGCAAAAACAAGTCTTATATAAAGATGTGAATGGAGTACAAAAACATAAGTACTGACACTAAACAGCAGAAGCTCAACTTCCATTTCTTTGACTACAAATCAGACGAGTTGAAAGTTAATACACATCTTTACATTGCAGACGCACTTACCGCTCTTGGTGACATCAGTGAGACTCTCTTGTGCTGATTTCAGACCAGTGCATGTGTAACTGCACGTACAGAAGTCCATAAACAAGCAGATCCTGCTGCACTCACAGCAATATCATCTGACTAATTTAACTCATCAGTTGTTCCCATATCAGTATTGTTTGCACATTGTTAGACAAAGACAGGAAAATGCTGAAAGAGCCTTTCAAATAAAATAAAAACCATTGTCCGAGCAGTCTTTTCAGCAAGGACCGGCCTTCCATTCATGCAGTTTATCAGATCCTTCATCAGTTCATGATCGGCTTCTGGTGAAGCAGCTGCCACAACCTCCCACATGCTGCTCACACCATCGATCACCAGAAATTCACATTTGAGAAGATCTCCACCAGTCCTTGAAAAGACTCAAGTCCGTTGATGACGGCTAGGTCATAATTTAATAACTTCTGAGGACTTTCCGGCTAGTCAAGCGGTTGAGGATTCAGATGCACAAGAGGTGGAAGTAATCACTTCCTTCCATGGAGTCATACGTTCTCCTTTCTTTCTACTTAAAAGCATCTGGCAGGTTTGTTTTTAATTCATCTACAACCTGAAAGGTCCATCTAGCTAATCCTTGGTGGAGCTCCATGTTTAAATCAGTCTTTCACAATCAGTTTGCAGTTTCAAGTGTTTTTTTGTTCACTTCATTGTGAGACAAGTCTCTTCTTTGACCCATTTGTATTAGAATATAGTTAATTATGCTTAATAACACAATCTATTGAGCATTTAGGCTTGTATGATTTACATGACTTAGAGCAGGAAAATGTTCATAAAACTAATGAAAAGGTCAAAAGACAACATGGGGTATAGATCTCCAGCTCCAGAGGGGAAAAAAAAAAATTCAAAATCCAGCATCTGTGAAGGTATGAGGGTAGCTATGGGATGAGTATCTCGCACATCTGGAGAGGAAACATCAGCACTGACAGATATACATAGCAGTAAAGTTATTTCCTATCCCTAAGTTGAGATGCGATGCTGTGATCAAATTCAAAATTACCATTTGTTTTTCTTCTCAAGAGGCAGATTTCCTCAGCTTAAGCATTTGATGTTTATTGTATTCTGATGTGAATAGAATATGGGTTTTTGGGATTTGAAAAATCAATACATTCTGTTTTTATTTACATTTTATATAACATTCCAACTTCTTTGGAAGTTATTTTTGTGACTGCAGCGTTTTGTATTTGCAAGGAATAAGAAGGTGGTGACAAACTCGTGTTAATCTGTGAAGCTCCATTACTTTTTAAAATAGCAGGTCAAATAATGAAATGAATGAGAATAAAAATTTTCCTGAAAGGAATTTTAAGCTTTCTATGTCAAAATTCATACATCTTGAGTGTGATTCACACCTGACATTGAGAGGGGTATTCAGCAAACAAAATGAACATTAAATGAAAAAAGAAAACAGACAAATCAGAAAGTTTTTCCAAAACAATACTTTATGTTGTACATGTCAAAGACAATATGTTAGAGCAAAGGTTTCCCGAGAAAAATGTACTATGTCTGTAACAATGGCAGGTCAAGTCAAAAAACAAAACTGAAAAACAAAAACAAAACAAAACAAAAAACAGAATATGAATTTTATATGTATGTAAATCTATAAGTGTTTCTGAACCACAGTGGTCATAGGGATAACTGGCTTATTTACTGGAATGGACAACTGTAACAATGCCCAGGTATCTGGGTGGAGCCCTTTAAAAAGTCCAGATGTGACAAAAGGACAAAATGTCCCCAAAAAAGATCCTCCAAAGCCACATCGCACCTGGAATTAAAGCGATGCCCATCCTGTTGCTGCACTTTAGAAAGCGCTCCACTGACACAATAGGCTTTTCTACATAAATACAATAAACTCTACCGTCTGTGCTAGTTACATGGTCTACTTTTGTTTTCTAAATATATTGAACTTGTATCCACCAGGGTGGAGGAATCCATATGCTGTGGGTAAAAGTACAACATGGACAGCACACAAACTCCTCTCCATCATGAATAAAAGCGCAGCAGAAGAGATACGACAGTCTGGAAACAGTGAAAGTACAAATGTCCTTCAGTGCTCAACCCCCATTTGTGCCCTATGTAGCAGGAGACGGATGGTCAGACAGACAGACGACGGGTTGGCAGTGCATGCAAACACAAGGATCATGCAGAGAGAAACAAGGAATGGAGTGAAGTCTGAGTTAAAAATCAAAGCAGTTCTGCCTCCTAATAAATTGAAATTCTAATAAAATGGAATGTATCTATTTTTTTTATTTTTCTATTTAATAATTGGACATTGTTTTAAGACTAACTGTGAAAACAGATGGCCAGAGCAGTCAGTCTGTGATAGCTTTGGCTGCTCTTTGTTTGAGAAACTGAAGCATTAAAACAGTAGGAAAACCACAAGTGGCACTGCTGTACAAAGCTTCTGGGAAAATCTTCCTCAAATGTATAAAAATGTGCAGAAATATCAGTGTATACAACATGATGTGATGTGCAGGCAGCGCGGTAACACGTTCTTATGTTCCAAATGCATATACCCTTTTATGTACAACAAATAGGCCCAGAATGACAAATAATGAAGAAAAAAAACAGTGCATGTGCACATCTAATTAAAAGAGAATATACAGAGAAATACAAACGACGCCGCCTTACTAAGACCTTCTGCAAAAGCTCTCTCATATTCACGTTCTTAGTTTATCGAACATTATTTACAGCAAACTTGGATTCACGTCGACGCCTTCTGTTAACAAAATGAAGAAACAAGCAAGAATCGGCCCAGTTTTAGACTCCACCTGATCAATTCGGGGAGTCGTGAAAAAGACAAGAAAAGCACGCGACTCTGAAGTCGTGTGCAGGATCACGCACCATTTCTGCCTTTACAAGTTGGATACATTCAGTCAAAATTGATAGGTTACTAAGGTTTTAAAAAAACTTTAGCAGCTGCTGATATTTATAACTATATTGTTTAAGACATATACAGTTTTCTTTTAAACTGAAAATTGAAAGTTTATAAAGTTTTGGTCTTCTACAAGAAAGAAAATGTTGGATGGATGGAACCATGATCGTCTTGGATGCAACGACAGAGTTCGACATCAAAACTTGGGAAATGGTACAGATATGTGCATGGACAGGTGATGCAGAGGAGACGGCAACTGCACACCTTCTGTAACAGTGTTCTGGTACCAACAGGATAAAAATAGCAAAATATCATCACAAGATGCAGCATGCGGCAAAAACACTTTAACTGTAACCCAGGACAGCAAATGGTGCCTTCAAAGACACCCTAAAAGGGCTGACAGCACGTTCAACCCATGAAAAGTTTCATTTTTCAAAGTCAACTTCAAAGCAAGTTGAAAGTATTTAATCATATATATAGATATATATATAGATATATATATTCATATACTCATTTGTTTAATATATAAATCTACTATAAACAGACAGTAAATACACAGTTATTTTACAAAGTAGAAACAATTTAATTCAAGAAAAAACCCTGAACCCAGAAACAGATTCATGTTATGACCACTAAAAACAGTCTGATCTCGCACTTGTAGTGAAGAACATCAGTTTTGCAATGTAACAGAGGAACGGCGTGGACAGCATGTCGACAGGTAAACACACATCAAAAGGTACAAAATGAAGTTGCAAGGCTCCAGTGAAGGCCTGACGAAAAACTGAGAGGAAAAGGAATCAACACGAGTAGTCATTGCTGTGGGTGGCGGGAATCCTCGACGATCAGTGTCATATGTACAGTAAACAACAGTAAACACCACAGCGCTGCATTTCTGGATCAATGGACATGATAATAATAAGAATAATGATTAAAAAAGGTCGTTGGCCAAAGGGATGAACTCACGTTGAAGGGATGGCTACAGAACATTTGCTGCATGTCTTAAATTTACTTTAACTTTTATTAATTTGCGGACATATGACCCCCAAAACGTTCCATTTTTTCCCCTCATCAACTTTATTTCATTTCATTTATTAATTAACATTCAGTTTTCAATTTCAGGCCTGCAACCCATTACAAAAATGTTAGTAAGAAGGTAATCAAGTGCTACTGAGGTGGCAAAGATTTGATTTTAAACAGCTGATATTAACTGGAGATGTCAATAAGCATGCAGTCATGATGCAGTGCTAAAGCAGTATCCATGAGAGACTTAAAGGAGCAAATATGGACACAAGATCTCCAGTTATTCCACAAATGTGTGAGGAAATAACTGCAATGTTGAAAACAATATTTCTCAAAGAAAGACCAGAAGAACAGTGCATAATTCTCTTTCTACAGTGCACAGTATCAAACTATTTATAGAGTCTGAATTTCAGTTCATCAAAGTCACAAGGTTAAGCAGGTCAATATCTCTGATAGATTCTGTACTAATAGCTGACTTATCCATGTGGATAAGGAATTAATGTGGTTTTTCTGTATGTGGAGCTACATTTACAAAAGCCACTTATAATATTACTGTATTTAAAAAAAAAAAAAAAAAAAAAAAAAGTCCTGTTAGCATGTCCAGAGGAGAAACTGACATCTCTGGGCTCAGAGGCACCAGTTACAGACCTTCACAGTAAACCTGCACCTGACTCAGACGAATCCGTAATCCAGATCAGTTTTTAAAGAAATGTGCACTACTGTGTTCCAGAGCAGTGAAGTAAAGTGATGTGAGAAGGAAAGGCAACATAAAAAAAAGTGTAAAAGCTTTAGTGTCTCAACTCTTTGGAATGTGTTGCAGGCCTGAAATGTAAAAATGTATATATATTAACAAATGAAATTAAGCTAACAAGAAAAAAAAAACAAAACGGGAAATATTCTGGGCTCATGCTGTCTGCAAAGAAACAGAAGTCAGTATGGATTTATAAATCACTGCATTAATTATTTTCTCTTTGCATTATCCATAATGCTGTAACTTTTTCTGATTCAAGATTTTAAATCGTTGCTGGTAAAACGAAAATTAAGATATTAAGCACTAAGATGTTATGTGTGTGAGCAACATATCTATGACGGAACAGCTTGTGTTTCTCTGCATATGAGCACGCAGACATACACACACCTGCTTTGTAGCACCTTACATTTGGAGAACAGATGTGCTTAACAAGGCCTAAACATGTCAAACCAGCTGTGAGAGCCTCCGCAGCCCCAGAGCACCCTCTGGAAAAATCCCAGGTGGCATGGGCCTCGTTACCAAGGAGACATATTTGTCTTAGAGAGAGGGCGGGTTAAACAAATTGCCCCATATGAGATTAATTACATCCCTCATAATTTGAAGAAAGTGACACTAATGTCTCTGTAGAAACTGTCGCTATAAATGTGAAGCTGTGAGTGGTTTGACAGCACAGAGGTGGTAATCTGTTGCGCTTTGGCTTTGTTATTGTCCATATATAACATTTTTTAAAAAAGAAAAAAGTTACTCTAGTAATCATTAAGCACATTGCTGTAGAAAGTGATGCTACTTAATTCGCTTTATATAGATAAGAACTGATGCCCGAGTGATTCACAGACATATCCTTTAACTTCCTTTTGAGGCACACCGTCTTCAACTTGTGTTTGGGAACTACCTTCTGAACTGAAAATGGGGGTAAAGAGCAACATCTTGGAGGGGACACATCATCTGCTGGCTGCAGAGGATTACAGGTAAACATGCCGAGGTCCTCCAGTTTATGTGCCAACAACATTAAAGGCAGCTGATGTCCCGTCAGGATGAAAAGGTTTGTAGAGCCTGGAACCGGAAAGCTCTTTTTAAGGCAAGGCTCGTTATGTGTAACAGAAAATCCACCTAGATTAGGGGAGGGAAAAAAAAAAGAAAGAAAAAAGGCACAAATCCTCATTTTTTAAAATGTCAATTTCAGAATCCTGGAAAGCTGCTGACTTTTCTCAAATGTAACCTTTAATAACTTTGGAAAAATTTAGGAAATTCAATGAGCTTGTTCCGTTCAGTCATTTCAAAAGAGCAGGAATCCATCGTCAGTGCAGAATCACAATCACAAAGAGCTCTAGTGGTTTTGATGGAAATGAGAACATGAAGAGAAACTGAATGATGTGAAAAGCAGCTGAATGCCAGGTATCTGCATGTGGTTCACACCGGCACTCAGAGAGAACATTTGTCAGGAGTATTAAAAGCACTGGCACTTCAGGCGGTCATCGTGGGACGATGTCCAGCTTAACCACGTGCAACAAGTGTATCCGAGTAACTTGTGCACTGCTGATTGTTGAATGTGCCACTCATCTTCAACAGGCTGCATCCTGTGAGGACATTTGCCAGCTCGTCTTGTTGCCTGCTTGACAAGGTGCCGTTTTGGTACGGCAGTGGAAACACCCAAGGAGGGGAATCTACCGTAAATAACAACCGACTGGATGAGGACACGGTCAAAAATGAAGACTTGTCTGAGCAATCAAAGGATGTTTTCTTTTACATCGGAGCGTCCTCTTCCATTGGTTCCTCTTCAGCCCTGCACAAAAGATTATAAAAAACAAAAGAAGATTTTATGTTCCCCCTTATACAACAGCAAAAAGGATTACATATGCAAACATTTGAGTTGCAAAAGTCAAACCTGTTTCTGTGTAAATCCCATACAAGTATCACAAAAAAAAAAAACAAAAAAAAAGGAACAAAAAGTTCCAAGATCTGTGTTTATTTCTCTTTTGCTGCAGGGAAAACCTTAACATGTTTAGTGACTTCATCAGAGCTTTTTGCTGTTAAGAGCTGTTTGTAAGTGAAACAGGTTGAAACACTTAAAGCTCAAAGAAATTAAGCATCTTTCAACTGAAGCAGCAGTATTTAGTATTGATTATCTATGGCTTTTTTATGTGAGTGAAACTGTCATACTGGCCACCAACAACAAAATACAAAAACATTAATATTTTGAGAAAAAAAAAAACCTGGATGAACATTACTATTCAGTATATTCAAGAGACCTAACATTTTGGTCATATAATGCCATTAAAAAAACTGAAGCAACCCGACATCATAATACTCCTTCCTCTGCTTTGGATGGTAGGCACCAGACATTTCATCCACTGCTCTTCTTCTCCTAATGCCCCCCTCATTCTGGATTATCATTCTGGATCACCACTCTGGAAATTTGGACTCATCAGACCTGGATCTTACAAGTCCAGATTACCAGACCATCACCTGACTGAGCTAACTGTTTAACCTTATTGGGTGCTGGTACTAGCATCATATTTACTAGCTATTAATGAGAAAGCAAATAACAGATCTCCAAAATATTGAACTATTTCTTTATACACTCAGAGAGATGTTTATCAGTCACTCAGGACCACAAATGGTAAACAGCTCACACCTCTTTCCGATGTGCTTGTTGGCGACAGACAGAGAGGCCATGGCGGAGACAGTTTCAGCTTCTTCTGCATCACGCTGGAGGGCTTTGCTCAGTGAACAGCCAAGTGTGGAGGTGGAACGCCGCAGGGAACGCCAGTATTTACCTGCAAACAGTCAGTCAATTGACAGTCAGTCAATTAAGACAATGTCCGAGTCATTTTCGAAATAAAATATGTTTTTGCACTTTGCCATTGGAAAGTGTGTGTGGATGAGTGTGTTTCATATGTTGTCACAGTTTCAGGACCAATGATCAGTTTAAATGATTGGTGATCAGTATTTGAAAGAGAATAACAGTAGACATCAGAGGCTGAGAAATAAAGGCTGGAGTTTTCAACACATCTGGTCTAAGTGTGTTAATTGATTTTTAATTTCACCCAAAATATAAAATAAAATTCTCCAGGAAATGTCCTTTTGTCATAACAGGACAAAGTGAGAACCTTTTAATCTGGCTTCCTTATGATTCTTACTTATTTATGTTTGTATTTATCAATGAATTTTAACCAGCTTTACTTCTAGATACAAACCACTTTTTTGTCCTTGTACTGTAGTCCCTAACTTGAGTTTATTTAATTTATTGACTAATTTCTTTCAATCTCATTGCATCGACTCCCATATATTTTAAAATGCAGCCCATCATTAAAATATATATTTAAATCTATTTTGTTGTTAATGTTTAGTGTAAATTTAAGGATTTTTAAATTTTAATAACATTGCAGGTCTTTGTTTTAAACCGCTCTCTTTACAAACCTTTTTCTTTTCTTTTGGAGTTGGGTTGAGCTGGCCTTTTGGGAGGTTCTGATTTTAATACTTTTCTTTATTATTTACTCTTAACATTTTCAGTTTGTTAAAGCACTCGCTTGTGTGAAAAGGGCTGCACAAATAAAGTGTGAAACAGGACGGGAAAATGTACATGCAGTAGGCTGGTGTGTGGCGTTTGGAGTCCACTCACTGTGAATGTCGATGACTCTCTCTAGAGACTGTACAGTGTTGGCGTTCGGTCTCTGCTGAAGCACTTCGTCAGGAATAGGCTCCAACTGAAACAAACAGAAAATGAAAGCATTTCTAATGTAAATCAGTGCTGTGGTTTTGTCTTTCTACTTTATTAACATCTCTGACTCTATATTGGAGGTACTTGTGCTAAAAGTTATAACTTGACACTGAGTGAAAGTCAGCGTGAATAACTGTAAAAATACCTTAAATCTGTTAGGAAACTTTTCCCTCTTAAGAAAAGTTACATCGTATATGGTTGGATACAGATACTTACAGTTAGGCTCAGAAATATTTAGAAAATGAGAGGTTTTTTATGTTTCCTTTGAAGACCTTCACAAGTGATTTGAAATAAAACAATTAGGATGTGATCAAACTGCAGGCTTACAGGTTCAAGATGTTTCCCAAAATTCATCCACCATTTATAAGTATTTGGAGAATTGATTGAAAAGATGGTAACTTTATTATCTTGTTAATTTCAAGAGAAAAAAATAAATAAAAGATTTGAAGTCAAAATCAAACTTTGAGTTGGCTTTTGGGAGCTGTTCGATTGAAGTCCAAAGCGATCTAAATGAAAGTGAAGAATGCCATCATTAGGCCGAAAGATGCTAATAAATATATATAATATATAAATAGTAAAAATTGTAGGTGCAGCCAAATGATAGATTTGGAACATTTTTAAAAAAGGAATTGTACCAAACCAAGAACCTACTGGCAAGCTCAACAACAAAATGCCTGGCTGCCATGCAGTGGGAATCCAAAGTGGATAAACACAGAGGCCTTTCCTTGGTGAAGAAAAACTCTATCAACATCAACAGAAATCGAGAATACTGTGGAGAAGGTAGGGTATCTTTGTCAAAATCTAAAATAAAGAGATGTAAGAGATTACAAGGTTGAAACTGCTGCTAATATTCAAGAACACGAACAAGGTAAGACTTTGCTAGACAATATTTAAAAAAAAAAACAAAAAAACAAAACTAACTATGATCACATCCTGATTGTCTTATTTCAAATTCATCATGGATATGTATAAAAGCAAAGTAATAACCCTGTTGTTGCATAAATGTGTGTGGACCTGACTGTAGGCATTTTATGAATGTGACTGACAGGTGTTCAGAGAAGTTGTACTGAAAACCTCATTTGACCTGCTGTGGCTCCCTCCTGGTTCAAATGATCTTTTTATAAAATGTGGACCACAACCCACTGTTGAGTCCATCCAACAGGCTGGGAGCTGCTGACACAATATTAATAATAAAAAAACGTCTGCAGGTGCAACACCACCTCCCACTCACTAAAGCTTTGCTACTCTTTGACACAAACTACAATGTGTGCTCTGTTCTTCTTTCCACTCCAAGGACATATAATAGTGTAAACAGATGAATACACTTGGAAACTACCTCCATACACAACACAGACATACTTCCATGCAGCTACACACACACATCTCAGCAAGAATGGTGGAAGCCTGTGAAACTCTCTAAGCCACAATGCAGAGGAAACAGAGCTGTTCCCAAAAGTACCTCCCCAACCCGGAATGATTCAATTTCCTTTTTGGCCGACCGCTCAAATGACACTTTCTCATCTCATTTAGTCAAAAAAAGGCTCAATCATCTCTACATTCCAGCTCAAATAACGCTCATCCTTTCCTGTCCTGTCATAACCTTGGTGAAATAAAGCACCGACTGAGAAACATGTAAAGACGGATATTAAGTAAAACAGAAAACAGAAAAAAAAAGGTTTTGGCTTGAGATTTGGGATCAGAACACCAGAAAGAAAAGGAAAAAGTCACTGTTGCTTTGTTTCGCCTAGTCAAGGCAGAAAGTTTTCTTTTAATTAAAATAAATGGTGTGTTGGAGGGGCCAGTGGGGCTGAGGGAAAAAGGCATTCTGAGGAGTTGGATACTTTAATCCTGCTGTGGCACGACAGGCTACATCATGCTCTCAGGAACGAACCAAGGAGCATGAACACATACAGTTACTGCATCGTTTTTTCATTGGGTTTACTATATGACTCACCCTGCAATCAAGGAAAAAAAAAAAAAAAAAAATCAGATACCAGGGCTGGTTTACCGACATAATATTCTTAAAAACATGTAAGAAAACATTCAAAAACAATGCTATATCCAAAAATCAACAACAATTACCTATTTTTTTTTCCCCACCCTACAGCGAAAGACCTAACATCAACTCTTAAATCCTGGCCTTTTGCCTAAAGAGGTTGTTTGTTTAGGCCTTTTGCCTAAACAAACAACTCAGATATTTCAAACTCTTAAACATGGATATATATTCTATATACTTGTTATGTGTTAAGTGACTACCAAAATTTAAACTTTAATACACCACAACCCCATCACTTTCTCCAGAGCCATCTTGGTCTGAACATTTGTCACTCAGTGAGCTGGTCAGATTTGTAGGGTTTTGCGACAGCTCCAAGTCAGAGTCGGGTTATCCAACCTTCATCTTTATGTCAACCTAAGTTTATCGATCCATCCATCCATCCATTTCCTATATCCGTTGAATAAATCTAAATGTCACGGCAATCTGCTGGAGCCTATCCCAGCTCATAAAAGATGATGGGCAGGGGTACACCCTGGATAAGACCGCAGTCCATCGCAGGGCCACATATGTAGACAAACAACCATGCACACTCATACTCACACCTATGGACAATTTACAGATCCCAATCAACTTAACATTCATGTTTTTGAACTGTGGGAAGAAGCCGGAGTACCCGGTAAGAACCCAGACAAGCATGGGGAGAACATGCAAACTCCACACTGAAAGACAGCTGACGGGCTGGGAGTCAAACCAGGAACCTTCTTGCTGTGACAGAACAGTGCTAACCACTAAGCCACCGTGCCGTCCAACCTAAGTTTATATCATAATGTATTCTTTTGTACCTCTGAAGTGGGTAGTGCAAAGATTGATTACAAGTTTGTAAAAGAGACCAACTGTTCAAGGTGTACAGGGAGGTGGAGCTGAGTCGAGAGGCCGACTCCATCCCATAAAGCTGGTTGCTATAAGGCAAGCTGTAAAGACATGCTTGAAAAGGAAGCTTTTATATTCTTCTCTATATTTTGAGTGAAAAATTTTTAATTTATGTTAAAAAAAATGTAAATCTAATGTCATGTTTCACAATTATGGTTATTAGAAGATACCCGTCCGTTATTTAACTGCTCTGAATTATTCACAACTTTAAATTTAAAAAAGACAAAACACTTGCCTCATTATAAATAAACTATTGGAGATGCTTAGAGTTAATACTGCACAGGTTAATCCATGTAAGTTGGCTCTCATTAGTAAAACGTCCTCTATAGCAGGGATAGGTGAACTCCTTCCTAGGTGAGTGCCATGGTAACCATGGTACCATCGCTCCATGGTAACCATTAGGAGTGATGGTTACCATGGAGCGACTAGGAGAGGGTTACAAAAAGCCAGCAAGAACACGGACGGGCATCAAATGTATGCAAACTGTGTATAACAACACCTTATGCATTGTTCCCTTCTCAAAAGCTGAAGATTCAAATGATCAATCTTCAACTCCAAATTTCTTTCTCCAGGCTTCAGACTTCACACCATCCAAGTACTAACCAAGTCTGCATCAGTTCCCCATCAAAACAAGGTCAGGGTTTCTCTGGAGTTCTGCAGAGTTCACATCAGAACAGTGTTGGATTGGGAAGGCTTGTCAGTGTGATTGACAACCAGGCCTCATGGTTATAAACTTTAATGACTCTTGTCATGGCACCCCAGGGGCCCCCACCCGACAAGTATGGCAAGCACAAGTATGCACACACAAAGAGTTGCGCATATGCACCATTTCTAAGTGAACATGTGTCTATGTCATCATCCATGCCCACATTTCTGTTTATTTTTGGTCTTGGATGTGTTTTTTATTCTGCATCTTGGTAGCATCAGATATTTTGAAGTCTTGTTGAGAAAGACAGAGATGTCCTTTAAAGGCTTTGACTGAGTTCTGATGAAGTCTACTTCTTTGTGTGTGAGACAGGCATCCAAAGAAAAAGGTGCTGGCCAAGAAAACTGCGACATCGTGCAAGACCATGAGCTGAGCGTGAGGAATGTGCCCCGGTAAAAACATTCCTGAGGGAGGCTCAAACCAAAACACTGGAAAGAGGAGGAATTCCACTTGTTCAGCAGAAGTGCTCAAGGCATCCATTGTTTACCATTTAGCCCATGTGCATTAGTTGGCAGCTGCTAAAATCGCTTGATTACGTTATGCTAACCAAAAAAGGTAATGTCTATTGTGCATAGTGGGTATGCATTTCAGATAAAGTTGGAGATTTGCTTTGCAGTTGGGGGTTGGTGGTGAACACTGTGACCCAAAGGAGGACAGGTGAAATCGAGCGTCTTACTGTAACTGGCGTCAAAACACAGCGAATAACTTCACTGACAGCTGCTAACAATTAGCATATTAGCTAGTTGTTTATCAAATAATTGCTAACAACCGTGGTTCAAACTTGGCCAACATCTGTTTGTGAGCAATCATCAATTAGTCCTGAGTTCAGAGTTGACTGGCGTAGTCGTGAATGCATCATTCATGAGCTATTTAACAAGACAGACTTCCCGATTATGCATTACGGCGATGGGGGTGAATAAAAGTGCCTGTAAAGTCCATTCAGCAATTTTCCTCCCTCAGTTTCTTAGCTAATTTGAGCTGCTTTCAAAAGAAACCTAATGCTCATTATAGCAGAGCTCATCCTGCCAATAAAAGCACAGCAATATTTCTCACACAAGTAAACAGTAAAATGCTGCAAGTAAAACCTGTAAATGAGGAGGATAAGATGTCAGGAACACCTTTAGGATGTTTTGGCTCCAACAAGGTGGTAAAAATTTTTTTTATTTCTAGTATGCCACAAAATGAGAACCAACATCAATATACACATTATAAAACTCATTCCAAATTTTCTATAACTCTAGTTGCATATCAAATGTTTAAAGTGAGACACTTTACCATTTCATTGCAAACACAAGCTCATTTCTGGATTTGATGGCATCAACACTTCTAAAGAGAATTAATGCCTATAGATATAAACAGGTTTCAGAACAACTTTTGTTCCCCATATAAATGTTTTGTTTTTTTCACGAAAGGCCTTGCATCTTTCAGTAAGACAATGCCAAACTGCCCACAGCACCCAGTAAAAGAATGACTTCATAGTAGAAGACTCCGGGTGTTGAACTCGCCTACTTGCAGGCCAGACATTACACTAACTGAAAACATTTATGCCCCAAGAAATAAAAATATACATGGCTGCCCCAAAGACGTCCCAGGACCACTGACAACGTCTGGTATGTTTTCTATGTTTTATGTTCTGTAAGGTCTATAAAAGTTTTACAAATCATTATATCTAGATTCTATTTTTATTTACATGTCACACAGTGTCCCAACTCTATTAGAACTGGTCCTGAGAGAAAAATGATTTTGGGGATTGCAGAATTATGCAACTTTCTTTTAATTTCTAAAAATCTATTGGTCCACACTGGTAAAACAAAGAACAAGGCCTTCAGCCCATGATGATTTATGATACTATAGTTGGAACAGAGATTTCTATTAATGTCCTGGGTTCAGGACACTCCCAGACGATACAAAGCCTCAGGCAGTTTGAAGCAACATAAACAAAAGAACAGCTGACTAGTTAATCCAGCTGTGGTCTAATGCCTGAGCCCACTCAGCCAACGCACATGCACAAACTAAAACATATCCTTGAGGAAAAACTCACTCAGTGGACACTGCTGAGTGCTGCCCAGTTGTTGCTCAGTTTGGATGGAGGATGGTGAGCATACACTCCTCCTTTGTGTTTAACATTCCTTCAGCCTTTATCAGAGTTTGTGTTTGACTCCATTACTTAGATTCATGTGAACATAGTGAATTAAAAGAAAAAAAAAACACTTTATGCTTTTTTTCTTGCCCTCCATCTCTTTCTCCCTCTTGATTTTTGTCCAGCAACATTCCATGTCTATTACAGAAACCTTCACTGAGATTACGATAAATACAGTTTCTATTCGCATTGTGATGTGATCAGGAACATTTTAGCCTATTTTCTTCCCGTTGCTTTCATTAATCAAAGCTCAGAGACTGTAAGATCTGTCTTTGTTCAAGCAGTTGACATCATCGCTGCCAAAGAGCCAACTGATTAAGTCACAAGAAATTAAGGTCCATCCATCTACTTTTGTGTTATTCACTATTTTATCAAAGACATCCTGCTAATTCATGTGAACAACACACTCTGTACAACTCCCTTTTCCATTATGGTGTCGAAATACTGTATATTTGATGTTTTACTTAGAAGCTCAGACAGAAATCTAACCACAAAAAAAAAAAAAAAAAAAAAAAAAAAGGATGCACTTACACAACATATACCAAATTGTCCACATACAAAATAAGCAACATTACCAGACTCATTCTTTTGTACAATACTATTAATTTATCTTGCACTCAAAAAAAGTTGGCATTAGATTAATGTTAATTTCAAACCTTTCCAGACTTTGAAGACGTGCAGGTACAGCCCCCTGTACAGCTGTGTAATAACAATAGTTTCCTCCTTCACAACTTCAAATGATTGCTCCATTTCCTTTTATTATCTGATCCCTAGACCCCGGCCGACCTTGCTGGAAGAGGTGTGAGGGTAAGCGTTTTCAGATGTGCATCTGTGATGGAGCCTCGGGTGAGAGGGGTTCCCCGCAGGGCTGAGGCAATTGACGACCCCTGCCTCCTGCCTATTTTCAAATTCTCAGCTCCCTGTGGCACCCATCCAGAGACCTCCTCCCAACCCCTACCAGCAGGGGTGCCCAGCAGGCTGCTGAAACTTAAGAAGCGAAGCCTCTAGTTCACTTTGTTATTTGACTAAAAGGTGTTGCGAGTAACAGTGTCCTTCAAACTGGAAGTCATGCTCACAATCCTCCATGACAGCCAAAAGTGCCTGCCTCTCTGCAGTAAATTAATGATACTCTAAGTTATTGGTTCCTACTGTGGAATCGCACAGTTATTAAATTAAGCATCTAAATATATGCTTTTCTGATGACCTGCTAGCATTCAAGTGGGCTTGACACACAGCTGTGTTTCTATATAATGCTTCATTTCTATATAGACTCAGTAAATGTGCGTGAAATATGTAATTTGCTCCTGGTGTTCAACGCAAGCAAGCACAGTTCTTAGCAGATGGCCGACGCTCAGTGCCAACTGGTTGCTTAGAAGGCATTGGATGCTGTTGGTCTTTTTTGGCATTCATTTTCATAGCAGATGCATCTGGGGAAACACTGTGGCAAAAACAGAGGTTGGCCTGTTAGGTGTGTAACTTATTTTGTGAAAAAAGTGTTAAAAGAAGCATGGACTGCTTGTATTTCATAACCTACACACAGGGCACACCAGTGGAAAAAAAACTGAAGGACAGTCCCCATAAGAATGAAGAGACTTCAGATGTAATGCACGACTCCACAGAAGCATATGGAAATTAAGTTTAAGAGTTAGAAATGTAAAAAACATAAAACAGGCTTTGTGTCACATCAAAGTTCCTGGAGAGTTTATGTGAGTGTAGTGGTCTCCATGTGTGATAAATGTTTGTTTTTGTTTGGATCCAGGAGTCATGTGGAACAAAGTTGTGTGTTATTCTGCTTTATTTTGAGATCTGCAGGGCTGGAAGAGGCCCATGCCTCGACAGATACCATCTTCAACATGGCGGAGTGGCGCGTTTCCAAATGATCACTTTCACTCATCCACGCAGTTTGTTTTAAATTAAAAACAGGAGAATGCTAAACATTTCTTTGATGTGACATGACTCTTATAAGCACTGATGGTAAGCCATGTAAAACAATCCTGAACTGAATGTTATGAATTTGTCTCTGCGTTTGAACTGCTGAGTTTCTCTGAGTTGGACTGTTTGTACTGAGTCTCACTGGGAAGGCCATTTCAGTGACACACACATGCACAATAACACTGTGCGGTTATACTCGAGGTACAAACACTTAAGAGAAGTCACATTCTGAAAAAAAATTCATCTGATGTAATCTCAATTTGGATATTTCCCCTCGTTATAACACTTATAGCTCTGAGTTACATCAGCAAAAAAAAAGAAGTTTGTTTTCAACAGAAATTGGCTTCAAGATGCAAGCAATTTCCCTATTTGCATGTGAAATGAAAGGCTAAATTATATGCTGCTCTGTTTTTGAATGCCCACTAAATTCATCAGCTCAGTGTAATATCAGCATGTGAAATATTAATACCTCAAAGACTGCTTGCCCTAAATGAAAGTTATATAAAGACAAACATATGTTCATCCAATAAAATCCAAGGATTCTGCACTGCAGTTTACATGTTCTTCAGTAATAAGTACGATATGAGATATCTTTAAATATAAGCTGCAAAAATGAGTGGAGTGTCTCAATAAGCTGAAGAAGTGGGCTTAAAGGCAACTGTTGCTCTCATCTCTGTTATGAGATATGAATCCCAAAGGATCCATGTTTGTCAAGTTCCGTCATCCAGCCCACACACTCCCACAACTGCCCTTCTGCCTGGAAAACCTCTCCCTTGGCCATGTTTGCTTGTAGTGCGAGTCTGTGTTGATGTCCAGTCTTAGAGATGCAGAGAACACAAAGAGGAGATGTGGCCTCTTCACATAGAAGAGCACAGTCGCTGTAGCAACGCATGAGCTCATCATTAGTCTACGGTGTAATTTAAATTTAATATGACCATAAAATCATTACCTCCCACCTTTACTGTGTTTGATGATTTGGCTCATCACCTTGAATTAGTGTTCACTGATGGGAGTGTATTTTGAGACTGTTAATGTGAAGGGAACAAAATTTGAAACACATTTGTTGTTCCAGCATGAAGCCTTCATGAAGTATTCTTCATATTCCATTTACTGCATTTCATATACTCAGAAATATGCTATTTATTCATAAAATTAGGAGGACTAGCTGCCAGGCGCAGATTTAATCTTATGTGTGTTCCTTAGTGATAAATCAATAATTTCAGGGGCTATTTTAACAATAATTTATCCCACATACTCTTGGTCTGTTTTCTTACCTCATTTCCAAGCAGAGCAGAGATGCAGGCTTCCGAGGCATCACATATAGCCGTGAGGTCGTGACCCCCCTCCAAGGCAAGCACCAGGCGACCGCCTGCCAGACCCATCAACTGCCTGGTCAGGTAGCCAAAGCCTGGACACACAGGAAATGACAGCAGAGAGAAAGAGAGAAGGCAGAGACAAAGAAATGAAATGGCTGAGAACTGCTGTTGAGCCTCCAACTTCCTCTTTGGATATTTATCAAAGCAAAAAGAGAAAAGAAAAAAAGGGCGTGGATGAAGGATGGGGCGACTGCATCAGAGACTGCGCTGTGGATTTACTGGGGCCAAAGAACAAGCCCTAATATGGGGCAGGTTTAATTTTAATAAATACAGCTTTGCGTTCAGTCTTAGTCACAGCTTTGATGCATTTCCTCTCAGGAGGACAGGAGTTTGAGTACATGCATTCAGCCATATTTTAGTCTCCCTTGAATTCTACCCCATCCCCATTTCCTGCAATCCTCTCTAAAGCAGCCATATCACTCCCTTTGACAACCGAGACCTCTGCTCTTATTTCAGATCTGCAGGGTGCTTTTAGAAAAGTTTTCCACTGGCACGCTAATGTCTCCATCCGAATACTAAATTCACTGGCACAAAATAAAGAAAAAGGGCTGATGCATGTGTCAGGCTTTACACACCAGATTTTGGGCTATTTTACATCATGGATTATGTTTGGTGTTAGCTTCACATTATCAGGTATGTGTATAAAATCAGTTTGATACAAGTTTGATTTTTGGTCTACAAAACAAAACAAGGCTTGGAAACAAAAGGAATCCACAACTGGTTAGCTGTGATCAGTACTTACATTTGGCTGTCACTTTGTATCCTCCAAGAGGTGGGGGATGTCCATCTACAGCATCGAAGCCAGAGGATACCAGAACCATGTCTGGGGCAAACTCGTTGGCGATTGGCATGACCACCGTTCTACAGTGAAAGAGCAACGACAGTGACAAACCTTTTGCTTCCCTTCTCCCTCTATTTTGATACTTTAAAGGAGTTTTTGTTTTCTTTTTAAATGAAAACCAACACTAACAACCCCAAATAAGAAAAAGTTAACATCACATGTTATAGAAGACTGGTTCATTTTACAATTCAACATTTTTAAAGGTGCACAAAGTTAGTGCACCTACTACTCTGACCAGGACCAACAGGCAAGGAGCAGTTTCTAACCAACAGCAGTCGCCACACTCAGAAATGAACTTAACTTGCACAATTTTTGCAGTACTTCGGACCATTATTGTATATATGTATATTTGCATATTTTGGGATTCATATTTTTACTCTTTTCACTATTTCAAACTTTTTTATTTATCAAATATTTATTAACTTTGTTAACTGGAGAAACAACAACTGCTGGCAGAAAATTCCTTGTATGTATCCATGTATTTGGTGAATAAAGCTGATTTGTACAACTATTTTGTTTTGGAAGAAAAATGTTTTTCCTTGTGAGGACACAACAACCATTTCTCAGCTTCCAGCCGGAGTGTTTTTCTTCCTGTCTCAAACAGAAATGTTGGTGTGTTGCTGTTGTAGTTCCTCTGGTTTAAAACTTTCACATTCTGGATCTGATCCAGTTCATGTACTGGATGGACTTCTGGACTTGTCACAGTTGAAAACGTAAGTAATCTCTGAGTTTTGTTTATCATTTGAATTGCAGCTACCACTGGAATTGTCCATGTTCATGAAGAAATTAAGACATCATCTCTTGAATTAGTTTTTATGTTTTTTTTGAACGATTCTAACATAATTACAAGCTGTGTGGAGGTATGAAGGATGCAAAGCCAAAGATGAAGTTCTGTAGATAAACAAAATGGCTGGAAATGGCCATCTGATGTCTACTTGAAATAATTCAAGGAACTTGGAGGAATTTCACTGTTAGTTGGAAAAGAGGAGGGTTAAGCTGGACACCTTTCATCTTTGACCTATCTGATGACACTATCAAGAACTGTTATTCATTAACCCTGGAGAACCCAACAACCCTTTTTTTTTTTTTTTTTACATTGGGTATCAGCAAAAATGTTGGTCAAATTTGACCCCGTGGGTTCTCCAGGGTTAATAGCTGGGAAACCTTTCTCAAGCCCTACAGTACAGATCTATATTCTCACAAGTATCTCATCTTCAACTTGTCCACATGCAATGTGACAGACTCTATGCATCTAGAAAGGACCATCACACAATGAAAATCTGTATAAGAGTCGGTCAAGAAAAAGTATTCCAGATCATTATTGTAAGAAATGGGCACCATGTGCCTTGGACCCCAGAAAAAAAAGAACCATTCAGACTGACCTGTCAACAATAGATAATGGTGGGAGAACTTTAAAAAAAAAAAAAAAATTGCAATCTCATACTGCAGCACACCTAATGGCATGTTTGAAGGAAGAATAGGTGTCTTTGATGTCAGAACACCATTTATGTGCTCTGAGAAGAAATGGCATATTCACAAAGTAGAAAAATCTTTACAGTCTCAACATTATTTTTAAATCCAAAAAATGGATGTATATTGACATATTTAGTGAAGCTGTCAAGACATATCTTTTGTCAATGATATTTTAAAAGATATAAAAGTCAAAGGTAATAATTACAGTTTGTTTAACTCTGTTAAAAGATCAGTGATTCATAGCTGAACATACATGAACATTTAAGGTCATTTAGAATTGAAGGCAATCTGGATATTTCAAAGAGAATCTTACATTTTTTTAGTAAGTTAGTCAATATATTCCCAACTTTGTTAATGTTTTTTTCTCAACTATGTTTATGGTTATACCTCTTCCTTTAAAGTTTGCCATCCACCTGGTGTGTTTGTAGAGTTTGTGTGTGGCCGATGTAATTGCCACATTTACTTCTGAAGTGGAGAGTTTGGTCATTTGGAGGCAGCCCTGCATGGTTTTTAAGGGAAAAGGAGGAACTGAAGGACAGATATAATTGCATGTGTGTATGTGTGCTAAGCAAGAAGGATAATTCTAACAGTGGATGGGTGTGGTGAATGAGGGTTGTTTGTGTACAACCTTCATTTGAAAAAAAAAAAAAACTGGTGAAGACAGACTGTGCTCAATGTGAAATACAGAAATCAGCTGTGGGTTAATGTGTAATGATTGAGTGCAAGTTGTGGTTGGAAAACCCGGCACTGTTTATTTGGTGTCCCTGATGGAAAAAAAAAGATTGGAGCACTTGATGCTAATTTTAAGACACTTTTCTACAGAAAGATCAGATATAAATAGCTGGACTTTCCACATAGCAACACAAGTGTCTCTTTGGTTCCCTGTGGCACTTCTGACTCTGCACAAGATTTTGGAGGGTGGTGTGGGGAACTGGGATATTTGAGCTAGTCGTGTTTTAGTGAGGCCTGCGAATGATGGAGTACCACAGGGTACTGTTGTAGAACCCCTGCACTTTTCTGACCTCAGGAACATTGTGCTGGTTTGCCTGCTGTGGGCATGCAGTTTTCCCTGAGCACCGTAGACCACAGGTTTTTCCATCTTCTGTTCCCTGCCAAATTATATCCTTCAGTTGAGCACGTGCACCCTCACCCCCTCCACCACCACTACAACTCAACACTAACATACACACAGCTGTCTGAGGGCAAGCCAGGAGGTAGAATTAGGAGGCATCTGGGAGTCCCAGGCAACAGGCATACACAAAATCTGTGTCACTGCATTCTAGAGTGCATCAGGCACCATTTCAGGGTAAACATCTACTGACTAAGGGGATGAAGGAGTTTCACTGAATAAGAAAAAAATTGCTTGTAAAGAGAACATGAACACGAGAGTGTGAAGACATGAATGAACACTAGAAGACAACTTGCTCCCATCAGTGACTAACAAATATGTGAAATTATCCACCTCCAGAAACCCAGAGCCTTGGCTTATTAACATTTGGACTGTAAGAGACCCCACACTAAACAAAGGCAGTTGGCCACAGACACATTTGTGGGCTGACACATGACGCGGAGGGAAACCTTGACAAACAAGGATACCTCAACCACCAAGGGCCTCCATGCCTCTCCTCCAGCCTTGAACACAGACAGAAACAGCTCTGCCTGTGAAGCCAAATCCTGCTGGTGTCATCAGTTCCAGCCCCCATCTCTCTGGAATAATATTCTGCCATGTAAAGATACAAAAAACCCATGGTAATGAATTACCAGAATGGCAAAGAGGGAACCAAGTGTTTCTGAGGAGGGTTAATCTGTCCTGAATCAGCAGAGATGAAAAAACAAAAAACAAAACAGTTTATTAATTAAGGAAAAAGACCCCTTAAAACTGAGCTGAGTGGTTACAGTCCTGGCTCTGTTTCTGTCAGATTTAACATCAAACAGAGTTACTTGTCAGGTTATGCAGCTTCAACTTTTGTTTAGTATTATTTGATTTACAAAGCAACAGGTGCACATGTATCAGTTGAAGAGTGGCAGATCTGTGTTTGTGTGTGTTGAAAATACTGTGGAAAAATCGAAAGCATCAGGGTTTAAGCTGCACGAAAACACGGCATCTTATGCATCCCAAGTCCCCAGTCTGAGATAACCCTCATGACATCATTGGGGTACTTAGTCAATCTTAAAAGCAATTAGTATTCCCATTGATGTATGAGCCTATTTCCATTTGTGATCTCTGCAGACTTCAAAGCTGTTCTCAGAGAAATTCCTCCTCCACATATCAAAGGGTTATAGGTAGAAAATATATAGAATCTGTCCTTTAGGAGGGGCAATCTTCATAACACCAGCAAACAAGTGGTTAAACTTCAGAGTTTAAAGGCTTCCCTCTTTTCGTTCATAAAAAAGTAAAAGAGTAGGAGAAGAGAGAGAGAATAAGAGAGCGAAAAACTCACACACGCACACTTACACTTCAAAGCTCGTCATCTGGCGCTGCGGAGAGCTGGTTTGAATTAAATTTAATTCTCCTTCTCTCTCGTCTTTCCAAGTTCATGGTAAGGAGGGGGGTTAGAAAGAGAGGGAGAGACGGTACTTCTGGTTTTCATTACCGCCAATTTTCTTATCTTTTTTTTTTTTTTTCTGTGCTTTCTGGAGGCTCAGAGTTGATCCCCTGCAAATGCAACGTGGCACAGGCCAGCGGAGGAACGGAAAGGTGCTGGTTACAAAGCACGCATCCCCTCCCTGAGTCAGAGGCAGAGGAGGGAGGGGGCCACATTACACAGATAAACAATGAAACACTGAGACTCTGAGGATCAGGTGTCTGTATGTGGCTGTACATCTGTAAGCATACTGATGTACTGGAGGAGTACATGGCTGAGCATTTGCACATCTGATCAATTATAACCTTTTGCACAATCATGCATATTTAGTAAAGTTTATGTATCTCTATGCACTTGTGACAAGCGTGTGTTCTGTAAATACACTAACATCTGTATCTTTTACTGTCTGTGTGTATGCAAGATCTATGAGCTGCTTGACAGGTTTTCTGCTGTCTCAAATATAAATTGCCAAAACAATAAACACTTGGCAGAATAAAGGCACATAGGCACAAGGATAAGTAGTAGTAAACATCCAAACTTCTATTCTCCTTCACTGAATTCTCCAATAATGCAAAACAACAGTGATCTATAATTCACAGTTACATCAACAGTGCATGCAAACACAAGACACACCAACAAATGCATAAATACTTCTCTGAACAAACATACCCTGTACAAAAAACAAAAATGCGTTCAAAAATGAAAAAAGTGCATCAGGATTACTTCTCACAGCTTGTGCTCTATAAATGCGTCACTAGTTAAAATGGCAAGGATAAACTGTATTTACAGAGAATAACCTGCAACAGTGAAGGTGTACACTGTTGATACAAATGTGCAGACTAATCACCACATTGGATGTGATAGGAAATTCTGTGTGTGGTCTGCATGAGTTTCGAATTCAGCATCAATGACATGAAACCACTGAACCACTGAGACCTAATGCAACAGATGAGTGTACCTGTCTGCATGTGCAAAGAGCGTGTGAGTTGCTGATGGATTTAACAGTGCCTTCAGCACAGATGTGTAGAGATCTGAGGAGCCAGGTCTGACACTTTTTGAGCTTCTTGAACCCTCTCTGAACAGTTATTTTCTGTGTGGTACAACCCACTCTCTTATGTGGGGTGTGAACCCTGGAACTGGACAATGTTTAGGTGAGTGGCATGTGTGAGAGTTCCACCAACATGAATACCAGAAAACTGTTTTGAGGCAGAACATTGGGTTGTTATCAATTCAAATCAGTTGGTTATTCCTAAAATAAAGCATTAAAGAATTAATTGTTTTATTTTTATGTTTTACCACCAAACAATAGGAGCATTACTTGCAGAGCTTCACGTGCACTCCACTAAACGTGACAATAAGGTTTGTGTTTCACTGACCTCAATTGTCATTGAAGTAATTAAAATTCAAGAGATGATCTAATTCTGTACAGAGTCTTAATGTGCAGCACATTAGTGGTCAATGGTTTTGAATTGCTCTCCACTATGGTCTCTTTTAGTACAAAACCCCTCAACTTCAGCGATGGATTATGTCAATAGCATGACACATACTCCTTTCTTGTCATGAGTGCATTTCCACACTGCATGGTAGAAAGAGAAGGGTGAAGAGGAAAAGGAGGAATAAAAAGAAGAGAGGGCAAGTGTGAGCACACGGGGTTCTGGACTGCATTAACGGGCTAAGGTGCGCTTCCTGGAGATTGCGTGCCGAAAGCTGCGATAAGATGGTGGAAGGCCGGTTTGATGTGTCGGGCTCAGGCCAGGCTGACGCGCAGTTGAAATTCTGATTCATCTTCAAAGAGCGCTGGAACAAATCCAGGCCTGCTCCTTTCCAGCTGGATGAAGCAAAAATGTGTAAGTGACATGTACATGTCTGCACCAAGACATGTCTGTATGTATGAGGGTGAATATGGGAGGTTATATATAGCCGTAGTCAGGGGACCAAATAGAAAACAGGCCTGGCATGAAGACCAGACTGTTATGTAGTTAACAGCTCCCGATAAATCATTTGTTATACCTTGTAGTGCATTTTTAGAGGCTGCGCCAAAAAGCATTATTCTGCAATTTCATTTTGAGGCTTTTCCAGGACTGAACATTGAAGTATTCAGTCACAGACTCTGTAATGCAGCAGGGGATTTCACCATCTTACCTGAAAGCAGCTAGATACTCTGCATCCCCCATGGGAGGTTCCAGTCCTCCAGTAAAAGCCATGTTCACATTGAAGCCCACACCTGCTCCGCTGCCCACCTGCAACACATTCACATGTGGCTTGATGTGCACAAGTTCAAACAAACAGGTGGGGTAAGTAGAGCAGAAAAGACAGACAGTGGTCACTCTCACCTCATCAGGGGCTCCGCTGCCTGGGAAGAAGTTACCGTCGTCATATCGATGCAGAGACAGGTAGAGAACACTAGGGTCAGAGTAGAAGGCCTGCTGAGTCCCATTGCCATGGTGAATATCCTGGAAATTTAAAAAAAATGGATTGGTAAAGTGAACGTTTGTTCTAAACAAAATGTGTAGTAGCATTCCAAGATCATTTCACTTTAATGGTGCTAAAAATAATCAGAAACACTGTCTTATCACCTACAGGTGATGAAATGATTTGAAAAATGGATGCATTTCAGACATGGGACAATCAATCTCTACACCTGCATGTACTCCAACTGTGAAAAGAGAGTCCAACATGGCCAGACCTTCAGTCTCAACGGCTTATTGTGATGTCAAAAAAAAGAATGATCAGCTGGTTTCAATAAAAGCCTCTACATCAATCGCTACTAACGTTTGCCAGCAACATGACATCAATTAAATGACCTCATTTTTTTATATTCAAAGAATGCTTTAATACACAAACCCTAAAAATGTCCCTGTCAGCTGGAGGTGAGCAGCGTGACAAGGAGCCTGTGCTTTGTCTGTGACAGACGGAGAGGAAATGAAAAGGACCTTCAAAGGCTTTTGGAAATGGCCATGACCAGCCAGTGCTGCTGGTGCAGAGCATTGCTCCTGGACATGAGGAAAGCATGGAAGGCTTTATAAAAAAATCACTGTCTCTTTGTGAATAAATAAATAAAATAAATACATAAAAATAAAAAGGGGTGGAGGACAGTTATGACCTGAATAGCAGAAAATAGGCTTCAAGTCTTTTAGCAATTTTTCTTCTTAATTTTATCATTTGAGTTAACAAAAGACTGGCTTCCAGCACAAGTGTTGAAATAAAGTGCTCTGCTGAAAAGTGGGATGCACCTGCTTGTAATCAGATATTAATGACACAAGCTACTTCAAAGTGACTGAAACAAGATCTCAAATTTTCCAAGTAATATTATGCATCTTATGGAACATTAATTTTTCAAATTTTCTTAATATACTTTATGTTTCACTTGTATAAAACATACATTATGCTAATGACATTTTGGTGCTAGACTTTCTGGTACCAAAATTGTTGATGTTTTGGTACCAAACTTCATTAGCAATGTTTTGGTACAATAACTTGTATTACCAAAGGAAACAAAAAAAACTTAGTCATTTTTAATACTAGAACTTCTAGTACTAAAACACTGCAAATTACTGTATATACATACTAGCAAAATCTCAATATTAGACCCTCTAGCACCAAAGTACAAACCCTTATTCTCAACACGTTGGTACTAAGCATTCTAGGACCTAACTGTTGCAAGTATAAGTCTAACTTGAATAAAACATATTTGTAATGTTTCATTGCCAAACATTCTACCTACTATAATTGGCAATGTTTCAGTAGTAGACTTCCTATATTGTTAATAAATGTCAAAGCTACAGTTTCAGTTTTGGCTTTTTACCTTTAAGTTTCTAAATAAGTGATGTTACATTGTAGACTTCATAAAAAACTTTTCCATACAAGACCTTCTAGTAACAAAATATTGCTAATGTATGTCTAACTTTTATAAAAAATATTACAGATGTTTTGGAAGTATAATTTCAAATACCAAAATGCTAGACCTTGTTTAACCAAAATATTGCTAACAAATATCTAACTTAAAAAAAAACACATATCAATGACATCTCTGTATTAGATTTTATAGAACAGAAAGTAGTGATGGTTTGGTGCTTGACCTTTGGAGCAACTGAATCGTTGCCGAGAATATTTCTAATATACATCCAACTTGTGTAAAACATTTACTACCTGTAAATAGTAAACAAAGCTAACAGTACCAAAATTAGTAATGTTTAAAAATAAACCTCTTAAGCAACTAGACCACGTAGAATGAAACACTTTCTAATGTATGCCCTGTACAAAACATTTATGAGCAATCTTTTGGTACTAAAATGTGTCATATACTTATATAGCGAATATTGCTTAATTAGGTTTTGGTACTAGAGCTTTTGGTGCAGAAATAAGCAAGATTTCTGTATTAGACCTTTTTAGTCATTTAAATACTAGATCTTCCAGAACCAAGAATTTGCTAAGATCCATCTAACTTGCACTAAACATGTTATAAACATTTCAGTATGAAAGGCTCTGGTACAAAAACATCTCTAATATTAAGTCTAACTTGCAAACATGTATATTATCACCATTTTGGTTCAAGAGCCAAGATGAGACAAGTTTACTGACATCTCTCTGGGAGTACTCAGTGTGGTTTCACACTTGTTCAGTCAAATATCATACAGAACCCACGTGTTGCCAGTTCAACGTACCCAGTCCACGATCAGGATTTTGCTGACATTGAGCCTCTGCTGCAGGAGCTTGGCTGCTATGGCGACCGAGTTGAAATAACAAAAACCCCTGCCAATTAAAAAAAGACTAAGAATTCAGCTACAAGACAGTGGAATCTGAACATGCATTGCACTTAAAAGCTCATTTTGCCATCACCTATCTTCATCAGATGTCTGATGTACTTACATCGGTGTGCTTTCCTCAGCATGGTGTCCAGGTGGTCGAACTATAGCAAAGCCATTCTGTCAAGAAGAGGGGGGAAAACACAGGCCAAAATTACATAAGACCTAAAGACCATAATGCATACGAATAATAATAACCATACCTTGATTTGTCACTTTAGTACCAAATATAACCTATCATTACTTATTTAAAAAAAGAATATCATCATCTTTTCATGTCTGCAAACAGAAACCGATACTAGTTCTGGGTCAGTTAAGTGGAGCTCAATGAAGGCAGCATACCCAGAAAGTGTTTTTGGGGGCTCCCACTGCTGTGGAGGGACATTATATAGATGTTTGGGCTGATGCAGAGTGAGGCGTGCTGGACTAATGATGTTGAATCAGCTGCTGTGGATCTGCAGCCAGCCAGGAGATTACTGCTACGACAACTGCCTCAGCGGGTTTGAGGACACCCACTTAAAAGATCTCTGCCTTATACTGTATGTACCCGAGGGTGGAGAAAACCAGGAGGAGGTGCAGCATAGGGAGCAACAGATGGAGGGACAGAAATCTGTGTGTATTTGACTGCACTAGTGTGTGTGCGCTTGTGCCTTCGACAGATTTATGACAACCTGTGGAGTTCAGAGAGTTGTTGGTGGAGGTGGAATTTGGTCATTCAGCTGCAGAAGACCCTCAGAGGACCAAATACAAGTGTGTGAAAATGTGTGTGGAAATATGTGTGCGCATGAGCAATTGCACATATTTGGAAGCACGCGTTGGGATCACGTTAAGTCAGTCCGTAGGAAATTTAACTCTAAAATAATAACATGGGGTAATTCATGTTAAAATTGTGTTTTCCTCACAAAATGTGATACACATTTGCTTTTCATTTTCAGAATGAAATGAGCAAAACTGCAAAGAGCTGTGCAGTAAAACAGATTCGACTCACATGACGAAGGCTGAGTGATATCAGCTGCAGCCAAAAACCATGTGGGTATCTGTGTGGCGTGCTACCGTCTCTCTCTGAGGAATGTCATTAGTCTGCGGTATGTTGGTGCTAAGTTAACGCTAAGTGCGACCGCCGCTCCACAGGTGGCTTTGGTGTAATACTAATAAAAGGAGGCCTGTTAGTGTGGCCTGCTGGCGTTTGCAGTGCCTGTGCACAGGGCCTCCCTGCTGGGTTCAAACAGTAAGTGGGCATTGCCACAGACACATCAAGGCTGGCTGCAGGGAGGTTAGGGCATCACAGGGTGGAGATGTCTGTCTGGAAGGTAATAATAATAATAATAATAATAATAATAATAATAATAATAATAATAATAATAATAATAATGGGAGGGATAATTCTCCCCTCTTGAGGTGTTTGGAGGTGTGGATGGTGTAGAGCAGAAGTGTTGACATATTCTGTAACAGATACCTTCTTAAAAAATTTAATTAGATTACATTTTTTTAAAAAAACCTTGACTATTCTGGCAAAATAAACTATATCTAAAAAGTGATTCCCCCTCCCAGCTCAAGTGCAGGAAAAATTAAGAAATCATGAACCAGGAAAAAAAAGAAAAGGACAGTTGCACCTCATCTGGTTTTTATGACATCCTGAATTCTTTAAGTCATGAACTTAAAAAAAACAATATTCTTCATTATTAATCAAGCTCCAAGTTTCTTTGTTTAGAAGTCAACAGAGCAGCCTTGCAGGACACATCCCTGTCATGGACTGTTTGTTCCCCTATGACTTTTTTATTTTTTGGATTGGATTGAGATCTGGAGTATTTGCTGCCATTCAGTGGAGTTAATGTGTTTTTTCTTGGAACAAAGGTTTGCATGATGCAGATCTATTATTATGCATGCATGCATGCATGCATGCATGCATGCATAAATAAATAAATGGGATGAAAAGAAATTGTCCACATTTTCAGTGTCCACCTGTGAATTAACTGTAGTGGTCACAACTGCCATCTCCCCTGGTCTTTTATTTGACATGTAACACCCTGTAATAAATGACTAGAGATTTGCTCGTTTTCTTCTGAAACTCATCTCTTTATGGTACATGATAACAAACAACAGGTCCAGCATTACCCCCTTGAATCACACAGATTCATTCAATCATCAGTTCATGATTGCTTCTTTCCAGGTGACTGTACCTTTGTTTTCCTCTGTATTCAAGGACTTAATGATGAGGTTTATGTTTGGCTTTTCTGTAAGTAACTCCAACTTTCATTTATTACATTTGGCCACAAACACCGACTCCTGATTCTGCCCTTTTGGATTTTATAAGGGATTTGTTGTGTTTTCTCTATTTCAAAGATATTGTTTTCCCAGACTTTTATCTTTTACAACATTTACATTTAATGTGTATATAAATTTTACACATCAAAATCTTTTGCTGTGGGAGATGGAGTCATGAACCTGTGTTGTAGCAGGACTCACCTAACCTGGGTTTTCTTCTTGGGAAAGGTTAAGGAGTCTGTAAATTTACTTGCACTGACATGACAAACGTGACATTTATTCCAAACCCAAAAATGTGGTGTCGCCCCGACAATGAGCCAAGACTAATTTCCCTTCACCGAGCATCCTAACCAACCTTCAGTTCTCCTGATGCTACTTTGAAGACCAGCTCCACCACAGAGCCCACAGCCAGACGAGCTGCACTGGACGAGTGGACCTCATTCCAAATGGTGTCGCTGTCCACCTGCCAACACACGCACACAAACTCACAATTATTGGTTGTTTTATGACATTTTAAAGTGAGCTTAAAAAAAAAGAATGACTGACTTTTCCATGTACTCTTTTGTTAACTTTTTTGAAGAACTAGAGAATATGTGATGGGGTCACTTGCAGAGCTTTGGTGGGGCAGAAATCGTAAAACTTTTGAGATGATTTAGCTTATCATTTCAGAGCATCAAAGTTAGTCGTTTAAAGTGTGTCTGCTCTGGGTGATCAAGTGATGGACGAGGAAAGCCTAGAAAATGTGTTCACTGAGAGGAAACAGTAAAGGAGACGGCTATGAAGCAGTAAAACATGTTTAGAGGGTTTGCCACGCAGACGATGCTGCATGTAGCTGAATTTACTGAGACATTTATTTTAGTTAGATTGGTTTAGTTGCAGTTTATTGTTGGAATTGATCCACAGTGGATTGAGCAAAATCATTTTCTGTAGCATATTTGTAAGAACAGCTTAACTTCTAAATATAAATAAGGAAAAAAAATCTTCCACATTCCCTCTATGTACAGTAGGTGAGTGAATTTGATCAAGCTCAGCTGCAGGGCAACCATTCAGTGGTCAAGCCTGATTAATGCTGAGGCACGACTGGCTCTCAGCCCCGATCACAACAGCACATCCACACACATGCGTTCAAGCCAAGCAGACCGCAATATTCTATGTGATTGATGGCACGCAGGGCCATGCACAGGATAATATACACACCCTCCATCAGGCATGGCAGATACTGCAGGCAGATGGAGCGCATGATAAACACAGAGGGAAGACGCTGGCAGAGGAAAAGAAGAAAAAGGGAGGTGTGTGAGTGTGTCTGTGTGTTTGAACTGTGCACACATGTGCAAAGCAGCCTGTGCCAGAGTGCTAGTGGGGCTTTCTGATATAAACCTGAGGCTCTTTTTAGTAGGAATATCTGAACCTGCAAGTTACTCTGTCTGGTGGCCCTTTATCCAAGTTGAGGGAGTTCAGGTCAGTCACCTGGCTGAAAAGGACATCGACCATTAGTCCTACAACCAGTCAGTCTGTCCTCCCGTCTCTGGGCATGAAACTGTTTAAGGCTGGATGATTACTCTATAATAATGTCCACGAAAGAGAAAAAGAGCCCTTTTTTAGTTGTGTCAAGAAAGCTTTTGTTATAAAATAAAGCTGTGGAGCATTTAGGAGGGAGTTTCAGAGTATTGATGCTGATGACGGACTTGTAGATGTAAATGTAAAGACAGAGAAATGGGAACTACCTTTCTGACCAAAAAAAAAGAAAAAAAAAGAAAAAAAAGGAGAAAAGAATGCTGAAAAAAAGTAAGAAAAATAAAGCTGATGTTTATTTAAAACCTCTTCAATACTAATATATACTCGTTGGTTCTGCAAGCTGGTCATACCAACAGCACTGATAAACTCACATACCCTCAGAGATTCAGACTTTTCAGATCTTATAACCGGATGGTCCATCTTCTCTTTAACTCAGAGAATGCAGCCTCCCTGGTTTAAAAAAAGAACCTCAAATTTTGATTTTATCTGACCTGAGAACACTTTGTCACTCTGTCTTTCTTTATTTTAAGTGAGCTTTGGCAGCATTTCTAGACCATGTTTACATGTGGCATCTTTGCATGATAAAGGTTCACCCGACATTTGTGCACAGCACTGTGTTCTCAGACAATCTTAGTCATTTCCGGAGGTTCTCCTGAGCCCATGACGAGATTATCATGAAGACCCATGCAGAATAAGAATCCAAAGATCAGAGGTATCTAATACTGATTTTGACCCCTGCTCACAGAGATTCCTTCACATTCACAAAATCTTTTGCTCACACCACGTACTGCAGATTTGTAAATTTGAACATTATTCAGATTTACACTACATTTATTTTTTTTCCCCCTTATTTGGAGATGCAGTTTTTCAAAGGCTGTTGAAGCTCTGCTCATGCACATATTTGAGAGGTTCTGCCTCTTTCTATGGCCCATCATGTCACAAACCTGCTGCCACTTAACCTAATTAATTGCAAGGTGTTCCCCAAGGTAACTCATTTTAGTTCTACTTACTTTTTCAGATTTTTGTTGTCCATCTCCTAACTTATGACAAGTTCTGCTTTTTTCTTTTTTTAAATAGAACTCAAATCATTTTATTTAGTTTTTGTTTACAAATTACACAGCATACTAACTTTTTAGGAATTAGCATAATGTCTTTGGGTCAGTAAATCAATGAATGACTGAGGCAGCAAGGGACTGAATGAGAGCTGATTCAAAAATCTGCATCAAACTCAAATTAATGAAATCAGAGACATGTTGCTCTGAAGTGGCACAAGAAGAACATTCAGCCAAAAAATGCAATACTAGTTCGGAAGTCCAGAAAAAGTGAAAGGGGAGATATGGCTGTTAGCGTGTGAGTGTTGGAGGTAGAAAAGAGTGGGAACGTGCTGGTATGACGGAATGACGGTTCTCCACAGGCTGACAGCCTAATTTCAGCCCCTTCTTCTGTATACGTGTATGTGTGTGTGTGTGTGTGTTCAAAACTTGTATGTGAGTGTATGACAGGAAGAAAACAATTTGGTCCCATTTGCCTTTATAAAGAGCAGAGCAGCGCAGGACTCAGGCTTCACTTGTTGCCCCCCTTTTCTCCATACAGAGGATTTTGGGGCAGGGGGCTGGAGGGGCAATGAAAGGAGGAGAGACAGAGATAACCTGGAGGAACTACACTTGGCTTTGCAAATCCAACATTGTCAAAAGATGAGAAAACAAGAACACGTACAGGTGCAAGACTGATCGAAGGACAGTAACTTTACACAACCATCAAAATTACTGCTGTGCACACAAACGCCTCCACCACACACACACGGGACTTGAAACATCTGGTTATAATTACTAACATGGCGGAAAGGCAAGCAACAGCTTTTGTTGCCTCTGGTCCTTGAGGGGCGGCGTTTGTGTGTTCGTGTGTGTGTGTTTGGTGGAACAAGAACAAATGGGAGCATTATGAAGGCAGGGGGCAGAAAAAGAGCGGGTGAAGGCAGCGGGTGAAGGCGACACAGTTATTACACTAGTATTTGATGATGCTGAAACTATGCTCCAGATGGGTATCGATTAGATTAACGCACTGCTGTAAAAACACAGCGGTCTATTACCACAATTTTCCACTGAATAATCCAGCATGACTAAGAATGGCAGTTTTTGAGGAATATCAGGCACACAATCTACAAATACTTTAATTAGACACCGACTGTTTGTCAAAAGAGTTCCTACATAGAAAGTGAGCGACTTACCCCAATGCCTCCACATGGTAACCTCACAAACATTGGTTGGACTGAACCTGCGGAAGAAGAAAATACATTGAGAAACCCTGAAAGAGCAGAAGACGACAAGAGACAGAAAGGTTACCAGGTGAAGAGGTAACTTTGAGGACTCACAGGCACAAATGAGCGTGTGACCCCTAAAACTGAGTGTTTGACTTTTTGACCTTATCTAACAGCGAGAGTACGAAGAGGGACGCTTGGATTTGGCTCAATGAAGGAAAAAAGAAAAGGGTCCCATTGACCTCACAATCAAGGGTCTCCTCAGAGAAAAGCTCAATTTTAGTCCAGATAGGGTTCTGCTGCAACAGTGAACATGGAAATCAATAAACAAAGAGAAACTGATTAATTTGATTGTGCCTCTTCCTTTAAACAACACAACCTTGATCTTTTATGTATGCATACCTATTTACAGCTGTATTAATAGTGACTGTGAAACCATTTTGTCAGCTGCAATTACATAAAGCAGCAAAAAAGTATGAATATGTAAATACTAATTAGCTTCTGCATTTTTGGGATAAATGAGAGTTTGCATCTTTGCTTTATTCTTGTACTTACTTCCACCTGTACCCCAGGTCTCACAGAGAAGTATCTGGTAAAACCCTTGTGTAAAAAGGAACATTAAAATACTTATTCTGTTTTTTGTACAAACTACCTCAACACAACCCACACCGGTTACACCTGTACTCCAAGGCCAGACTTAAATAGCTGAGCAGCCTGTGTAACTTTTGGTTTAACGGCCTCAGTGCGTCCTTGCCTTATCGTAACACCTCCACCGCTTTATTAGACTGTACCTTTTATGACATGGTTTGAGCATTAAAGCAGATTCTTTTAACAGACGCTGCAAGACTATGGCATTTACACGACAGGCCCAGTAGAGGTGTTAGTTACAGATTTACATGCGAACTGACCTTGTGTCAATTAATCACAGTAAAACATTTAGTGCTATTAAACTCAACACGTTTTCTTTTATGTTTGTAAAAAAAAAAACAAAAAAACAAATCCACCATTTGAGTTTTTAAAGGCATTTGTAAAGATGCATCTCTTACAGTCGAGTTTCTGCCGCAATGGGTTAGTTCCATACAGTAAGACGTGGGCCTCAGAGTGGACCGTTTGTAGCTCTTCCAGTGAGGCTTTCCTGCCACGGATACACTGAAAAGAGAAGCGAGGAATCAAAAAAAAAAAAGAAGACTGCAGCTCTGAGTTGATGGTAACTAGAAGGTGTTGGTTACATGCCCTGAACTTTTAGGATACCATAGCATGAAGAACAAGTGAAATATATAAGAAATTGAGACAAACAGAATACCTTCAAAACCTTAAAAAAAGTCATAGTGTTTATTCTGTTCAGAAAACCCAGTAACAACAGAACGAGAAAATCAACACTGCCCTCTTGTGGTTTTCTTGACAACCTGCAACTGCAAAGTAACTATAATGTTTTTAAAATAAATATTGTATATAAGCACTTTCTTGGAGCGTTTTAATATTTGACCAGAAAATTCCTACCACTTACTAGTACTAAACTACTATGACTTTTTGTGTTTAGTGATGCAGAATAATTAGTAAATATTTGTAATCACAAAGCAAACAATGTACACGGCAAAATAAGAGCTGAGTTTACACAGTATTTGTTCTCGGTTCTTCGTTGATTGTTTCTTTTTTTTTTATGAGTTTGGCACATTAAGAACATTAAGTATTAATGCCCATCGCTCAAAGCAAAAATACTCTTTAGTCTGAATGGTGTACAATGATTTTTAAGTTATGTTATAGATTTTCAGTGTCCTCCTTTGAGATTTGGATTTTGGAGGGATATTTGTGAACATTTCACCTTTAAAAACTCCAATGATCTTTCAGCTCAACACTGTGGATCATTATCCTGTTGAACAGTGAATATAAATCCTTGTGTTTATTCTCTGAGACTGAAAGCAGATTGCCACAAGAATTTACTGTTATTTAGCACCATCTGTCATTCCTTTAATTTTGCTAAATTTTAATGGCTCTGCTAAAGAAATAAATCCCCACAGCATGACGCTGCCACAACCATGTTTTTTACTGTGGACATAGTGCTCTGAGGATCAAAGTTGTTGGGTTTGCATGCGCTGCACAAACCATTTTCTTTGATTTAAAAAAAAAGAGAAAAGTTCAATTTCAATAAGTTGCCCTGGTTAGCCAGGGCATCTTCTTCTGTTTGTAATTTTGAGCCTGCCTTATGGAGAACTCTAAGTATGCTTAGCAGGACTTTATGGAGTCACACTCAAATCTCTCTTATAGTTATATGTAGACTTTGTAGCACCTCTTTGTTTAATGCCCTCATTACCTGGTTCTAATGTTTTGCTCCATGTATAAATTATTAGCACTTTGAGAGAGCTCCCTGGTCTTAAATTGTGCTGTTTAGTGGTGATGCAGACTCTGGAGTCTTGCATAACAGGTACATACTAGACATCTAGCTTGATTGAAGGTGGTCCTAACTGAACTAATTCTGTCTTTTTGAGAGTAATTAGCAGCACCAGACATTAATTTAGTGCTTTAAACATGATTGCAAGCTTGTGTCTTTTTTCAGTGAAATATGAGTTTCAATCAAAATGTCATTTACGTGAAATGTGGGTAGGAGAGCATCTTCACAATTACACGTTTGGTGGAACACACAAGTAACTGGATCTTTGCGGGAGCGTGAATATTCTCTAAAGAAGTCCAACTTTACCTCACAGTGTGCCCGGAGGCCTGTTTCTTGCAGTCGTGACCAGATACTCTGAATGCGCCCAGCGTGCTCTGGATGAATTGTGGCATTACCGCACACACACTGGTGCTTCTGCATCAAAGAGTCATAGACCAGACCTGAAAATTTAACAGAATGACTCTTTTAATCACATTTTAAGGCAATCATAGGAGTACCCGCTGCACCTGCTTTGTCATTAATAAGACTTCATATGAAGAAGGCCCAGCGAGTCAAGGAGGATTGTGTTCATTTACATACATAGCTGATTGGTAAAGGAATATAAATGCTGTGCACAGACAATCAAAATCAGAATTAAAGGTTTAGCTGTGGAACATCTGCAGTAGAAATGAAAAGTAAAAACAAAACTTTACAGACCGGTGGTAAATCGATGCTTTGCTGGCGGTTCCTGGACTGCCATAGGAAAGCAGGCAGAGGCTGGAGATGACTGAGCCCTGGAGAGAGGGCGGTGTGCAGCCATACTCACAGGTGGCCCAGCTTCTTCCATGGAGGCTCGGTAGCTCCTCAACTGGTGGATACGCTGTTGCTCCAGCAGTAGTGCCTGCTGCTCACACACACACAGACACACACAGTTATATGTACAGTGGCACTGAAATATCCTTTTCATGCCACAAGGTGGCGCCAAATACCTAAATATTAAAAGAGCCTGTAGCAAATGATGTACTTCTTTAAAAAAACCCAGAACAAAACAAAACAGTGTCATCCTGTGAAATACTACTTTTCTGTTTTGAAATTCATTTTTCACAAGCTCCTTTAGGTAGCCACATTATAATTTTATATCTGTCTCCAAGAAAGAGGAATACACACTAGTAATTGTGAACTACTCTATCATCAACTTTTTTGGTTCTTGAACGATTATAAAAAGGAAGCTGCCTCATCCAAAATCATCCAAAAATCAAAGTAATCAATTGGGTATCAAAACACACATTTAACACTAACTCTATTTGACATTGTCTTGTCTTAAAGTATCTATATGTTTCTCAAGTGCAATGTTTACTTCTCAAAAAGATGCTCACCAAGCTGTGAGCTGTTGTGCTTACTCTGATGGGTGTGTCTGGCTATGCTACAGCATGGGAGCCATGGTGACAGTGAGAGGAGCGCCTGATTGAATTTGGCTGAGCAGACAGCACGGATGGGCTGGACAAATGAGGACATGGTGTCCTGATTGTGTGAGAGTGTGGCCACAAACAGATTGGAAGGAATATAGAGATTAAGAACATACGCTGCATGCATTCAGGGACAAATAAAAAATAAATAAATAAATTTTTTAAAAAAGGAAACTGGAGGTATAATTGAATATTGTTTTACAAGTGCAAAGTGTTTATACTGACGACTTGTTTAGGCCTTGCTATGGACAGTTTTGTAGGAGGTCCTGAGCCTATCCTAAAAAGTTTGCTAGTAGGCATGCTTGTGATATGTGTTGTTTGAGTTTGTTACTAGACTTTGTGTGAAAAAGATAAAGATTAATGTAGCTAAAATTATACTGGAAAGTGGGTTGGTCGGTCAGTTGGGAGGACAGGCAGATGGAGTGAAGAGTCTACTATTTCAGCCAGTAACTAACTGCTCCATCTGTCACTACAGTCAATACATTCATGTTTGCAAATCTTTGTGAGGTTTCCTACTCAAAAATAATTCATCTGACTGTCAGCTTTCAACACCACACAAGGTATCACACAGTAAGATATCAAAACAGTTTAATTTGATGCCAATTTAACATGCAAGCAAGAATAAAGACCATTTCTGCTTCCCTCTAGTTATTTTTGACTCGGGTGTCTCAAGATTGAACTTGCATAATCTTCCCTCTGACTCACTCATGCCCAGACGGTCTCTGATTTCTGTTGTTCACTTTTTATTTCACTTTCATTCTCCATTCTTCTAACTGTGTAACTTTTGTTCTAACTTTAATCTGGCATCCCAATGGTTACATAGATCCAAGTGGGAAGCTGTCCAAGGAAAGTGTTTGAAAAAGAGCATGTACTTCGAGGAAAAACTTGGAATATCTTTGTTCCATTTCAGGAGAATACTTCAGTGTCGTTCTATGTTCCCATGCAAATTAAGAAATTATATCAGTTTCAGATCCTGCTTTAGCAGCTGAAAGCATAACTTTTTTAGGAGCTACTATTGCTGACTGAAGCAACACCTAACCATTGCTCCCATTACAAGATGTTTACTGGTCACAACTATTGTGTCCTGGTAGCAAAAAATATCACTGGAAGATAGCTTCTCTCCTCTTCTTTCCATGAGAATGAACAAAATAGTACATTTGAAAAATGTTCCACCCCTCCTGTAATCTATTTTCTCCTGTTAATCATCTTTTTTTTCTTTGCTTAAATTTCAGTCTACTTCTGTTCCATTTTGCAGCTGTTCCTCACCTGTCATCTACTGCTAATCCATACCTGTTTGAACTGAAAGTCCTGCTCTGCCTGCCTCTCCCCCAGGTCCCTGTCTTCCTGCTCTTCAGGGTCTGGCGGTTCCTGCTTGATGACAAGGCCCCGTGGCAGCCTTGTCTCCTGTGCAGAAGTAGAGGAAGATGACAAAGAGGATGAGGAAAGTCCTTGGTGTTCCCTGAGCTCCTCCTCTGTCTCTTCTGGGTGACTCTGATGCTGCCTGCCTGGCACAGAGGCACTGGAACCTGCAGCTGAGACCTGATCTCCGGGCTTGGACATGATCTGGAGGGGTGACATAGTGGACAGGTCAAATGCTTGACACAGCCTCATTGCAACTGTGGGCCTGATTGTAAGAGTTTCAAGTGTGTTTAAAATAAACGTGTGTTTTGTCTTAAAATGCAACAATTTCTTTATGAAAAATCTTAAGACCAAAACAACAAATTTAATTGTTACTATTATTGCAATATTTTCAACGAGGAAAACACCAATAAATACAATCAAGACAGTTTGTCCCTGTGTGTCCACCAATGATGTTTTCATTCCCAAAATAGCTGACCTGTTCAGTCCAAGTCCAAATACATTTCAAAAGACCTTAAGTTTAACCAAACAAAAGCTAACATGAACCAGCTCCTCTTGCTTTTTGTACACAAAGATAAACCTCATCTGTACTCTGGACTCCAAGGCCAGAAATAAACTTGCCTTTTAACTGGACGTGCCAGTAGGCCAAACAGCTTCATTGTGGACCGAAATGTTCACCTACAAAAAGTACAGTCTGCGATTTACTCGAGGATTCCACCAGGGGGCGCACCACAGAACCAGAACCATATGGAACCATCAGATGGAAACATGGTGACAATAGAGTAACTGTCAGCTTTTGAAGATGTTTAAATATAGACATTGTGCCTTTTTTTCTAACAAGTTGACTATGCTTCCCAAGGTCTTTTTCAATGTTTGTGAAATACTAAACCATAAGTCAAAAACAAGATGTCAAGCTCAGGCCACCAAAACAAGCCAAAACAAGGGTTGTATCCCAAATTTTTGAGTTGGTATTTACTTCAAAAACCCAAATACTGTATTGAGCTGAATATAAGATGACCCCTTGTAGTTTTTCTTCTTTTTTTAAAAATTCAGGTATGAGTACTTTTTCTGTAGGATAATCGTACAGTCAGAAGACACTTCTCCTCTCCAAAGTTTGAGGGCAAATGTTGGGCATGACTTGTAGCAACCCACAAGCAGAGCCTAATAGATCACAGCTTCCACCAGCTGACGTTGCCTTTAAACTCTCTGGTGGTCAAGCTTACAATTCAAGTAATAGGTAGTCCTTCCTTTCTTCATTTCACTCACATGTACTTGTACTCGCACACCCTCTTTTCAATCTTTCAGACTCAGTTTCTTACACTGTTGCTGTTTTTTACGGGAGTCTTTTTTTTTTTTACTTGTTATCCCTACACATTACATTGTATAACTTTTTTTTTTTGGCTAGTTGCCATTTGTTTGACAACTGGATGTAGTAAACTAGGTTTTTAAAAGTAGAGAATGACTTAATATTTTTGGGGTATGTACAGTAAAAGAAATAAGGAATGGTATGTTCTTAAACATAAGTATAAAAATTGTTTCACATTTCATACTGTGTCTCTCAAGATTATTGCAAGAAGCAGCAACATCTACATCCTGCAGACATGCAGAACTGATGTTCCAAACAGACACAAAATGCACAAAAGTTACTGTATAATACATGTGTGAAAGCATAATTAAAAGTGTATTTCTGACCTCAGCGTCAATTTGTTTGTTTTTAAAATTTTTGACAGAGTGACTATTTGTTATTCATACAGCTGAGGTCAACCTGTCTGAACCTGCCTGAAAAGAGAGAAGAAAAACTGAGCTAAGGGCATGAGGGGGAAAGACTGGAGGAATGGTAGAGGGGTGACTGCTGTAATCTTGTTGTGGCAGCTGTCCCTGTCACTGTCGTCATAGAGCTCAACCTTGATGTGCAGGTCATGATTGGACTGGATCACTGTGCACAGAACACACACATATACAGACATACACACACACAGCCACACACAGACATGCAGACACACACTTGGCTGGCATGCTGCCCAGGGAACAGTCCATTGACGTCAGAGAGCAGGCTCTTGCCTCATCCCAGTCCCTCTTCTCAAAACAAACTCAAAACACCCAACCACTCCTGCTGCACTGATTCTCACTCTCCTTTTCTTTTATGTTTTGTTCTCTTTCCCTCTTTCTACCTCTTCTTTTTAAGAGGAAATGGTTGCTGGGATATGAACCATGAGGGGGACAGACACTAAATGAGCCTGTTAAATCAGCTGGAAGATGAGGAGAGCACGAAGTGGAAAGAGGAGGTCATTGCAGACACAAAACACTTGACACTTGTTGACTCAGTGTACCGCTCTCTCACTCCTAGACGTGCACTTGCAAAACAATATCATGCCTTTGTCTATGCTGCTAATTTGTACGATTGCTTTAAACCAATTTGATGTTTTCAGGAAGGATTTCCTTTGTTAGCTGACTTGACTACAACATGAGCAAGCGGAAATGTTCATGTTAATGCAGATTAGGCTGTAGGTTCTGTAAACCCACAAGAGAAAAACCACAAAAGTGAGGTGACCCCTCTATAACATGACTCTAAACTCAGCTTTGCATTTACCCAGAAACACATCTGTGATTTCTTTAGTAAATCAAATAAACAGTTCTCAAGAAATGCAAACCAGAAAAATGCCAAGAGATGTTTTACTGGGATTAGATATTTGCATGAAAATGTAAAAAAAAAAAAAAAAAAAACTGTAATTTATTCAGTTTGTCAATGCATTTGTATGAAAAACAAGTTAGACTTTGATTTTGTACTTGAGTCCAATATAAAAAGCATTAGACAACAGACTTACTCCTCAAGGAAAGACACATGCAAATATGTACCCACTCTACAACTACCTCATTCATGTAGAAAGTTCCCACATCTCCTTGTACACACAGTCACAGAGATGAATTGAGTCATGGTTCCTGTGTCAAAATATATGGAGGCAGTTTCCTCTTGTGCACAGTTGCCAGGGTGACAGGCAGAAGTAGGGACTCATGAACAGAGACAATAGAAACGGACTAAATGATTCACAAACTGAAGGCTGACTCATCCAGCATACGCACTGCACATGTTAAGATACCTTGTTGATGAGGTGCTGCTGCTGCTGTTGGAACAGTTGTTTGTGCTTCTCCAGGAACTGCTGATGCTGCTGCTGGACCACCAACTGCTGCAGAGCCTGAGTCTGTCCGCACGGCTGCTGGGGCAGGGGTGCCGACTGGGTTCTCCCCAGTGGACGGTGGCCCCGAACAAGCTTGGATACGGTGGGTGATGGTAACGGCAGGCCAGCCAGACCAACTTCAGCACCGAGTGATTAGAGAAAAACAAACAAACAATACCAACAATTTTTTTTTTCTGACCATCACTCCAAAAGGTTTTGATTTCATTTAATTCACAAGATTAAAGCAGACTGAAACTTTAAAGTATTTGTCATATGGGACTCTTAATGGATTACAATCAGGCAGTTATTTTAAGTTCAACCCTGGCTACTTTTCTCTTTCATCACATCAGCATTTGGGGAGTATATCAGATACTTTGAGCACTTCGGCTTTCACATCCATTTCCCAAGCATTTTAAAATAGTAACTCAGCTGAAGTGGCTTTTTAAATGCTTCATGCTGTTCATAGTTAAGATGGCAGTCTCCCAAAATCAGTAAAATTCTGCTGACGAGTGTAATGTTAATACACTCACAAATAACAGCACTGCAAAAGTTATATAAATGAAACAATGAAACAAAGATAAAAAATATTGAGGACTGTTGTAATTAAGATTATTAAGTAACAACCTTTTTAGTGTCAAAATATTTTCAAATGTATGTTATTACTTTAAAAACCCATGTTACTGACGTAAAGAGTTTTTGTCACAAAAATATTTGGCTAAATAAAGTATTTGGAGAGTACACAGTTTTGTTCTCAACGCTCTGAGGGTTTTTTTGGTTTGACTTTAAATAAGTTTAATTTTTTAAATGTAAACACATACACTGGAATAAATTAATAAAAATGACAGAAAAGCATAGCAGTGCAATGTACATGGTCTAACTGGCTGTCACGGTGCTGCAGTCACAAGCTGACGTGACTCCAACATGTGAACAATCTAAGTTGCGTATATGAGGACGTAAACTGCTCCACAGATTTAAGGCCGCCACTGCAAAAGCTCAATCAGTTCTGTTTTAATCTGGATTTTGGAACATCTGGGAGCAGCTGGATTTTTGACTGCATTGCTCTTCAAGGGGTGTGGATCCGTAGAAGATCTGATAAATAAGATGGTGCCAATCCGTTTAAAAGCTTTGAAACCAAGCAGTAATCTCTTATAATCAATTTGGAATCGAACAGAAAGCCAGCGGAGAGAACCAAAGATCAGAGTTGTGAGATCTGTCTCTTTCTGTGGCAGCTAAAAGACGAGCTGCTGTGGTCAGAACCATTAGTCGTCACTGCAGAGAAACTTGATTAAAACTGTCATACAGTGCAGTCTAAAAAGAACCATGTTTGAATAAATACTGTATAGATGAACTAAATCATTCATTCATATTTTGCACCTGCTTTATCACTTTCAGGGTTGCTGGGTCACACCCATGAACGATCACCAGCCAATGAAGGATCAACGCAGAAACATAAAACCATCCACAACCAAGCACTGATGGGTAATTTAGAATACACAAATAACCTAATACATTCGGACTGTGGACAGAAATTGCATTTCCAGAGAGAAACCGTAGAGGACATAAGGAAACCATGTGACCTCCACACAAAAAAGCCCAGCTCGGGCCTGAACCAGGAACCCTCTTGCTGTTTGGCATCAAAGACGGCATTGTCCAAATACTGAAGATAATCTTGGATTTTTACCACTATCTGTACATATTACATATACAAACATCCAGATGATCGTATAGACAACTTTTCTTTTTTTTTTTTAATATTACTGTTTGCTGATTTAGAGGATCAATGACTCAAACACCAGCTGCAGACCGGACAAAAAGAAAATAGTGTATTGTAAATACTGCAGTTACGACTGACCCATTGGATTGTGGCTCTGCTCCAGTAGTACCATGTGTTGAAGGAGGGGGTTGTGACCAGCTGCACCCCCTCCAGCCCCCTCCCTGTCCAGCGCTGTAGATGCCAAGTAGGAAGGCAGGTGGGCAGTGGGAAGAAATGAAGGGGTCAGTGGAATGCCCTGCTGTAATGCAGGCAATGCCAGATGACTCTCACCATCTTGGTGTCCCGCTACCACCTACAATGAGAGAGATCGAGACACAAGGAAGGGAGGAGAGAAGAGGGAGGCAGACAGTCGGAGTGGGAGAAGGGTCAAATGTGACTCGTGGGCAGTGAGATGAAGAAAGAGAGAGAAACACGAAAGCAAAACTTGTGCCAAAAATGAGTTATTCTCTGCACTCTGCAGCCTCTACCCATCTTTTAAAAAATACAAGGGAGGAAACAAGTAGTGATTGTTTCGATTGTGAAACTGAAAAGGGAACATTATCAGTGTATTAACAAATATGCATAACCCATTATTGTCATTATTAACCACTATAGGTGGTTGTGTTAAATGCTATAGGAGTGCCCATGGCAGAATACAGAACTCTGCACTTCCTAACAAAATGTTAATCTGGGGTCGATGTGGGAGTCAAAGTGGTCACTCAGTCTCCCCATTCCCCATTAACGATCTGATGGGATCTCATAGCAAGTGTGGGGCACAAATCCAAGCCACCATGCAAACCACAGGGCCCTACTATAAGTAGCCCAATGCCAGTAATAAGGTGGGTGGTCATAATATTATGGCTACACCCCCTCTGAACTAGTCAGGCTACTGAGAGACACCACCAAATATCTGAGGGGACCCTGGAGAGCCTGGTCTCAAGATGTTTGCATTAAATCCTTTGAGTCCTGTGGATTGTGGGGTGGGGTCTGTGGATTGGGTTTCTTTCTCAAAGATGCCATTAGACTGCATCACAATGGTATCTGGGGAATTTGTAGGCAGGGAGACCACTTCAATCAGTGTCATGTTCTTTGATCCTTTTTCACACAGTTTTGTATCACAGAGTACCATATTGTGTCATATGTGTACTCACGGTGCCAGCAGAGCCTGTGGCTGGGAGTCCTAAGGTAATGTTGGGCAGAGAAGGTGAGGTATAGAGAGAGAGCTGGCTGACAGGACCTTCCCTCGTAGCCAGCCTCTGAAGCAGAGAGGCCTGGACACACACACACACACACACACACACACACACACACACACACACACACACACACACACACACACACACACAGTGACA